>CM076576.1:696587018-697126002 GCA_034641835.2 Pinus albicaulis | reverse complement strand
ATAGAACGTTCGATTTTGAATGGGAAAGTGAATCGGACCATGTTACCGTTTGGGTACAGGACGACCATATGTACACTATTCATCATTTTAAAAAATCATGCCTAATTTTCTTGCAAAAAATGTTGTACTCCAGGAAAATGTTGCATATGTTAATATCCCGAGTGCCCCATAGGTCATCTGTTTAATATGGTAGCTATTTTCTTCGGAGAGAGAAGAATGTCGTTTTTGTACTGCGGGTGCCTTTAGTTGTCTTTCTCATATGTTGCCAACCACATTGGAGGTCATGTGTTTGTAGTGCTATTTTTCTTTGTCTAACGACATCGAGGTTTTTCCATTTCATCTACTTTTAAGAAATTTTAAAGCTCTCGTAATCCTATGAAATGAAAATTATAGCTTATTGAATACCAAATTCCAACTGTTCTGCTCTTTCACATATGACATGCTATATTTACAATTCCATTATAAAATATATGAAATTTCATATTTTATTTAGAAATTTAATACATAATAATAAATGATGGATACGTATTACTAGTATGAGGTGTTTGAGGTGGTGTATTATATTAGATATCATTCTTTGGGTTCAATTCCATTAATTAATTCATTCATCTATGATCTTTTACATGAGAGGTATGATTTTTTGACGATTCACGCTATGTGATTCATTTCTTTAGTTTCAATCTCACTTTTTCATCCCTATGAGCATCACCAAATGAAATGAGTGGTAATTGGACTATTCAAAAATCATGAGAAATTAGTCACTTACTACTACCTTTTATGAAAATAGTCATAAATGAATGACTGGCTTAAAAAAGTTGAATTCCAAAAATTATATCTAATACTTATTACTAGTTTTATGACATGATTTAAATCACTAATTGAAATGCACCTTAACACCTATTTTTTTAAATGTTATGAGAATATTATAATAATTAATTTACTAAATACATTTTTTAATTAAAATGAAATAATATGATTTATTTATTTCATTTAACTTCTTTCTTTTTGGCAGGATTTGCCTTGATGATGGGTCTTCATCTAGACCCAAAAAGTAGACACAAAAATGCACAGTGTGGAGATTCCCAATTCAACAACTCAAAACATCATATTTATTTATAACTAATATTGACAATATATTTTAATAAAATATATTATTGGACTTAATTAATAATCTACAATATTATTTATTTATAACTAATATTGACAATATATTTTAATAAAATATATTATTGGACTTAATTAATAATTTTTCTTATTCAAAATGTATTAAATTTAATAACCTTAATTAGTGGCGTTCTAAAATAAATTTTATGCCGTAATTGTTAATTCATTGAGTGCAATGATTATTTTCTTGGCTTATAATGATATTATTTTGTTTTCAATTCATAATAAATAATATAAAAAAATATATATTTTTTAATGTTTATAAACAATTTATTATTAAAATATTTTAAATTAAATTTATCATTTAATTATTAAAACAATATAATGAAATTATTGAAATTAAAATATCATTTCAAATAAAAATGTAATAAAATTAAAATAGTAAATTCTTTTTACCAATCAAATTAGTTGTTATATTTTAACTAGTTAATATTTATTTCTATTGATTTCATGATCTGATCTTTCATCATTGTAAACCACATGGTTCAAAACACATCAAAAAAGTTATTTCATTTATGATTTTCAACCAAAAAAAATTATAAAAATTTAAATATTTTAATTATTATTAATATTAAAAATACACATAAATTTTTATAAATAAAAGATTTAATATTTTTTTATTCGAAAACAAAGCCATGACGTATTGCAACGCATATCCTCGTGTTGTTTTCTAATATAGTAACTATTCTAAATGCAATTGAACGAGTTTCTTTTGAATCTAAGAAACATGTAATCCTTTTCATATCGATTACATGTGTCTTTTGAATCCGGGAAACATGTAATCATTTTCATATCTCTTACATCTCTTTTTGGTTAAGTAGAGGTTTCGAAATTTAGTATGAAAATATATTTTCCCACAATGCCTTAGGAATTCTAAATTATCAATATTACTTAAAACCAGTTCTAGTAGTATTATACAACTATCCGAAGTAATTTAAGATAGTGTGATAAACTGTAATAAATTTATTTTCTTGAACAGCTTGGTATTTCTTGTTGTAGAAATATTTGAGTCTCCTACATACTCATTCAGCCTTTTCTTCTATTTGTTCTCTAATCATGTCCATTTTATGTAGGTTGTCTCAAGCTTCAATTTTATCTATTTCTTTGTTCGCTTAAATAGTTGAAAATTTTTACTTTTAGGGTTTTTTTATGAATTGTACTTCTGTGTTTGAAATGGAAACATTGAAACAAGATTTTATATTTCCTTTGGTTTTACATTATAATATTTTTGTATAACCTAATTCACCATGGGCCAGAACGATTTATTACAATAATGAGGGAAATGAATTTCCAAGGAGTTTAAATTGAAGAGATGATAAAGTAAGTTTGAACAAAAAATACTAGGATTATTTAAATTATAATTAAAATGAGAAGTGAGATTGAAAAAGTATAGAAATTTCTTATTTTCTATATTTTAAAGCAAAAAAGAGAAAATATAAGTAATTAAAACTCAAACAAATATTCCATTCCACTTGATTATACTTAAGGAGTACCAACTAATATTTTGCACGGAAAATATATTTTCCCTCTAAAATCACATCTCCCAACAAAGTTTCTAATGCTAGTAGTTAAACGAGTTACGTTGCAAAATTCCATGAAATACATTGACATAGAGACTACTTAAAAGAAGTAGCATATTTAATAAATTTTTAATTATATTGCAAAATTCTATGAAATACATTGACAGAGAAACTGTTTAAAAGAAATAAAAAGAGTTGGCTGTTATAATTTTTTATTAAGAGATTAAAAAAAAGTCCTATTGAGTTTATAAAATTTTAAGATATAATATATTTTATATTAATCGTTATTATATCTCTTAATAAGTTTCATATAAAGAAAAATAATTTTGTATTAAATTTTTAATATACTATATGACATTTCAAAAATGAAGTAAACGTTTTGAAATTCAATTGAAATATTCAAGACAATTTGGTATTATTAAATTCTAATGGTTGAAGTGATCAGTAATAGCTCTTTAATCACTACTACTTTTGATATACACGTTTTCAAATTGAAAATAAAAATATATTTTTTGATATATAATTTCAAATGGAGTATATATAATATGAAATAAAAATTATTAAATAATTAAAGTTAATTTAATATAAAGTAAAAATTAACGAATTTATTAATAATCAATTTTTATTTTTAATATATGATGTTTTAAATTTAAAGTAACACATTTTCAAAAAATGTATTAATGAGATTTTTTAAGAATTCCATTAACGGTAAGATTATTGCAATATGTTCTAGAGACCTCAACTACACAGTTCACAAAAGAAACTATTCACCAAATCATTTATATTTAAGAAATTCTAATATTTATTATTATTCATTAAACTATTTATATTTAAAAAAATTTAATATTTATTTATTTTGTATTTTAGAGGGAAATGTATTTCTCGGTTATAACTTGGGGAATCCATTCTAAGGAGTTGTGAAGAAAAAAAATGTAGAGGATACAATGGGTTCATTTTCTTGACACGATTTCATTATGAGGAGTGGTGAGTAACATATGTAGTGGAGATAATGACTACGTTTCCTTGGTACAATTTTATGTTTTAGGTGTCTAGAATTTTGATTTTTTCCTTAACACTATCTTGGTGATATGATTCATGGAAACATGCCTGCCCTCTCATTTACAAAGCCAAGATTACGATTGTACCTCTTTTGTGTCCATTATAGGGGTGGTACCCACTATTACAGAGATGATATGGTGTAACTTATCGCTGAGTTGAGGTTGAACGACTTCATTTAGGTGTATAATTTTTTTGTTGTTGCATGATTTCATTCTTGTGAGTTGAAGAATAATTAGATCCTTTTGTATATTTTGGGTCTTTCCTTTCACGAGTTGAAGAATTATTAGATCATTTTTTATATTTTGGGTCTTTCCTTTCTCAGATCTTTTTCTTGGCGTTTAAGCGGGGAGAGAGCCCTTGATAAGAAGTGCAACAATTTTGGAGATAATCAGGCTATTTATAGGTCCCACAGTTTAAAGATATGTTTTAACAGTCCAGTTATTGAAAATAATAAGGCTCCTCCACATGAGGAGGATTTTTTTAGAAAAGATTTGGATGAGATCAGTTTCAAGACACATTTGAGTAAAGGCTACAATACCCTTGTCAAGCCTATATGGGTCTACCTTAATGAAATTACCTAGACAATTACCCATATCAGCTATGATGTCTGCATGTAATAGATGAATGGGAATATTACAGAGCCTTAATCAAACTAGAGTGAGAGTTGTCATCAATCAAGGGCTCAAATATGGAAAATTTTGCTGAAAGGAGAGTCTATAGAAGCCCCAAAACGAGGGATTTCGATAAAATACCCTTTGATGATTCTCTACATTTTTGAAAAATACCACACAGAAACCTTTCCAAGAGAAAGAAAAAATCCATATGTGAGACCTAGTTTTGATGCACCCATTCCAAAAATACAATTTTTGATGGAAAAAATCCATTAAAATGATAAATAATGGAATGTCGCAAATAATCTACATAAGAAATGGTGGATTGAGAATGATCAAATTTAATAATTGGAATATATTCTTCTTGGTACACAAAAAAGGAAATTCTTAAGAGATATTTCGGTGTAATACTTGAGAGACCTCACTTTAGGGCATCCTTAAAAGATCTAGAATGAGAGGAAGAGGGTGAATAATCGAAGGGTCAGTTTTTAGCTCAAAGTTGAAAGTGCTAAGAAATGTTTTCAGCCTAAATGCATCGATAGATCTCGTCTCCAGGATTACAATACAACTTGTTTCCTCAAATTCCGAGTTCGTATGAGGGAATTATAGCATGTTTTTCATTTTCCTAAATAGGAAAAAAATGAGCAGAAGAGGTAAAGGGATGATGTGACAATACTAGTCAGCTTCACAAGGTTTTCTCCAGTTTCAGCTAGTGAAACTATGACAAGTGCCATCTTTATATTTGCCAAGGTTTGCATTGGAAGTTGAATTTATCCTCCAATTCTTAAGTTGGAAACTTTGTTTATGGGTCATTATTTTATTTGGAGGAATTTTTGTGAGCCAATGGGGAAGGACCACGTGGCATGCCACGCAATCCCCCCATGGAATGGCGGGTCGAATTATTAAGTTGGTAAGACATGTTATAACCAATTTCAGACAGTATGGTAATATTACATTGGAATGACACACACACACACACACACACACACAAATATATACATATATATATATATATTAGATTAACCGGAAGTCCTAAAACTTATCACCAACAGAACTATGCTACATCTAGACGTGCTCTACAACAAGGTTAGTGGATGGTTATACTGGCAGAGTTACTCCAAGTTTATCGTGAACAACAAACCAATTTCTTGTAAAATATTATGGCGGGGGTCGGGGTCGAACCCTAGACCTACTGCCTGCAATTATTGCGCCTTACCACTCTACCTATGCCTTGGGTCTTAACCCATATGGCATCCTGCTTCCATTTAAAGTTTGCATTATTAACGTATGGGGGTTCAGAGGGGGCCAACCCCCTCCTATTAGACCGGTGGAAATGAACCGAGCACTCCGAACAAACAATCAGTGGGAAATTTAAATCACACTTAAGTGCTAATCCATGTTTATTATGGTTAAGCCTACGGATTATTGTGGTTAACCCACGTTAACATGTAATCATTGATAAGTATGCTTATGTTATTAAAACATTTCTTATCTTATGTTAATTGCGCTTATCCCTTTTATTAATAACTTATTATTTCGGCAGCAAAGTTAGCGGAGGTGCCGAATTAGGCAGGAATTGCCAAATTTAGAAATTTAATGGGCAAAGCTCTAGTTTTGGAGGAGAAAATCTAGTAAAAGATGTTTATGTATTAACTCATGCAATTTTCAACCAAAATGAGCTCCGAAAGAGTCTTTTCTGGTAGATTTTGATGTTTTGAAGCCATTGGAGCAGATTGCAGAGGCAACAGGAGACTGTAACCAAGAATTTTCCACATTTGAATCTAATACAAAGGCCCACACTATGAAGCTGATCCAAGGAGATGTAGCCCAGGAGGGGTGAGTTCCTTCATCAAAATTTTTTGTATTGAGCTCTGTTATTTTTACTTGATGTGTACTTATTTTTTGTTGTTCAGCTGTTTGTTTTTATGCTTTTGAATTCATGAAAAACACTAAAATTTTCCAACTTTAATGGTTAAACAATCACATGATCATGAATAAACCCTTAATGGATAAACAAACCAAAGAAAATTTTATTTAAATCTGAAACTAATATTAGCAAAACAAAAACAACAATCATTTTCCGATCAAGTTGGTTTAAGAGCACAAGGTTTCCTGCTTGTTATGCTTCAAGGGTTTTAATAGTTTCAATTTTTGTGATGCTTACAAGGTTGAGATTGCGGAGAGAAGAAGCAAAGTTATTGGTATCTATTCTTGAGATTAGGAAAATAAGGTAGAAGGCTGAGAATGCATCATCCTCACCCAAAGGACCACTGAAAGAAACACCTGAAGCACCTCAAATTCCATTTCCATGAGTTGAGATAGAAGATGTACAAATTGTATAAGAGGATGAAGTGATTTAAGAGGTAAAAGCTGCAGAGATTGAGCTTGAATCAAAAGCCAAAATGTCTAGCTATGAAGAGACTCATGAACATTATGAATAAAAGGATGTTAAGAGAGACTTAAAATAAATGAAAAGAATGGTAAAAGTCATGTATGAAGCATTCATTACAGAAAAAGCTGGAGAAGCTTCAAAACCTCCACATGGAGAGTGATCTTTGAACAGTAATAAGGATGAAGAAAAGAGAACAAAAGGTAGTGGAGGAAAGCCACCTCCATCTCCACCATCCTCATCTTCATCATCCTCATCAACATCTTCATCTTCCACATCCACCACAAAAAATCATACACACACTCATTCCAAAACCCCAAAATGAAACACTCCATTAATTAAGTTGGAGGTCAAGTTTCAACTTCCCACATACAATGGAGAAGTTAATGCTAAGAATATACACAATTGGATTTGTCAATTGGAAGTATACTGCAAAATTCAAAATCTACAAGAGGACGATATTAAGATCCAATTGGCTTCATTAAGGCTAGAAGTAGCACCACTAGTTTGGTGGGAGGAAAAGACACAAGAGGAAATGTGAATCCATGGTAAGATTTCCATTTCTTGGGTTGAATTCATTTCTTCAATTAAAATACAGTTTTATGCATTAGCCTATATGCAAAAATAAATTATGAGTTGGAAAAACTTTAGGCAGCTCAAAGTCCAAGCTGTTCAAGAGTACACTCAGGAGTTTAGAAAGAGGGCTTTGTTACTAGGAGTAAACTTGAATTCACAAGATACAATCTTGAAATATATAGGAGGTTTACATTTCTACTTGAAGCATACTATCCTTATGTTTAACCCAAACAACTTATATGAAGTATGTGTGCAAGCCAGACATCTTGAAGAAAGGGGTAAAAAAATTTCTGAAGAGGGTAGTAAGAAGAAGTCATTCAAGGGTAAGGGAAAAGAGAAGGGAGGAAAATGGAAGGGAAATAAGGATGCAAGTATTAAGAAAGAAGGGGAGAAAAATACATGAAAACATTGTTCCAAAGAGGGGCATGATGAAGCCCATTGTTGGAAACTATATCCCGAATTAAGACCAAAGAAACGAAATAACAAAGTGAAACAAAAAATGATTGCCACTACACAACAAGATCTTGGATCCAATTCAGGAGATGAAACCAAGATAGTTTCCATGGTTAAAAAGTGAAAGGAATCCATCGCAAGTTCGAGTTCCTAAAATAGCGACAAAAATGCTCCAAATGAAAACAAAAGAATGAAAATTTTCCATGTTAGAGTGATTTCTAATCATACAAATATTGATGCATTACTTCATACGGGGTCACAAGAAAACTTGATTTTGGAAGACTTAGTAAAAAATATAAACCTTGAAACTGTAGCACATCATAAACCGTACCCTTTGGGATTCATAGTTAACAATACTAATTTAAAAGTTACAAGGAAATGCATATTTATATTTTATATTACTGCAAACTTTGTTGATGAAGTTGAGATAGATGTGGTTCCACTTGACATTTCTGGGATTATCTTGGGAAGTCCATATTTGTATGACAGGAAAGAGGTGTTCTATTGTCATGAGAACAAATGTAATTTTATCAAGGATTGGGTGGAGTATATTGTGACAGCTCATTCTAAGAAACTGAACATTTCTTTAGTTAATGCAGGGAAAATGAAGTGGTTAGTAAATGCAAGTAAAATTTTTGTGCTTCTCATGATCAAGAAAAAGGATGATGTTGAATATAAATATTTTTATGGATGTGATGAAAAATTGAAACCTGATTTGTTTGATGTGGTAAGTTAGCATGGTGAGATGTTTCAAGGACCAAAGGGATTACCACCCAAGAGGGGAATTCAGCATGAGATTCAGCTACAACAAGATGTTCCACTTCCAAACATTGGTATGTATCGCATGTCAATTATGGAGAGTTTGGAAATCAAGAAGAAAATCCAAGAATTGTTGAACAAAGGTATCATACACCCATCTACTTTGCCATGCGGTTCACCAATAGTTTTGGTTCCAAATAAGGATGGGACTTGGCGCATTTGTATCGATTTATGTGTGTATGAATTATACAACATGTATGTATATCTTGGATTTACCTGATCTAAAAATGTATTAATGTTAAATATTGAATCACTTCTACAAATCTTTTGTAGAATTAAAAACACAATCGATAATCACATGAAGTAAAGAAGACTCAAATCACACACAACACAAATAATTTTCTAGGGAAAGCTTGTTGTTCAAAACCCACTATCTTCTATTTCATATTTAGCATGGATCATGAAACAATTACATACAAAACTATTCTCACAAGAGCCCTCCGGTACTGAGCTAATTGTCTCACACTATCATACATAAAACTGAACAATACTTAGCGAATTTACTTCCTCCAGACAACCTTCCTTTCTTACGCAATCCTTGATGAATGCAATCCCTAAAGGATAGGAATTATGGCCTTCCTTAACTGTGTCAATATCATGGGAGCTCTAATGGGTCTTTGGTTTCATGGATGAAACCCAATAATCCTACAAATTATAGTCAACTTCCCTTTTACCAAGAACTCAATTGGGTCTCCACTAGATCTAACATGCATGCAGCTAATAATAGTTAATCTTGAGTTGCATGTGAGATCATTGATTTTCAATTAGTTAACATTCAATTCACTTGATCTCTCACTAGTCTATCTTCAACTACAACTAGCACAAATAAGTTTAACTCTCTTAACTGAGTTAAATTGATTATGCACTGCACTTCGAACTCTGTTACAACTAAAATTACTCTGTATGCCTCACCAACTACCTGTAACTCAAAATCCACTAGCTAAATGATTTGATCACTCTCATTTAAATATTAAAAGTTATCATTAAGAATAGATTACAGTTTCTTGTACACCTTAATTAAGGGATAGCTAAAATAGACATGCACCAAAAATATCACTGTGGGCCCCACCCTAATTTAGGAGCTTAATGCACTAGGCGTGGGTACTGAAATTTTCTTGTTGAATCTCAACAGTCCCTCTCAACAAGAAATGGATTATCCTTCACCCTGATCCTATCTCTACGGTATTCAAATTTTCTCCCGGTGAGTGCCTTCGTCAAAATATATACATCTCGATCTTTCGTGGGAATGTACTGAAGCAAAATTATTCTTCTCTACACAAAATATCTAAGATGATGTTACCATATATCTATGTGTTGGGACATATCATGAAACACAGAATTAATCAAGGGTTCAATGCAACTCTGATTATCACAATGTGTCACTATCGAATCCATCTGATAACAAACAAAACAACCAATATCTTTCTCATTTAGATAGCCTCACATGCAGGTTTCCTTTCTTCCATGTATTCTGGTTCCGCTGAATTGAGTGTTGCAGATCATTTTTTCCTGTTGTACCAGGAAAATGTTGTCTATCCTATGCTAAAGATCCCTCCTGATGTGCTCTTTCTGTCTAAAGGACTGCCCACAAAAAATGCATCCGTGAAGCCTTGAAGCTTCACTCCCTCTGTGTATATGTACCAAGACCATACTTTTATATGCTTCTAAGGTATCTCAAGACATAATTCTCCACCTTCCAAAAGATCTTGTCGGCTTAACCATAGCTTGACTCATCTAGTTAACTACGTAGCAAATATCTGGTCTGGTGTTCACTAGATACATTAGTGAACCAGCTAACTACATGTAGATAGTTGCATCCACTACCTCTCCAGAAGTATCATCCTCTTTCCCCCAATTTTGTCGAAGAGGAGTATCCATGGGTTTGCAGCTCTCCATGTGAAAATTACCCAGTATCTCCTTTCCATACTTTCCTTGAGACACAAAAATTTCACCATCCCGCTACCATATTTCCAATCCAAGGAAATAATGAAGGAGTCGCATGTATTTCATTTGGAACTCCCTTGCTAGATCCTCGCATGAGTGTATTAGCTTCTCATTACAAGTCAAAATTATATCATAAAAATAAAGAACAATAATCAGTATCTTACTCTCAACCACAATCTGGTACAATTTTGCATCTGTTTCACTTTTGGTGAAGCGCAGTCTGGTGAAATAGTTGTCTATCTAAGTGTACCAAGCATAGGGTGCTTGCTTTAGCCCATACAATGCTCTTTTGAGTCAACACACATGCGAATCACCGTTGAAGATCTCGAAACCTTCAAGTTTCTCTATGCACAACTCTTCCTCAATGATCCCATTGAGAAACACAATTTTCACATCCATTAGATGAATGCACCAGCCCGTCTGCACTGAGAGTGCAAGGATGGATCTTATTGAAGAGTACCTTGCAATAGGTGCAAAATTCTCATCATACTATATCCCCCCGATCTGTGAGAATCCCCGGGCCACAAATCTAGCCTTTTATTTCTCCACACTCCCATCAACAACTTGCTTTACCTTGTAGATCCATCTCAATCCAACCACTGATTTGTCGATCGGTCTTAGGACAACTTCCCAACCATTGTTCTTGACAATGGAGTCATACTCCTCCACCATTGCATCAACCCAAGTTGGTTGCTGCAATTCTCCCTAAAAGGAGGATGGTTTAGTCACAATACATTTTCTCATAAAAGCCGTGTATCTCGTAAATTGATCAAGAGACTATCTCTATCTGTGTTGTGAAATAGGGGCTCCTACATTTTCCGCAACATCAAGTCTCAATATATCAGCTTCTGTGGTGCGCCTTTTTCCATTTATGATGGATGCCTTTATGTGAGTGTTTTCCTCCACTCCATGAATCTCCGCATGTGGCTGATCCACATCTTGAGGCTCATCTCTGGGAACCAATAGTTCCTCCTCTGCATGAAAGTCCAGCTCCAACTCAAGGGAAAACCACATGAATTTCTCCTCATGAAATTTTATATCCCATTGCACAACAGTCATCCTGTTGTTTGGAAAATACATAAGATAATTATGGGGTGTTTCAATGTACCCCACAAAAATCCCAATCTCAGCTGTCAGTTCTAGCTTCTTCTTGGCGTCCTTGGTCACATGAACATAAAAAAATGAGCCAAAAATATTAAAGTGTGAAACATTAGGTTTCTTACCAGTGAAAGCCTCTTCAGGTGTACTCATGCCAAGTATCCTATGAGGACAACTGTTTTGCAAAAATGCCAAAGTATGCCATGCTTCCGCCCACAGATGCATTGATAGGCCTTGATCATGCAACATTGCTGTTGTTGAACCCACAATTCTTCTTTTATTTCTTTCCACAACCCCATTCTATTGTGGGTTATGAGTCGCTATCAGTTCTCTTTTAATTCCTTCTTTAATGCAGAATTTCTTGAGTTCATTAGAGATGTATTCACCACCATTATCGCTCCTAAGAGCCTTCACTTTCTTCCCCGACTCTTTCTCCACTAGTGCCTTAAACTCAAAAAACTTAGAGAATGTCTAATATTTCAATCTGCATGAAGAATATCCAACACTTATGAGAAAATTCATCAACAAATATTACATAGTACTTATGTTTTGTTGTTGAAGCAATAGAGAATTGTCCACACCCGTCTGTGTGACCTCTCTCAAGGATCCTCAAAGCTCGGTTCTCCTTCTCATGAAAGGTGGCCTTAAAATATTTTCCCATAGTACATCCCATGCATGTGTCTGACTGCACAAGTGTACCCCTAGGAAGACAAGTAGAAATATGTTGCATTACTTTCAAGGCTTCATGGTGAAGATGGCCCAATCTTCTATGCCATAATTTTCCCTTAGTCCTTCTCACCACTTGATCTATCTTTCCCATCATTGTTATGCAACCATCTACCTCCAGATTGTAGGGATTGTTAACTCAAATCCATATTTTCTTGGCTTGTCCTGTTGTTTTATTTCATGCAAAAGCTTTTTCTTCACTAAAAACAACATCATAGTCTCTATCCTCCAACATTTCGACTCAGACTAAATTTTTATTCAAACCTATTACATGAATTACATATTTTAATTGAAAGGGTTTACTTGACTGCCTTTGGAAGGTAATGGTACCAATCCCAGTAGCACTGTACCACCCGTCATTTCCCATTTCAATATGCATCAAGAGATTCTTCTCCTCTAAGTAACTTAAAAGTTCCTTGTCTCCTATCATGTGAAAGGAAGCATCACTATCGAAATACCACACAGATACCAATGCAATCGATACTATGCATGTGATCAATGAGAAACCAATCTCAAATTGTGAGGTAAGGGCCTCAAAATTTGTAGATCCTCCAACCTTCTTGTTCTTATTATTTTGTGGACAGTTAGTAGGAAAATTCCCATGCTTGTGACAGTGAAAACACTTCACCTTGGAGATGTCATGCTTCTTTCCATTCTTGGACTCAGATTTGGAATGGAATTTCTTCCCCTTCCCTTTATTTTCCTTGGCTTCCAAAGCACAATCCTCTTCATCTTCATTCTTAGATGAATATCCATCTCTGGTGTTCCATCTAAACTCGTCATGTACCAAATCTGACCACAATTGTTCCCAATCTGGAAAATTTTCCCTTCCATTAATAGTCTTGATAACTGTGCAAACTCTTGGGGAGTCCTAGGAGAGGCATAATCACCAAATCATCATCAGTGACCGTCATACCAATGCTCCGTATTTCATCCCGACATTGGACAAATTTTGTTAGATATTTTGGTATGGAGTCTCCCTTCTCCATATTGATCTTCCTGAGTTTATCTTTGAGCGCCAATTTCCTATGGTCACTACTGCTCTAGAATAGATTTTTCAAAGCCTTCCACATTTAATATGGTATGGATTTCCCATGGAGGCTTGAGCAATGTGGTCTCGTACTCCCTCCAATATGATCCTTCTTTCCTTTGCCACTTTATTTTTCCATGTATCAAGATTTGCAGCATCTATCAAAATAGGTTTAGGAACATCATTGTCAATGAATTCCTTCAAGCCATTATCTTTGAGTACTGCCTCCATCCTATCCTTCCAAGAAATATATTTTGAGCTACCCTCGAGTGCATACTCCAACCTCAAGCCATTGAAATCAATTTTGATCTTGAATCAGCTGTAGCACCAAGAAAGTATTTCTGCAAATTCGAATTCTATCCAGTTACAAACTCAACTCCTGCTTCACTTCTGCAATTTCCTATACTCCGATACTACGTACAAATTATACAACATGCATTTATATATTGGATTCACCCAATCTAACAATGTACTAAAGTTAAATACTGAATCGCTTCTTCAAATATTTTGCATAATTAAAAATACAATCACTAATGACATGAAGTAAAGAAGAATAAAATGACACACAACAAAGATAATTCCCCGGGGAAATATTGCTGGTCAAAACCCCACTATCTTCTATTGTATATTTAGCATGGATCATGAAACAATCACATATAAAACTCTTCTCACAAGATCCCTCCAGTAATCAGCTAATTGTCTCACACTGTCATACATAAAACAAACCAATACTTAGCCAATTTACTCCCTCTAGACAGCTTGCCTTGCTCGCACAATCCCGAATGAATGAAATCCCCAAAATATAGGAATTATGGCCTTCCTTGACTGCACAAGTATCATGGTAACTCCAATGGGTGTTTGGCTGCATGTGTGCAATCCAATTATCCTACAACTGATATTCAACTTCCCTTTCACCTAGAACTCAACTGGGTCTCCACTGGATCTAACATGCATGTAGCTTATAATAGTAAATCCTTAGTTGCATGTGAGATCACTGATTATGAATTAATTAATATTTAATTCACTTGATCTCTCACTAGTGTATCTTCAGTTACAACTATCACAACTTTGTTTAAATCACTTAACTGAGTTAAACTGATTACAACCTGCATTAACTAATGCACCACTACACTTCTAACTTTTTTACAATTAGAATTACTCTACATGCCTCACCAACTACCTCTAACTTGAAATTCACTAGCTAACTGAGTTTATCACTCTCGGTTAACTATTACAAGTTATCATTGAGAATAGATTACAATTTCTTGTCCATCATAATTAAGGGATAACTAAAACAGACATGCACCAAAAATAGCTCTGTGGGCCCCACTGTAGTGTAGGTGCTTAATGCACTAGGCGTGGGTGTTGAAATTTTCTTGTTGAAGCTCAACACTGTGCACTGAATAAAATCATAGTAAAAAATCACTATGCACTCCCACGTTTTGATGATTTTTTTGATCAGCTAAAGCATGCAAAGTATTTCACTAAGTTAGACTTACGAAGTGGTTATCATCAAGTTAGAATAGCTAAAGAAGACATTTGGAAAACTTCTTTCAAAACTAGACAAGGATTGTATGAGTGGTTAGTTATGTTATTTGGCTTAACAAATGCACCAGATACTCTCATGAGAGTCATGAATGATGTGCTTAGACCATTTCTAGATGAATTTTTCATTGTCTACCTAGATGACATACTCATATTCAACAATTCAAGAGAAGAAAATTTCATGCATGTGAACAAGGTACTTGATGTCTTGAAGAAAGAGAAATTATTTTTAAAGATGTCAAAGTGCGAGTTTGTTAAGACTTCATTAGTGTATTTGGGAGACATTGTTGGAGGAGGTGAATTGAAGATCAATGCTTCCGAATTTGAGGTCATTTTGAATTCACCCAAGTCTAATACAGTTACAGAGGTAAGAATATTCTTAGGGGTAGCACAATATTGGAGGAAATTTATTGGTAATTTTTCTTCCATTGCAGCTCCCTTACATGCATTGACAAGTGTGAAGAAATTTTTCCAATGGGGAGATGTACAACAGAAATAATTTGATGCTTTGAAGAAAAAGATAAGTTCAACACCGGTTTTATCACTTTCGGATCTTAGACAACCATTTGAGATCCAAACAGATGCATGTGATTATTCTATGGGAGAAGTGCTCATGTAACATTGTAAGCCTATCTTGTTTCATTATGAAAATTTTAATGGATTTGTAGCTAAATATCCCACCTATGATAAAGAATTATATGCATTGGTACAAATTGTAAATAAATGGAAGCATTAATTGATGGGGAAAGAGACCATTATACATACCGACCATCCCCCATTGCAATATTTACAATCACAATCAAAGTTGCAACAATCAAGACATTTACGATGGATGGGTTTTCTACAACAATTTCATTTGGTTATCAGGTACAAAAAGGGAATATACAATAAGGTAGTTGATGTGCTCTCGAGGCATTTTTTAAATTAAGATATTATACTCAAACACAATTCCATTATCCATGAAAGTTACATTGAATAATATGCAAATGATAGTGATTTTCAAGATGTGTATGAGAGTTTGAGTCAAGGGAACCAAAATGAAGAGCTAGATTATCATGTGAATAAAAAAAATTTGTATCACTTGGGAAAGTTATGTATTCCACGAGGAAAAAGAAACAATATCATGAGGGAGGCACACACATCATTGATTGCAGGATATTTTGGTGTAGGCAAGACAATAGCAAATCTCCAAAGCTATTTTTATTGGCCACACATGATTGATAATGCATCTCGTTTTATTAGAGGATGTTATTTATGTGCAACAAGTCAGCCTAGCAATAGGAAGCTTGGTTTGGATACTCCACTTCCGGTTCCTTCACATCCTTTAGAGAGTGTCTCAATGGATTTTGTAGGTGTTCTTCCTATGTCAAGGAAAGGTCATGATTATTTGTATCTTATGGTAGATAGTTTCAGCAAAATGTGAATTTTGATGTCATGTAAGAAAACAATTACAGCTAAACAAACTACTAATCTTTTCTTTCAAAATGTTTGGGTCCATTTTGGTCTTCTTACTTTTATTGTAAGTGATTGAGATTCTCGATTTGTTGGGAATTTTTGGTCAAAATTATGGGACATGATGGAAACAAGGTTGAAGAAGAGTACACCATTTCATCTGCAAGCATATGGTCAAATGTGGTGAATAGTACCATTATTCATATTCTTAGAGTTTACTGGAGCAAGCATCCCAAGTCATGGGATGAGAAGTTACACTACATACAACATGCATACAACAGGGAAAAACATTCTTCCACAGACACATCGTCATTTGAGGAATGTTATGGTTATTTGCCAAGATCGCCATTGGAATTCATCTTTGAGAAAGATGTCACTATAGAGGAACATAGTGACATAGATAAGGCAAGGAATTTCATTGAGAAAATTTATTTGACACATCACACCATGCAAGAGAAACTTGAAAAGAGTAAAATAAGTTACAAGGCAAGGGATGAAAAACATCGGGTTGATCACAAATTCCAAGTTGGTGATGAAGTTTGGTTGTACATAAGAAAAAAAAAATTGCAAGGGGAAAGTGAAAATCTTCAACCAATCCATTATGGTCCATTGAAAATTTTGGAAAAGATTGGTACAAATGAATTCAAGCTAGATTTTCCTCCTTATATGAAAATTTAATATGTTGTTAATGTTGAGAATTTGAGATTGTTTGAGCCTCCTTTGATTGATGATCAAGGAGAGCATATTTAGATTCCATCAATATATGATTTCTCACCATAATATCTTGATGAACTTCAGCAAGATCTAATACTTGACAGAAGAATCAAAACTTCAAGAAGACGGAATGTTGAATACTTTAGAGTGGGAATCAATGGTCAAAATACTTCAAAGGCTAAATGGTTGGAGATTGGGAAAGTGAGGGACCTATACCCTCACTTTTTGAAAACTTGATAGTATATTTTGGGGTCCAAAGGAGGAATGATCTAAGGCTCATTTTTTAGCTCAAAATTGAAAGTGCTTAGAAAGGCTTTGAACCTGAACGCCTGGATAGAGCTCGTTTCCAAGGTTATAACGCAACTCATTTCATCAAATTTCGAGTTCGTATGATGGAATTATGGCCTACTATTCGTTTTCCCATACAGATAAAAAATGAGCAGAATAGGTACATGAATGATGTGGCAAGTCCAGTCAAATTCACAAGGTTTTCTCCAGTTTTAGCTAGTGACATTGTGACAAGTTTCATCTTCAGATTTTCCATGGTTTGCCATGGAAGTTGAATTTATCCTCCAATTATTAAGTTGGAAACTTTGTTTATGGATCATTATTTTATTTGGGGGGGGATTTTTCTAAGCCCAAGTGGAAGGACCATGTGGCATGCCACGTACCCCCCCCCACCCCCACCCCCATGGCATGGAAAGTCGAATTACTAAGTTTGCAAGGAAGGTTATAACCACGGTTAGACATTATGATAATATTGCATTGGAATGACATATGATAATATATATATATATATATATTACATTAACCTAATTTCCTAAACCTTATCACCGATGGAACTACACTACATCTAGAAGGGCTCTACAACAAGGTTAGTAGATGGTTATACTGGTGGATTTACACCAAGTTTATCGATGAAAAACAAACCAATTTATTGCAAAATGTTATGGCGAGTGTCGAGGCCGAACCCAGACCTATCGCCCACCACTACCGCGCCTTACCACTCCACCTATGCCTTGGGTATTAACCCATATGGCATCCCGCTTCCCTGTAAAGTTTTCACTGTCAGCGTATGAGGGTTCGGAGGGGGCCAACCCCTTGGGCCAACCCCCTCCCATGAGCCCGACGGCAAAGAATGGAGCAGTTTGAACAAACAACCGGTGGGAAATTCAAATCACACTTAAGCACTAATCCATCTTTATTATCGTTAAGCCCATGGATTATAGTGGTTAACCTACGTTAAAATGTAATCAGTGTTAAGTCTGCTTATGTTACTAAACAAATATTATCCCTTTAATTAAGAAGTGGTTAGTTCGGCGTCAGATTTAGCGTAGGCATCGAATTAGGAATAAATTTCCAAATTTATAAATTTAACGAGCGAAACTCAAGTTTTGGAGGAGAAAAGATGGGAAAAGATTTTTATGTCATAACTCAAGAAATCTTCGATCAAAATGAGCTCAAAAATAGTATTTTCTAGTATATTTTGATGTTTTGAAGCCATTGGAGTAGGTTGTAGAGGCAACAGGATACTATAAATAAGAATTTTGCACATTTGAATCTAATACAAAGGCCCACTCTACGAAGTTGGACCAAGGAGATGTAGCCGAAGAGGGGTGAATTCCTTCATCAACAACTTGCATATTGAGCTCTGTTATTTTTTCTTGCTATGTACTTGTTTGTTGTTGTTCAACTATTAGTTTTTATGCTTTTGACTTCATGAAAAACACTGAATTTCACCAAGTTTAATTCTTGAACAATCACATGCTCATGAATAAACCCTAATGGATAAGAAAACCGAAGAAAAGTTTATTTAAATATGAAACTGATATTAGCACAACAAAACTAACAATCATTTTCAGATTAGTGAACCCCAATGATGCAAGAGCATCCAGCTCGAAGGAGACGAAAGATGGTTAACTGTCTCAGTGGTTTAGCATGTGTTTATGGATAGGTTATTAAACATGTGTTCTTTTAATTACTTTACTATTCGTCAGTCGGACAAGGACAATAAGACTAGGAACATAAAGTGCTTTTTGTAGTTAATTAGAAGTTTATTTTTGTTTACAAAAAGAAACTGGCAATGTAGTTAGAAACATTCGGTTGACAGTTCAACCGAAAATTGAAACTAATTTACACCTGTAGGTATTTAAACGGAAGTAAAATCATATGGAGTTGTTCAATTCTTCCATCAAGAGAATAGGAGGAAGAAGACAAGCGAGAATAATAAAAATCTGCAACCAGTATTACTTTCAGCCATAATTGTTAGTTCACATTTGTGCACTATGAAGTTATTGTGTTTATTTTCAGTTCGAATTATGTGTAACATCCGTGTGTGAGTATGATAATGAAGTTGATTCATATGAAACTTGAAACTAAGCAAACGTATGACTGCGTGTAGAGAGGAAAGGAAATTTTTTTTCTTTGTGTTATGCATTGACAGGCTACGAAGATAGAAACAGAAACGTACAGCCGAACGAAGCAAAGTTCTATTTCCACTTATCACAGTCAAACAAAATGAGGAATAAATATCATACAGAGGTCAGGTGAGTTCTCATGTACTGAAACATTTTTGAAATTCTTCACAGACAAAAAACATTCTTGTATAAATCATTTTGAAACAGAGTTTATCAAGAGTCCAAATCAGTCCAAGAGGGACAGAGTAATAAAACAACCCGAACGAGGGTTTGAACCACGAAATAACATAGCTACAACAAAACACACAGTTTCAACAAATTTTATACCGACAACACATTACATTGAGAGGTTTGCCACCCAACAGGGTTTCACAATGAAATGGTGGGTGCCAAAAACAGAGAATTTGATAAAACCTAACTACAGGAATATAAAATGGAGTTGACCCTACCTTAGGGTTTGATTCGCTGAGGAAACGAGCCAGGATTTCGACAGAAGAAAGAGGCCTACACAATAATCCAAAATAGTTCGGGGTTAGAACATGCCAACTGGAGATGCATTATCCAAAGAATAGCATAAAACTGTGAATTAAAAGAACAAAGCGTAGCGAAACTCACCGGAAGATCTGGGGTTGGATAGAGATAAGTACCCAGGGTTTTGTCAAGCCAACAGATTCTGCTCACGAAGGGGAAAATAGGTTAGAGTCGCAGACAGAAGTGGCGCATTATGAAATTAGAGGAGAGAAATTACCTGTTGTTCTCATTGACCACGAAGATTACCATAAGGACCTTGGTTGGCTGCACCTATAAGTTAAGATTGACAGCTAGTGGATGTTAGCAGTGAAAGCGAAAGGAAGAAAAAAACACACAGCTGAAAACGCAAAAGTTGAAAACTTGAAAATTTGTCACAGAAGGAGTTTCTCACACAGGTCGCTATAGAATGTCATTGCAGAAACCGAAGGGAATTTAGTGAGGAGAAGGGAACATATGACCGAAACAGAGTACATATTATTGAGTGCATAAAGAAATCCATACCTCACCAGAGAAAACACACAGTCTTGCAAAGGAGTCCTCACGAAGTTCAGAAGACCAGTGGAGGTCAAAGAAAACCTCCCCCCACATTGTCGTTTGACAGAAAAAAATACCACCGGAGCATCGTTTACAAGCGTAAAAGTGAAGCGCAGAAATCAGAGCACAATTAACAAATCGGGCCTCGAACGATGGAGTGTTAAATGTGAAGTGGGTTGCCACAAAAACCAATAGATCGTGTGTACATCTACCATAAATGAAATTGACGACGTGTACCGAGACTACAAATTAACCATTTTTGAAAGCCATATAACTGAGCTGGCACATTATTAAATAGATTCACAAATATCGCATTACATTTTAGCAATCCGGAATATATTGTGCTGCGTCACTTGTACACGAAGGCCAGGCTTTCGTCATTTTTGGTATCAGAGCAGGTTTTGTTGAACAGAGGAAATGGAGGTTGGAAGGCGAGGACAGGGAAGAGGCAGAGTAATCCGTAGAGTAGCAGAAGAGGGACTGAGAGAGGAAATTCGAATCTTAAATGAGCGATTAGCAGCAGTGGAGGCTGGAAGGAGAAGAGACCCCGCAAGAGGGGATGACAGTGACGAGGAGGTTGCAGAACCAGCAGATGGGTTGGAGGAAGAGGCACCTGAACTCAGATTATTGAGGTCAGTCTTGTTATCGAACAGTAAGACAAAACACGAACTCTCCACTTATGATGGGAGTCTATCCGCTGATGTGTTGTTGGATTGGCTTAGCGAATTGAAGAAGTATTTTGATTACGAAGAAATTAATGAAGACAAAAGGGTGAAGTTCGCTGCCACTAATTTGAAAGGACATGCGTCCCTGTGGTGGGACAGCGTCCAGGCAGAAAGGAAAAGGCTAAATAAACAGGCTATAAATAAATGGGCCAGAATGGAGGCCAAACTGGAAGAAAATTTTCTACCTAAGGATTATCAGATTATGCTGTACAGAAAAGTATAGAATTTGAGGCAAAGGGGGTTAACAATCAAGGAGTATATGAAAGAATTTTACAAGTTGAATTTTAGGGCAGGTTATATAGAAGACACCCCTGAAAAAACAACAAGGTTTGTAAACGGATTGAGAGGGGAGATGCTGGATGAAATCAGTATTCTCTCACCCAGAACTCTAGATGAGGCATATCAGTGTGCCTTGAAAGCAGAAGAGAAAATAACTAGGAAGGAAAATGCCAGAAGAGGAAGCGGATCTCGCAGAGGAAAGGGGAAGGCTTTCGGTAGAGGTAGAGGTACAAGTTCCATTGAAGAAGGCAGCAGTTCCAAATCTGCAGGAATAGCAGAAAAGGACTACAGCACTAGAGGGGGACGACCAAACCAGCGAGGGAGAGGTAATGGTCAAGGCAGAGGAGCTGTCCAGTGCTATAGGTGCCACAAGTGGGGGCACAAGTCATATGAATGTCCTGAAGGAGAAACAGTAGGTGGGAGAGGAGCTTATGTTTCCCAAACAGAGGAGGTAGAAGCACCTCCCCAGGAAGTTTAAAATGCACCTGAGATAGGGGAAGCCTTGGTGCTGAACAAAGTGCTGATAAAACCAGCAAAAGAAATTGTAGAACCAGATCAAAGGAAGGCCTTGTTCCGGACAGTTTGCAAATCACAGGGAAAGTGCTGCAAACTGATAATTGAGAGTGGGAGTACCGATAATTTGGTGGCCACGGAAATGGTGGAGAAGTTGGGGCTGAAGAGGCTGAAGCACCCCACTCCTTACAAAGTGTTGTGGCTGCAAAAGGGACATCAACTGTTAGTTGATGAACTGTGTGAAGTAGAATTTCAGGTAGGCAGATACAAGGAAAAAATTATCTGCGACATTATGCCAATGGATGTGTGTCATATATTGTTAGGAATACCCTGGCAGTTTGACACAAAAGTAATTCATGATGGGAAGACAAACTGTTAAAAGTTTGTCTAATATGGGATCAAGCACACGCTTGTACCCATCAAAGAATAAAATACAGTAGAAGCTAGTGGAGTAAAAGCATTGTTGATGGGCGGAAAAGAGTTTTTGAAACAGATCGAAAACAATGATGTGAATTTTTCTGTTTTGAGAAGGCCAAAGACAGTGGTACTGCACACAAAGATTTCCGATTTACCTGAAGAGATTTAGGATATGTTGCAGGATTTTGGAGATATCATAGTGGATGATCTTCCAGATGAACTGCCCCCCAAGAGAAGTATCAATCACTGTATTGACTTTATACCAGGAGCTAGTCTGCCGAATAAAGCAGCTTATCACATGAGTCCTAAGGACAACGAGGAGATTAGGAAGTAGGTGCAGGAATTGTTGGATAAAGGGCTGATTAGAGAGAGCATGAGCCCGTGTGCAGTTACGACAGTTTTGGCTCCAAAGAAAGGAGGCGAGTGGCAAATGTGCACAGAATCAAGGGCCATTAATAAAATTACTATCAGGTACAGGTTTCCATTGCCAAGGATGGATGATATGATGGACTATTTGAGTGGGGCAGCTTATTTTTCGAAGATTGACTTGAAGAGTGGGTACCATCAGATTATAATTCGAGAGGGGGATGAGTGGAAAACAACCTTCAAGACGAACGAAGGGATGTATGAGTGGCTGGTGATGCCATTTGGTTTGAGTAACGCCCCTAGTACGTTTATGCGCCTAATGAACGAAGTGCTGAAAGAGTTCATTGGGAAGTTTGTAATTGGTTATTTGGATGACATCTTGATTTTCAGTAAGACACAGGAGGAACACTTCAGGCATGTTCGAAGTGTGTTGAGGAAGCTGCAGCAGAATAAGCTGTTGATAAATCTAAAGAAGTGTACTTTTTTCCAGCAGGAGTTGATACATCTGGGTTTTGTAATTGCAGAAAACGAGTTGAAGATGGATCCAGAAAATGTTGCAGCTATAATCCGCTGACATCCCCGAAGAGTCTATTTGAAGTCCGAAGTTTCCACGGATTAGCAAGTTTTTACAGGAAATTCATCAGGAATTTCAATGAAATTTGCGCACCCATGTTGGATACGATCAAGAAGGTAAATCAGCCTTTTTGCTGGACAGAGGCAGCCGAGAAAATTTTTCAGACTTTAAAGAAGAAGATCACAGAGAGACTGATATTGAGGCTGCCTGATTTCAACAAACTTTTCCAAGTTCGTTGTGACGCCAACGGTACAGCCATTGGGGCAGTACTTAGTCAGGAAGATAGACTGGTCGCCTATTTCAGTGAGAATATGAACGAGAGTAGACAGAAGTACTAAATCTATGACAAGGAATTCTATGCAATTGTCCAAGCATTGAAGCATTAGAGACATTATTTATTAGGTAATGAGTTCGTTTTATTTTTGGATAATTCTGCATTATAGTACATTATGCAGTAGCATAAGTTGAACCATAAACATACAGAATGGGTTGAGTATCTACAGAGTTTTACATTTGTACTAAAACATATTAGTGGGCATATAAACAAGGTGGCAGATGCATTAAGTAGAAGGGCTTTACTCTTGCAGGAAAGTACAATGCAAGTTTTGGGTTTTGAGCACTTGAGGGATCTGTATCAGACAGATGCAACCTTTAAAGAGGCTTATGATGCCTGCCAAAACCCTCTATTGAGGAATAATAGTCCATGGTTGGACTACAATTTGTAGGAGGGATTATTGTTCAGGGGAGGACAGTTATGCATTCCTGACTGTTCTATGAGGGAGAACATTATTCGGGAAAAGCACAGTGGAGGTCTAGCCAGACATTTCGGTATAGACAAGACATTTTCGCAGGTTGAGAATTTTTATTTTTGGCCAAGGTTGCGACGGGACGTGAAGAGGTACGTGAGCAGGTGTAAAACATGTCAATTGGAGAAAGGTTGCAGTCAAAATGCAGGCCTTTATATGCCACTGCCTATTCCGAGCAGACCATGGGACTCAGTCAGCTTGGACTCTGTCTTAGGTCTGCCTAAGACACAATGGGGTTTTGATTCAGTGATGGTGGTAGTGGATCGGTTTTCGAAGATGGCACATTTTATACCCTGCAGGAAAAACAGTGATGCTACTCACGTAGCACACTATTTTTTCATAGAGATTGTTAGACTACATGGTCTACCGAGGTCCATCATTTCCGACAGGGATGTGAGGTTCACCGGACATTTTTGGCGAACCCTGTGGAAGAAGTTGGGCACTCAGTTACAGTTCATCTCCGCTTACCACCCAGAGACTGATGGACAAACAGAGGTGGTAAACAGGAGTCTGGGAAATCTGCTACGGAGTTTAATAGGAGAAAATTCTCGAATGTGGGACCGCGTGCTTGGTCAGGTGGAATTTGCATACAATGATTCATCGAATCGCAGCACAGGTTACAGCCCCTTCCAGATCTTTTATGGCATGCATCCTCGCGGAGTGCATGAGCTGCGAGACTTAGGAAAACTTGAAAAACGGAGTGGTAATGGGGAATATTTCGCCCAAGCATTGAGCGACTTACGTGAGCAGGTGAAGCTGAAGTTGCAGGACAACAGTCAGAAGTATAAGCAGCAGGCTGATTCGAAAAGGTGGGAAGTTCAGTTTAATGTTGGAGACGAAGTCCTTGCACACCTGCGTAAGGAACGGTTTCCAAAAAGGGAATATAAGACGCTGAAATTTAAAAAGATTGGCCCTTAAAAAATCATTCGCAAGTTTTATGCCAATGCTTATGAGTTGCAGTTTCCACCAGGGATAGGTATTTCACCCATCTTTAATGTGGCAGATCTGTTCCCTTATACTGCTGATTCTGAGGATGATGCAACAGTGAGGCCAGAACGAGACACCAAATTTGATGAGAGTTCTTGGATGAGACAGATACCTACGAAACAGCCCCTTGAGATCGAGAGTATTCTCGACACATAGGTAGCCAAGCGCACACGTAGGAAGGAATATCTACGATATTTAGTCAAGTGGAAGAATCGTCTGATTGAGGACAGTTCGTGGCTTGACGCGACGCAAATACAGACAGCAGGTTATTCAGTTGATGATCTCATGGAGAGGAGCCATGACTTTTTGCCACCCCGGGAGCCTGATGCAGGAGCATCCAGTTCGGAGGAGACGAAAGATGGTTAACTATCTTAGTGATTTAGCACGTGTTTATGGACATGCTATTAAACCTGTGTCCTTTTAATTACTTTACTATTTGTCAGTCGGACAAGGACAATAAGACTAGGAACATAAAGTGCTTTTTGTAGTTAATTAGAAGTTTATTTTTGTTTACAAAAAGAAACTGGCAATGTAGTTAGAAACATTCGGTTGACAGTTCAACCGAAAACCATAACTAATTTACACCTGTAGGTATTTAAATGGAATTAAAATCATATGGAGGGGTTCAATTCTTCCATCAAGAGAATAGGAGGAAGAAGACAAGCGAGAATAATAAAAATCTGCAACCAGTATTACTTTCAGCCATAATTGTTAGTTCAGATTTGTGCACTGTGAAGTTATTGTGTTTATTTCTAGTTCGAATTATGTGCAACATCCGTGTGTGAGCATGATAATGAAGTTGATTGATATGAAACTTGAAACTAAGCAAACGTATGACTGCGTGTAGAGAGGAAAGGAAATTTTTTTTCTTTTTGTTATGCATTGACAGCCTACAAAGATAGAAACAGAAACGCACAGCCGAACGGAGCGAAGTTCTATTTCCACTTATCATAGTCAAACAAAACGAGGAAGAAATAGCATACAGAGGTTAGGTGAGTTCTCATGTACTCAAACATTTTTGAAATTCTTCACAGACAAAAACATTCTTTTATAAATCATTTTGAAACAAAGTTTATCAAGAGTCAAAATTTGTCCAAGAGGGATCGAGTAATTAAACAACCCGAACGAGGGTTTGAACTACAAAATAACATAGCTACAACAAAACGCACAGTTTCAACACATTTTATACCGACAGCACATTACATTGAGAGATTTTCTACCCAATAGGGTTTGGAAACGAAATTGCGGGTGCCAAAAACCGAGAATTTGATAAACCCTAACTACAGAAATATAAAATGGATTCGACCCTACCGTAGGGTTTGATTCGCTGAGGAAACGAGCCACGATTTAGACAGAAGAAAGAGGCCTACACAATAATCCAAAATAGTTTGGGGTTAGAACATGCCAACTGGATATGCATTATCCAAAGAATAGCGTAAAACTGTGAATTAAAAGAACAAAGCGTATCGAAACTCACCGGAAGATCTGGGGTTGGATAGAGATAAGTAGTCAGGGTTTTGTCGAGCCAACAGATTCTTCTCACAAAGGGGAAAATAGGTTAGAGTCGCAGACAGAAGTGGCGCAGTGTGAAATTGGAGGAGAGCAATTACCTGTTGTTCTAGTTGACCTCGAAGATGACCATAAGGACCTTGGTTGGCTACACCTGTAAGTTAATATTGACAGCTAGTCGATGTTAGCAGTGAAAGCGAAAGGAAGAAAAAAACACACAGCTGAAAACGCAAAAGTTGAAAACTTGAAAAGTTGTCACAGAAGGAGTTTCTCACACAGGTCGCTAAATAATGTCATTGCAGAAACCGGAGGGAATTTAGTGAGGAGCATGGAACATACGACTGAAACAGAGTATGTATTATTGAGTGCACAGAGAAATCCATACCTCGCCAGAGAAAACACACAGTCTTGCAAAGGAATCCTCGCGAAGTTCAGAAGACCAGTGGAGGTTGAAGAAACCCTCCCTCCACATTGTCGTTTGACAGAAAACAACAATACCACCGGAGCATCGTTTACAAGCGTAAAAGTGAAGTGCAGAAATCGGAGCACAATTAACATACCAGGCCTCGAACGATGGAGTGTTAAATGTGAAGTGGGTTGCCACGAAAACCAATAGATCACGTGTACATCTACCATAAATGAAATTGACGACGTGTACTGAGACTGCAAATTAACCATTGTTAAAAGCCATATAACTGAGCTGGCACATTATTAAATAGATTCAGAAATATCACATTACAGTTTAGCAATCCGGAATATATTGTGCTGCGTCACCTGTACACGAAGGCCAGGCTTTTGTCACCCAAAATTTGGCTCCATTGTTTAATCTTGAAACTAGAAATATTGAACCATCCCTCACAATATTGTAATAATTGAATGAATTTCTTTCCTGAAGCTATCTACCTTCATGAACGGGGCACTTAAAGATGAAGGTATTCCTATCCAATATTTAATTTTAGTTGTGAGTGAAGAGAAAAGATCAACTATTTTTACATGTGCATACAGAAAGTACACCATAAGATTTTCCTCACAAAAAATCAAAAGTCCAAGAGATATGGAGGAATGGCGTCACTTTGGATGTAGAAAGAACCTTGATGCAAAATAAGTTCCCCTTGATTTACATGATCTTCAGTAACAAAACCAAGATGAGGGATATTTGAACAAAAGATATAGTCTTAAAGTGGAAAATCTTCCGAAAATAGGTCGGTGGCTTAAGGCATTAGGGTTCCATTTGCACTATGGATACATAAATGTCTCATTAATATTAATTATACTAATACACCGTGCCCTTTCCAATATGGATACATATGTATCTCAATAATTTTAGTTTTACTAGTGCAACCCTATAAATTAAATGGTTGGTAAATGCAAATAGACATCGATTTATAACAAGCATTGAAACACTTACTTTATCATACATCTCAAGTTCCTAATAAGAAAAAAATCAAAATTGTTATTATTAATGAAAAAAATTAAGATATACTTTAACTATATATACATTTTACAAACTTGTAACAACATGTGTCATGAGCCAATATCACGACTTATCATTACTACCTCGCAGGAAACAATAACTCATTTCATATGACACTTGTTCATATGATATTTTTTTCAAGTAATGGATTTATTTAAAAACGAAGAAATAACATAATTACCCTGTAAAAAATTTTAATATTTGATTTGTGTATATCAATAAAAACATTCTAAAATATATTATGAAAATTAATTTTTTACCATTCACCTAATAATTATTCATAATAAACCTTATATCAAATTAAACCTCTACTATTAATAATAAAATAAATTATTATTTACATAATCTTCTTAATCTGGTCAAAGGTAAGAAGATTATATATAATATTTTATAATTTATTTTGTTTATAAGTTAATTTGTTTAATTATTAAATAAATTAAAATTGGTTTTAATTAAAAATAAAAAAAGCGGGATTGAGGAGTGGGTAGAACCCATCCACTGGAATTCCATCCATCCTTTTCATGTATCCACTAAAGTGGGTCATAGAGCAAGTTAAAGAGCAGAAAAACTTTCTCTTCAAGCACTTTTGAGACTGGAACGTCAGGAAACCATCAGATATTTACAAATATCTCGTGTGTCCTTATTCATTATCAATTAGATGAAGGATCTGCAAGAAAACTGCGATTTAGCATTAGAAGAACTCGCTACTAAATTAAGATGAGTTGACTAATAATTTGCATGTCTCTCTTTCACTCATGTATAAAGAAAACTAAATAGGTTTTTTTAGAAAAACTATCAAAAGATTACACATTGAAAGGCATGAGGAAGATATTTATCAGAGAAATTGATGGTAAATCGGTCGAGGAATGTATTCTGGATATATATTCCAAAGGATGTCTTTAAAAAGTTTGAATGGTGGGTATGATGTGTTTTATATTAAATGTCAGGACCATCGAGAGTTGAATATTATTTTTTTCCTTTTTTATACTGTGAATAGTTAATCTCGAAATAAATTAGTAATTAAACTGAAAATATCAGGATTACAGTAATAATGGTATTCATGAGGGTAAATCATAACTTATATTAGCCTTCTCAAATTGAGTTATAATCAACACATACGAATCTATTGTATTGTGATATATTACTATAATTTATTTAAAAAACATTTTGTCGCATTTGTGCAACCTATATATATATATAAACACATCTCTCAATCTAGTTTTATTTAATCGACAATGGTAACATATGGTTGACTTTATTTAACTATGATAAGATATGTTTGAGTAAGGGTATTCACATATTAATATTGAAAAAAAATGAGCAGTATTAATATTTTTTCAAAGGGTTAGAATTGATCGATCAATGTTTATATTATAGTCATTAGCTTGTTACCACCTAAATCAACATGGCGTAACAAAAAAGTCAAGTGGGTTCCACGATATTGCACTTTAATGCCACACTAATTGAAATTTGGGTAACATAATCTTAAAATTCAAGTTGGTGGTAGTTAAATTGGTAAATTGTACACCAGAATTCGGGTGAAAGAATCACGAGTACTAGCAATATTAATGTAGAAAGTTGTTTTTTACGGAAAGCATATAATCCTTTTTTCTGAGTGACCGTTAGGTATCTATTTGACAGATAGCTGGCTGCATAGGAGATCACGTTTTTTCACGCTTTGTATAGACTATTATTTTCAGTTGTCCTATAAAATGCAAAGAGAGATTGATAGAATTGTTAAAAAGAGAGATTGATAGAATTGTTAAATTATGATAATTTCAAAGACATGTATAATTGAATTCAATATTTTAATATTATCAGCTTTTTAAAGAATAATACAAGACTATTTAAATAAAAAATGAAAAGTACAATCTCAACCTATTAATTGACTCAAAACTTTTAAAAATAAATATGCTAATCTTAGTTCACAAATACATGATTGACACTTTCTAAATTACAACTCTAGCATGATTGCCACATCTTAAATTTAGACTACTTATAAATTGCCTAAAACTGGATGCTAACTAAATGCCACTTAGAAATAATCTCCAACATTCAAAATATTATAAAATATTATGTAGAGATTAAATCCTTAAGTCATTAATAATTAAATTAAAATTATAAATCCCTATTCCAAAATAAATACACACCTATATAATTAAATATCAATTTATATTAATTAAAAAAAAATTGAATCACAAAATATGTTTAAAGAAACGATTATATAAAAAAATTAGCATGTAAAATAAAGGAAATTAATCCAAATAAATTAATGGCTACTTTCTATAAAGCAATTTTTTTTTGTATTTTAAAATTATCAGTGTATTACATATCTACAAAGACAAAATCTTACCTTTTCTATTTAAAAAGCTTTTTAGGCCTTTGTAACCAAAAATTAAATTAGAAAATGGTAAACTTTCTTATTCCATTATGATTTTCCATTTTTTTTTGTATTTTCTTACTTTCTCTTTCCCATTTTCTAAGCTTTTCAAGTCTTTGAAAAGAAAAATGAAATTAGAAAATGGTAAACTTTCTTACTCCAATACCATTTTTCATTTTCTTTTTTATTTTCTACTTTTCCTTTCTCATTTTCTAAGCTTTTATCCCTTTCTCATTTTCTAAGTTTTTTAATTATTTGGAAGAAAAAATGAAATTAGAAAATGGTATACTTTCTTATTCAATTATGGTAAAATAATTTGAATCACAAAAAAATGTTTAAACAAATGATTATATAAAAAAATTAGCGTGCAAAATAAATTAAATAAATCCAAATAAATTTAGGGCTACTTTCTATAAAGGATATTTTTTTTTGTATTTTAAAATTAGCAATGTATTACATATTTACACAGAAAAGTTCTTTCCTTTTTATGAGGGGAATTTTGAGGTCTAAAATTGCTCTCCTAAGGAAATAATAAAATAATATCTTAAATTCAATTCAAAAGTTGTACCAAAATAAATTAATAAAAAAATGTATTGGTATGACAATTAATAAAAATGAGCTTTTTAAGAAATAGTCCTTATCATTGTACAACTAATCCATTTGTTCTTTATATTAAGTAACTGAAAATAAAATATAAATATAAATTATTAAATTATTAATTATATAATATACTATTAATTAAAATTTATATTATTTAAATTATATAATAACATGTAATTAATATACTATATAAAAATAATATAATATAATCTAATATTTATTGAAAAGTGTGTAAATGCTTTAAGATTGTGTAGGAATATCATTGTTTCTTTCGAAAAATATGAATTTACAATAATAATATTTTATTCAAAAAGTGTGAAATGACAATTATTATGATTATTTTACTTTATGACTTTAAAAGTACATAGAGCACTACCATGGTTAACCATGAGTTTTTATCTACCATTAAAAATGTGACAAGTAAAAACCTTTAACTCAAGCAACACCACCTAAACCATTAGGGATGCTGTCGTCCCCTAAAACTAAAATGTGATTGGCTATCATAAAGTGAATTTTGATTGTCCATTTTTCTTAGGAGGCCCATTTTAAACCTCAAAATTCCCCTAATGCCATTTGAAAAGCTTTTTAGGCCTTTGAAAGAAAAAATTAAACTAGAAAATGGTAAAATTTATTATTCCATTATGATTTTAGATTTTTTTTTTTTGTATCTTCGTACTTTCTCTTTCCCATTTTGTAAGTTTTTCAGGGCTTTGAAAGGAAAAATGAAAATAGAAAATGGTAATCTTTCTTACTCCAATACCATCTTTCAATTTCTTTTTATTTTTTTACTTTCCCTTTCCCATTTTCTAAGGTGTTTTCCCTTTCCCATTTTCTAATTTTTTTAATTATTTGGAAGAAAAAATGAAATTACAAAATCGTGAACTTTCTTATTCCATTATGGTAAAATAGTTTGAATCACAAAAATATGTTTAAAGAAATGATTATATAAAAAAATTAGCATGCAAAATGTATAACAACAAATCTTTTGGTCAAAACCTTTCTCAACATCCTAACTATGGAAAGATATAAAATGTTGATTTTCTATTTAAATTTGGAATTATTTTAAAAGCAATATTGGAGAGGGTTGGTTTTTCCCAAATGCGCTTACAATTTACAAAGATTGTAGAAGAATTCTCTAGCCATGTTGAATTATTATTGCGAGAATTTTTCATAGTAAAAAATGCTATATAAAAATAATAGGTTAAAATTCACTTTAAATACTATTGAAGTTGAAATATATTTTTTAGAAGTTTAAATAAGATTGAAGTTGAAATATATTTCTTAAAAAATTAAGGAATGTGATAATGAAAATAAATAAATTCATTTGTTTTATAAATAAATTCATTATTTTACGATTATTATGAGTAATTTTATAATTAATTAAACATATAGGTTAACCTTATAAGGTTTTTTTAAATTATTTCTCATTCTTTCATTATTTAGGTATTGGGATCTTTTTGTGCTCAATGCATTTAAGCAAACTAAGTCCCACTCACATTCATGATCAGTACACATTCATGATAACTAAAGATTGTTTCTCTTTTACATTCTAATTTTAATTTTTAAGTCTAAAATATAGAAAATAGAAAATCATAAAATATTTATGAAAAAGCTTACCAAACATATTTAAATATATTTACATTTTACCAAAAAAGAAATGTAGAAACTTCAACGCTATATAAACACATTTACAAATTGGAAATTATTATATTAATTTTTTCAACTTTCCTACAGATAAATTTTGCTAATTTTATATCATTCAAAATTTTCTTATTAATTAAAAAGAAACTATATAGTAACTTGATAATTATCATTAATCCAAATAAGAAAAACACTATAAATTTGTTTATTTTATTCATTTGAATTATGTAATATTTCCTTCAGTGCTTCGCTAAACAATAATCTCCCATGGCACAAGATGGTAAAAGAATTCCTAGTGTCATCTCAATGCACCCACTCGCAATAAAAGGATAGAAAAAAATTACTGTAATCCTAAAATATGAACCTTTGAAAATATCTAAGGTAAAGAATTTGGAGGGCTAGGCTTGCAAGAACGAAAAAAAGAGTGTCAGAAACGTCTCAACTATGGCGTAAACTACGCATAATACCTTCAAATATTTTTAAACTACAACAAGTATACAAGATTTTAGAGGATGAATATTTTCCTTTAACAGTGGACATGCACATATTATAGATGACAAGGTTTCAAAGAATACGATTATTATGAGAGCCAAAAAACTGAAATGAAATCTTAATCTACATCGCTACACGAAGGATCACCAGATATTCCCATTATTAACCAACTCTGAAGTAGGAAATAAAGTATCAAGGACGTATGCAACAAATCGCCTAGAAAAAGTTAACAAAATAAGATTAAATGGCCATAGATTACACCATATACTACTAAACTTTGCAGAACCTTAGAATCGAAGAAGTTAATGTGTTTAGTCAAAGACTTAGCACCATGCAAATGAACTAGTCCATGAGGAGCGAGCTTTCCTCATGCAACCAAAATTTTAAAATTTAGATAGAAGAATAAGTAATTAAACAACTTATTTATATGGAAATATCTAAGCTCAAATTGGGCAACCTAGAAATTTGGGCTACCTTCTATAAACAGAATTTTTGAAAGATTCTTAATTCTATTGCCAAAACAATCAGTTATCAAGGGAAATTCCTAAAAAGTTAAGGAAATGCGTGATCTTACTAATGTTAGACCGGGTAACTAACTACAAAGCAGACATGTGTCACTAATGACATTTCTCAGTACAACAATGAATTGGTTGATGAAAAAAAAGAAAGTTATTCAAAAGAGAAGGCCTATCGGCCTAATTATTTCTTTTATATTGATATGGAGGATTTTCCATTTCATCAAATTTTAGGAACTTCATATGCTAATTGTAAGGGTGTGACGATCCCATTTGTAACACCTGCATGTAAAAAAAAATTAGGAACTTCATATGCTAATTGTAAGGATGTCACGATCCCATGTGTGACACTCGCATTTAAAAAAAAATTAAAAAAGAAAAACCTTCAATCAAATTAAGGTAACTTTAATCCAAATTATTTTGTTTCTCAAATGAAATTTTGGTTGCATTTATTATAATGCCACAAAGACACCATTGCGACAACATTATCATTCGATGCGTGTGTTGTCATACATCAAGACACAAATTAACACAATTAAACCATGCCAAGCCAAAATCAATAAAGGCATCAACTTAATTCGACCTCACAAATTCCCTTTTCCTCCTTGACATTTTCTTTAATCCAATTCGTTGACACTAATCCATGTCGAGGTGTTTATGGCTGTGCTGGAGGTATCCATAATTCCAGACTCGCCATACTCAACCGGCTGCATTTGAGGTTTATGGTTGTCCTTGAGGTTTTTCTTTCTTTTATTTTGTGCTTTAGCCTTTGCTCATGAATCTATTATGAACTAAGTGTTTGAATGGGATTCACTATGGTTGTAGGTGGAGGTTTTCAAGAGGAAAGGACCGAGCTGGTGGGATAAGCACACCCAACTCCTTAGCTACTCACGGAAAAATTTCTCTCCTGGTGTTATTTTAAATCTCTACATATGTTCTATGAGAATTTACAGAGCAAAATGCCAGCCACAGGAAAATTCCTGAATTCCCATCGATAGATTTCTTGGGGTTTTATATTTTGTATACGACATATTAATGATAAAAATGACATTATGCTATCATTATATTCTGATATAAATGGGTTACGGTCATACCTTGGAATTGTAAGTTATCCAAACATATTATTTTCCACTCGAAATTAATATATGATATATGGGTTTAATTCTATATTTGTTGCACAATTAGGGTTCCTTTCAATTTTTCTTCCTTGTTGCTCATTCTAGATCTAGGTTAAGTTTATGGCGTAATTTTCTTCATGCATGCAATTGCTCAATATTTTTAACAAAAACTCCTACCTTTCTGAATTTCCGCCATAATATGACTATTGCAAGATCTTGGGACTGATGTTTGGCTACCAGATTACCTAGCTGAGCCATACAACTGACCTAAGCCTTTCCACTACTTTCTCTTCTACCTTATATGTTTAACACACACTTAGATTTTATAGTACTGTTAAAATTAAACAAACACTTAGAGTCTACAGTACTGTTAAAATTAAACAAACACTTAGAGTCTTTAAAATTCTTCTATTTTAGTAGTGGGCTATTTACACTCTTGGGTGAAAATGTGAAGTTGGGTTACACTTTCTGCCCCTTTTTGAGAAACAAATTTCATTTTTTTCTGCAAACTACAACAATTTTTCTGTTTATAATTTCATTTTGCGATAAAAAAAAAGTTGTCAAAAATTTTGTTAGCTTTCTATTACTTATTTTTTGAAATTTTTTTATGCATATTTGATATGTCAACTTAGCGTTTCTTTGAGTGTGTGTTTCTTAACAATCAAAGGATTCATAAGAAGTCATGTTGATACACAATGTTGTATTCATTGAGAATTTGTGTTTTTGAGAAAACAAAATGTGTTACAACAATCTAGACAGAGTCTACTTCGGTTTCGTCATATTTACAAAGCCAATGGATGCATATCATAATTACTATTTTTTTTTAATTGGTCCAATATGAAAAAACTGCATATTTTGGATATGTTTCGCGACGCAACAAATTTCTTAACGTATAAGTTATCAACTAAAATTCTAAAAGCTACCCATTAGAGACGACAAACCAATGTAATGCCCCATAATTTTTTCAATTTTTTTACAATGTATTTTGGGAGATACAGAATTTTGATTTCACTGAATCACAATGACCCTCAGAAATTTTTTTCCCCCATTTTATTAGGAAATTAATTAAAATTAGTAAATGTTCATGAAATTCAATAAAAGTTATATTTCCTGAAAGTAGATTCAATTCTGAAAATGCTTGTCTTGGTTCCAACAGTTAATTCAAAATTTTTCATGGAGTTTAATCAGTTCAAAGTTGCAAAAATGTTAAGCTGCGTAACTGGTGACGTGTTAGTTTGGCCGAACTTTGATTAAAAGTTTGGCTAAACTATTTTTTGCACCGATAGCCCATTAAGTCTAACGACTTAATAGTTCGGCCGAACTCTGAATCAAATTTCGGCCGAACATTTAATCAAAGTTCAGCCAAATTTTAATCTAATTTTCCGTTGGTTGGAAAATTTCGTGTCGTCCCTCCTAAAACACATTTCATGGCAATATAAATTGCCGCAAAATCATTCATAATTTTCACACATTTCACACACTTGGTATGATTTTATAAAGGTCTTGCTTTGGGGTTAAAGATGTTTCTTGGAGGTTTGGGTTTAAGGGCATTTCTTGGAGGAGGACTAATTTTGCAAAGAATGGTTTTGGGTTTAAGGAATTTTCTTGGAGGACATTTCTTGGAGACAGTTTGATTTTTCAAAAACTTGTTTTGGGTGTAAGGAATTTTCTTGGATGTACATTCAAAGGATATTTCTTGGAGGTATGTGATACATTTTTTTGGATGTTTTTTGTTCATTTTTTTTAAAGTATGGATTTGTGCTTAATTTCGAATTCTTGGAGATGGTCTGATTTTCCAAAGAATTGTTTTGGGTTTAAAGAATTTTCTTGGAGGCAGCCTGATTTTGCAAAGAATTGTTTTGGGTTTAAGGAATTTTCTTGGATGTACATTCAAAGGACATTTGTTTGAGGTATGTAATACATTTTTTTGGATGTTTTTTGTGCTTCATTTTTTTTGAAAGTATGGAGTTGGGCTTAATTTCGAAAAGACATTTTCTGGAAGCATTTTTTGAAGTATTTCTTAAAGTGACTTTTTTTTTTAAGTTGGAGACATTTTTTGAAGTGACATTTTTTTAAAGTACGTGTTTTGAATTGAAGTAAATATTTTGAGCTTAATTTCATTTTTATAAGAAATTTTTTTCTCGAACTTTTTAAAGTAAGTGTTTTGGATTGGAGTATGCAATTTTTGCAAAAAAATTAAAATGACGTTTTTTTTTAAATTAAATATTTTGTGATGCTTTTTTTAATTGAGTTATTGTCTAATTTTTTGAAAGATTTTTTTTGAACTTCATACTCTATTATCATGGAAAATCGAAGGACTTGTGCGAGAAAATATGATTGAAAAGGAGACCCCAAGGAATGTAAAGAAGAGACGAGACAATCTCGCAAAAAAAATGTAGAAGCCCTCTCAAATATTGAACGGGAAAATAAACCTCAAGCAAAAATTGAAGTAGGTTTGTAAATGTAAATATTATGATCTATTAATATATTTAAAATTTTCCTATTGTAAAATGTGAAGCTTAATTTTTATTTGATGAAATAATTTGAATTTAAATATTTTGTTTAATTTAAACAGACAGATATATTCCTCAAAAAATTGATGATGAGATACAAAATTTTGAAAGAGAAAGTGAAATACATATTGAACTAATGATTGAAGATGGTGAAAATATTGAAAGAAATTCAAATGAAGAAATTGAATCACAAGGTATATATATATATATATATATTGAACACATGCACGCATTATTGAAATTATTCATATATTTATTAATTTAGTTAAATTTATTGTTCATATGTAAACTTATTATGTACTATTTTTTCGAATATGTACATATGAAATCAGTGTTGATGATGAGATGTTAGAAAATGTTGACACTCACACATATTGAGATAAAAAACCTGACCATGTTATACGATATTGTGTTAACTGCATCTTTGAAAAGTATTCCTTAAATGAGCGGGTGACAATTCAAACTCAAAGGTTGAAAGGTCTCCTATCATTAAGGAAATTATAAGAAGCTATGACACTACTGGATATTCGAAAATCAACCAAAGATAAAAAAATGGAAGGAAGATGTGATACAAACAGGGAAAATTTTAGGGTCTAATATTCGTAGATGGGCTAATTTTACATGTTTTTTCCAAAAAACATGTTCGCCAATTCCCATTTTTTTCTCAAAATGATTTACCCAAATATTATAAGAAAAAAACATTTTACCTTAAAATTCGCCAAAAATTGCGCCGGATGCGACTGCGGAAGAGAGTTAATGAGCCTTGGGCTTTCGCGCAGCTCCCAACGCTGCATACACGCCGTGCCCACATGGCCCATAGCACTACACTTGCTGGCGTTATTAATACGCCTCGATCTAAACAGAGCTGCAGTTATTACACCTTCGCTCTCGGGTATATGGTGATGGTATTGTTGAACGCCTGCAATATGAAGGGAGTGTAGAACGATGAGGGCCATGGCGAACCTCTGAACCCTCTAGACGCTGTTTGTTCGCCCGGATGTGCCAATTCCAGCTGCAAAACGCAGACAGGACGCCGCTGCAGCATTCTCGCCTGTCTGGAGACCATCCCGGGCGTTCATTTCTCCAACAGCCCCTTCTGCCGTGCTTCAGCCTCAATTGGAGCTACAGCAGTGCTCATTGCAGGTACTTTTTCTCCCTCTGGTCTCAATTTGCATTCTCGGGACAGTTTCTCCTCTAGCAATCGTATTTCTGGTTATATTGCTCCTCCGTCTGGTCGGCATCACCCTGGTGGTCTCCTCACCATTTCTCAAGCTCCTCACCTTATCCTTGGCAGTCCTCGCCCACGCCACCTTTCGTTAGACATGCCACGCCTCAGGCAGCGCATGCACTGCAGAAGGGGCACGAGTCGAGGTCTTGCTCATGAAAATCCTCCTTCGCCGCTCTCCGAACTCAGCTCTTCCTCTGAGGATGATGCTAACACGCCCCCGCCTGCCCCTCGCGGTGGTGGAGGCAGAGGTAGGGGCAGAGGACGACGTGCAGTGAATTATGGTCATGCAGGCAGAAGTCGAGGCTGCGCTCGTGCTGCGAGTTCTGGTGATTTCCCCTGTCAGCCTCCTCCCGCCTCTGAACCTCCTGGTCTTGGCCGTCCTCCTGTAGCTCTTGCTCATTCCAGTCAGCCACCCTCAGACTTCTCTGTCCCTCCCAGTCAGCCCAATCCACGGGACAGTCGATTTCGGGGCTCTACTATCAGACAATCTACTCAGAATGCTGAGCTCCGATTCCACTGTACCTCCTTCGACTCCATAATCACCGCCTTCATCTCTGTCTCTCTCCGTGAGGAAATCCCGCACTGCTCCGCCCCCTCCCCTCCCATTGACCATCGCCCCTCTCCCACTCCTCTCACGGAGCTGCGTTCTGAAGCTGACAACAAAGATTTGAAGACTGACAGCCATGCAGGAAAGGAGGACAGTAGCGAGGAGAATGAATATGCATGCAGGATTGAAGAGGAACCAATGTCTTCTGAGCACGAGGGTTAAATCCCCTAGCTCATTCACTTCTGGTTTTTTTGAGTTTTGCTGTTTCAATTGCTCCACTGATGAGCAGTATGATGCTTCTAGCTTTTATATTGCTGTTTACATTTTATGTATAAACCTCTGGCCGGTTTCCCTTCCAAGGGCGGCCCAGTACATTATGCTTAATGGGTCGGTTTCCCACTCTGGGTGGCCCAAAACAATCAAGAACAGTGCTGATAATCAGTCCGAGCTAGCTGGCTCACACAGCAGCAGCTGTGGTAGTTTTGTAACAGTATTTTTATAAATTAATAGATTTAGTCTTATTTAGAAAAAAAAAAAAATTCGCCAAAAATTTATAGGTACTATATAAAATCATTAGAATTTTGAATATTTTTACTAGAATATCGCCAAGCATTTTATAGTTTGAATATTATGGATTAGTAAGATTAACCAAGGTTTCTAATCTTTAAAATAAATTTTCATGCTTAAAATTTTCCCTAGATACAAAATATAAGTAGTGCTATAAATTCAATTAAGAGATCTAGAGAGAAAAATGTTTCAATTGTATGTAGAGGAATACATATGGCAATGGTTTCATCGAGTACTAAAGAGAATCGTTCGGTAACATCTATGGCACTAGCATTAGGAACCTTGCGAATTTTTTTTCACAAACATCGGAAATTTTGGCTGCAAGTAGATGTAAATGATGAACTTGCTTGTTGGAGAGCTATTTGTAGGAAACCATACAAAGATAGACTAGGAGAAAATATTAAAAAAATAATATATGAATACTGGAAGAACAATTCGCGTCCTTCGCCAACTGCAAGGCATGTGATGCGAAGAAGAATAGCACGAAATCAGTACGAAGAACATGAAAAATATTTCTTGGAAACCACTCAGATAGAGTTATTAAAAAAGTAAAAAGAAGAGAATCGTCAAATTCATGTTTCAATCAGTGCTTTTGTTCAACAAAAACCATGGTATGTAAAGCCTATCACTGTACACGACACTTGTTGTTGCCATTATCATGTGGAATTTGAGTTATATTATGACACATTCCTTGATTTTGGTAGAACATTATGAAAGTATTCACGTCCTCCTTCCACTATCCATGCTTTCATTTCTCAAATTCTATGTGAAAGAGAAAGCGATGAACTATTTTACAAAAAGAAATGTGTTGGTGGTAAAAAATGAGATGATTGTGGGAATTTGACTAAATTTAAAAAAAAATATCGTACTGATATAAATGATCAATCATTTTCCAACATGAAAGTGAAATGGAAGAGATATGAATATATCGATACATCGATTGAAGGTGAAAATAGTGTTAAAAGAATTGAATTACTAGAAGACGAAATTTTTGTGATAGAATTTTTGAGAAAGTTTGAGGCAGAAATTTACAAATACACCAAGCATTCCCATAGAGCTCGATGGCAAGACTTGAAATTCAAAAAATCTCGTGAAGTTTTTCCACCAGGGACCATTTTTTCAGTGATTGATTTTGCAGAAAAATACACATTTGTTGCACAAAAATAAATTAAAAGTGAATAATATCATTCTGACCAAGTCTCCATGCTCATCCATATTCTATATAGACATTCTAAACAAAGCATCGATCATATAGAAATCACGAGTGAAAATCGACATATCATTAAAGAATATCACTTTTATATCAGTGACGATCGTACACATGATACATATTTTGTACAAAATTGTTTTGGAAAGTGGAATAACATTCAATGAACATTAGATATGGTCAGACGGATGAGCAGGTCAATTCAAATCTGCACGATCATTCGTTTGGTTGTGTTGTCTTCATAAGAAAACCTGCATTAAAAATTGCTGGAATTTCTTTGAAACTGGCCATGGAAAAGGAGAACATGACGGTGTAGGAGCATGCATAAAATGAGCACTTCGAAGATATCAAATGAACCCCTCTGCAAGCCAACTTGTGAATACTAAAGAAGTTCAATGGTGCATCGCTGCTCTATGCCATGAGACTAATCCATCAAGGGAAGTGCGAAGGTACATTCAATTTTATTTTTATTGGAAATATAATTTTAAACATTGTACATTTATCTTGCAATGATTATCTTTGATTGTATTTTGATATCATATTTACAAATTCTTCTTTTAATTTTCCATATAAAGGTTTTTCTAGCATATTGGGATCGAAGACATAGATAGATCAATTGGAAATGATGTTGAAACAATAAAAGGGACTCGAAAATTTCATTCAATCAAAACAAAGTCGTCCATAAATGTGTTTGCATTGGATAAAAGAAAATATTCTTGTTTTTGTGATGTTTGCATAGACAACACAAAATCCAATGACGTTTGTGAAAATAAAATGTACGTAAAAGATTGGAAACATATAGAGCTAAATACAAAGGGAAAAATGTCTATTGCAATGTTTTAAGAAATGCAATCAAAGGAAACTACAATATCATCCGATGGTGATCGAGTTTCTGATCTTGTTAGAGAAGGTAACATTTGAATTTCTTTCTAATGATTTAAAGATCTAGAAATAAATTTAAATATTTATAATTTTGTTAAGTTTTTCTTATTGTACAGGAGATGTTTTTGCTCTAATTGCACTTATTGACAACGATGAAAATGTTAAGTATTATTTGATGTGTTGCACTGAATGAAAAATGAAATTATTAGAAAACTATAATGATCACGAATTTCAATATGACAGAGGATCTATTATACTGAAAGGTTATTTTTCAGACAAACTAATCAAAATGGGGACTTTGTTTACTTTGAAGACTATGAACATGAGTCCATAAGTTGTCAGTATAGTCACTTGGTGTGTGGAGCTCGCATAAAGTTGATAGAGGTTCAATCAAAGAAAAAAACGAAAATTAAGAAATGGAAAATGTCAAAATTTGATCATGAATGGATTATTGAAGATAGCATTCAATTGGAATTGTTTTGATTGAATTGCCCAATAATTTATTCTCTTTGGATTAAATATGTTTTAGAACTTCAAGTACTCAACTAAAAATTGAGCTTCTTATGTTATTTGTGCAAGTGTTTGCACATGTACAAATTATTTTGGTACATGCACGTGCTCTAGTATCAATTGAAAGTAGCTTTTCTATACATGTGCATTGATGAAAAATGTTACAGGTTTTGGATATATATATATATATATATATATATATTCTAGAATGAAATTAATTGTTCAAGTAGTTTTACTATGTGCATTGATGAAAAATGATTTATGTACTCAATATATATGTTCTAGAATGCAATTAAAACTGGAACAAGTTTTTCTATGTGCATTGATGAAAAACTAGTTGGATTTTATGGTAAAATGTATCCACAATGTAAATAAATCATCCGCAGTATAGTTTTGTACGAAAATTCCTTTCAGACAAGAGACTCAGAGAACTTCTCCGACTTTGGTGGGATTTGACCCACATCTCTATTCCTGATTGAAAATCTAGTACAAAATTTGTTTGTCCAATGGTCGGATATGATTAATGTGCATTGATGAAAAATGTTACTTACATATTGGATATATATGTTCTAGAATGAAATTAATTGTTCAAGTAGTTTTACTATGTGCATTGATGAAAAATGATTTAAATGTATTGAATATATAGGTTCTAGAATGCAATTTTAACTTGAAGTAATTTTTATATGTGTATTGGTGAAAAATCGTATTGGATATATACACGAACTGAATGTGCCCAATTTTTTTTGTGAGATTTTCTGGTAAAAAGTATCTGTGCAATGTAAATAAATCATCCACAGTATATTTTTTTACGAAGATTCCTTTCAGACAAGAGACTCAGAGCACTTCTGCGAATTTTGGTGGGATTTGACTCACATCTCTATTCCTGATTGAAAATCTAGTACAAAATTTGTTTGTCCAATGGTCAAATATGTTATATCCTGTAGAATGAAATTAATTAAATGTCATCAATTTACCAAATTATAAATCAACAAGGCCACCTATTTGAGTGCATTAATGACATTGACCCAAATTCAACAATCATATATGTACTTCTTATATTTCTAATCAAAATTAAAGGGATAATTTACATATATCTACTTATTTAAACTCTTTTTTCAATTAGAGCTCAATTGATACATGGTTAGTTGCATTGAAAAGCTATGTTCTTCCTATTGGATTTTTTTCACTAAAAAAAGACTATGCAGAGATCAAAAGAAATCTTAAGATGCCAAATGTACTTCAACCATCCAAAACTTGAGTTTTAAAAACTTTTTGATTAAATAAAAACAACACAAGTCACATAGGAGTCTTCTATCTAAGCCAAATGTAGATTGAAACCATCCAAAACTTAGATAAAAACATTTAACATTATATCAAAACATTTAACATTTAACATTAAATTCAAATTAAAGGGATTTACATATAACTACCTCTTTACTTTTTTTGATTAAATCAAAACAATACTTCACATGGGACTCTTCCATCTAGGCCAAATGTAGATTGAAACCATCCAAAACTTGAATCAAAACATTTAACATGTTATATCTTGAAACATTTAACATTTAACATTAAATCAAAATTAAATGGATTTACATATAACTACTTTAATCTTTTTGAATATATGAAAACAATACTTCAAATAGTCCAGTATCTTCCATCTAGGCCAAATGTAGATTGAAACCATCCAAAACTTAGATCAAAACATTTAACATTTAACATTAAATCAAAATTAAAGGGATTTACATATACAAATAATTCTTTACTCTTTTTTATTAAATCAAAACAATACTTCACATGGGAGTCTTCCATCTAGGCAAAATGTAGATTGAAATCATCCAAAACTTAGATCAAAACATTTAACATTATATCAAAACATTTAACATTTAACATTAAATCAAAATTAAAGGATTTACATATATATAACTGTAATGAACATAATGTACATAGCGAGACCCGTCTTCTGGGTTGCCTAACTAGCCAATACCAGAGGGGGTCTGAATAAAAAAAACAGAAAAGGAGCTGCCCATAACTGGGAAAAAGCTATAGAGGACCTAACATCAAGCTATCTATTGATGTGTTTAGGAAGATTCTCCTCCACAATTGGACAACCGTAGTGCTCTGAATCATCATCTACTCCCTTGGAGTGTTGGGAGGAGTTGTCGCTGCTTGCGCCATGAGAGGAGTTGTCGCTACTTGTGGCATCACTGCTCGAGCTCATCGAGCCGGATTTGACTGGAAGAGCTGCCGATTTCTTGGTGTCCTGGGGCTGATGGGTTGGGATGGTGGACTTTCTCCACTACTTCCTGGAACTAGAAGCACCTTCATCTTGCGGCTCCTCCTGGAAAGAGATGGAAACGGTCGCCGTAATTCGTGGTGTGACCATAGCACGGGTGAAGTGAAATTGTGCTTCATTGCTTGCTGAAGGAGGGTGGCTACCTGTGTCATGGATGGAAAGAGGAGGGCGAGAGCCAACACTCCTGCCCCCTCCATCCCTACCCCCATCTCCCCTTTTGCAATGCATTCGTTTTCTTTGCATGGGATCTTCAATAGGCCAAATGTAGATTGAAACCATAAAAAACTTAGATAAAAGAATTTAACATTATATCAAAACATTTAAAACATTTAACATTAAATCAAAATTAAAGGGATTTACATTTAAAACATTTAACATTAAAGCAAAATTAAAGGGATTTAGATTAAATGTAGATTAAAATGGTATCCAAAACTTAGTTTTAAAAACTTTTGATTACATAACAACATTAATTCACATGATTAATGTACTTCAACCATCCAAAACTTGGGTTTTAAAAACTTTTTGATTATATCACAACATTACTTGACATGCCATCCAATTGCAGTTCAACTATCCAATAAAAACATTTAATATTATATCACATGTGCCAAATGTTGATTGAAACCATCCAAAACTTAAGTTTTAAAAACTTTTTGATTATATATCGTGCAACATTACTTCACATGCCATGCCAATTATAGTTCAACTATCCAATAGAAACATTTAAGATTATACCACATATGCCAAATGAAGATTGAAACCATCCAAAACTTAAGTTTTAAAAACTTTTTGACTATATATCGTGCAACATTAAAACATTAAACATTTAGGAGATTAAATATCACATGCGAAATGTAGATTGAAACCATCCAAAACTTGAGTTTTAAAAACTTTTTGATTATATCATACATAACATTACTTCACATGCCATGCCAATTATAGTTCAACTATCCAATAAAAACATTTAACATTATATCACATGCGAAATGTAGATTGAAACCATCCAAAACTTAACTTTTAATTTAACAAAAAATTATAGATCAAAACATTACTTCACATGCCAAATGTACTTCAAGCATCCAAAACTTAAATTAAAAAAAAAAAAACAAATTATAACACATCATTACATAACATGCCAAATGTAGTTCACAAGCAAAACAAAATTTAAATTTAAAAAACAAAACAAATTATAACACATCATTACATAACATGCCAAATGTAGTTCAGATGACAACATTAATTTATAGATGAAAACATTCCTAATAGTTCAATTATCCAAAACTTAAAATTTTTAAAAACCAAACAAATTATATAACAACATTACTTCACATTCACATGCCAAAAGTACTAAAACCATCCAAAAATTAACTTTTTGGAACAAAACAAATTATATTAACACTGCAATAAAATATGTCCAAAAATTGTAGATCTTACAAGTATCAAACTGTATATATATATATATATATATATATATATATGACAGTGCATCTAGATAATATATAAAAAAGAAAATTTAAGACTATCTAAATCTTGAAATCAAATCTACAAATCATGTCCATCAAATAGAGATGGATCTAGCATCTTTCCTATCAGGGTCTCAATCCGCGCACTATCATGTGAAGCATGGGAAACCTACATACACAATGCACATGTACTTGAACATTAAAATTTGATGTTTTAAAAATGAGTGAGAATATATATAGAACTTCATGTAAAAAACAAAATATAACAAAAAAATTATGCAATACCTCATGAGGTTCCCTCTCCATTTGATCAACAAGTTCCGCCCCCATAGAAACATTTGCAACGGGAAACTGTACAATATACATGTACAGTTATATATATATATATATATATATATATATATATATATATTAAAAAATTTAAAAAATTTCAAATGAAAATGCACATGTACATATATAAACTTATTTTCAATAATATTAAAAAAAAAGTTTGACAACTTGTTCAAATGGTCGAAATGGTGTGGATGTTCCTATCTCCGTTGCTAGAGTTCGTGGATTAAATAAATCTTCTATAGGAACCTAAATTCAAAAATTTAAAATAACTCAATATATATATATATATATATATATATCTCAATTTTTAATGGAAATTTTTGAGATGGAATATATATATATATAACTTAAACATAAATTTTAAAAGTGAAAAATTGTCCATACTTGTGGCTCATCTCCTAAGGAAGTAGAAGGTACATCTCTCAAGGAAGAAGAAGGTACCGCCATCCAAAATACATCGGACGGAATCGAAATCTGTTAAAACATTTTATCATTATATATACATACATGTACCTATGTGCACAATTATTTATTTTAAAATATCAGTTAAAAAACACTAACATTTGCCAACATATCTTGATGGTGAGACCCATCTGCATTGTTTTAACCTGAGGTCTTGCACGTGATATTAACATTTTCATCATTCATCATGCGTGACAACTGCAAATGGTGTTTTAATATATAATGATACATTTTTGTTAGATTAATGTACATACTAAAAAATGTATACATGTACATACACATGTATTTATTACAAATTGTACACATGTATATGTATGTTAAAATAATTTCAAACCCTAAGGTCATTAACACATACCGTTCCCGTGCCCTCTTCCTCATGAAGAATTAGGTCTTGCAAACCATTGCGACAATTTTTTGCATATATTCAGAGATCTTCAACATTCATGTTGTCAATCTCTTCATCTGTACAATACACAAAATTGGCACGTGCATTTTCAGGTGCTCTTTTTTTATTTAAACAAACATTGACTCCACCCAATCTGTTGTAAACATTGTCGATCATGACATCCCTTGCTTCTTGACTTATTTGAGAAGTCACATCCATCTCTGACCGCAGAGTTTCGACCCGAAAAGGTCGACTCACCAATGGCGGCTCAGGGCGAGGCAACTCCACATCTCGCTTAGCGCCCTTACGGTCATATAATCGACCTTTCCCTGGACCAAAAAATTCTGACGGAAGGTCATTGTAGTTGGGTTTCATATCCAAAAAAAATTCTGCGTAAAACAATTGTGCAAAATAAACAGGAACCTCGTCGTTCCATGGGAGCCTTCCATAGGCCGTAAGGTGCCTATCATACAAATAGCGAGCTATATTTGGGTGCTTGAAATATTGCACCTTCAACATTTTTCTTTTTGGCCCTTCCTTGAAATTACACATTGAATTCGCCATATCTTTTGTAACTCTTTGTTTTATAACCTCCCATTTATCTGGACCTATTATTTTTTCCTTTCTCTTTCTCATCACTTCTACAAATGTATCAGTTGTTGGCCCAAGAGTTTTGCACACATTTACAATTTCGCCCAATGAATGTGTAACTATTTCGAGGCTTTGTCGAATCTCGGTAGGTAGAGTTAAAGCCATGAGATCTCTCCACAGTTTTTCATGAAGTTTTTCACACCTTTGTAAGGTGCATTGCGCCATGTCTTTTTCCCATGGTATATCAGAAATGTCGGCTGGATAAGTTATGTTGGGTAGACAACCTTCTTCTTGAATATAGAGTTCTTCCCTACGTCTATTTTGACCAATATTTGGAACATTTTCGGCCTCTCCATCAATATATATAAAATTTTGTATATTAGAAAAAACACATGTAAAAACATTTGTACAAATTCAATGAAAAAAATATTGAAATTGATGCCAACCTTAACGTGGTTTGTTAGCATCTTCTCCACCATGAAACTGTTGAGAGCCAGAACGACCCTGTTGAGAACCAGACCCAGAACGACCCTGTTGAGAACTAGTACCACCAGCCGTTGATTTCCCTTCAGGGGAATAAATATCACCCCCTTCACGCAACCTGCTACCACTCAATGATGGCCCTCTAAGGGGATTTGAACCACCACCAATCTCTCAGGATGAGAGAGAAGCTTTATAAATAAATATGAATTTATAATCAATTGAAAAAAGCATTCATATATACATATAAATGCATGTAGATATTCATTGATTAAATTGTGTGAACCATACCATGATTGTGTGAACCATGGGCACGCTCCATGGATGGAGTAGAGACCCTTCTCTTCTTAGCTCCTAAAAATTAAAAATGAAATTTATTAATAGCTAATTTAACTCAAAAAGTTAATAAAAAATCAATTCCATATGTACACACATGTATGGATATTTAAGATTATATTTAAATACCATGAACATCCCTCGATCCCTGAACCCCCATATGCGATTTGGTTGATATTCATCATTCATCCTCCATGATATATATATCTATTGGTGGAAATTTGCACAAAATAGATTTCAGAAAATCAATTTGTAATTTAGTGTACACAAATTATGTAGAACACAACTTTGAAAGCAATAATTGATGTGTAAAACTCAATTTAAGCAAAAAATAAATTATAAAAATGATAAGTTCACCAAATTGTGCTTTACATAGTGGGAGCACACTTGGTATAAAATTGAAAAAAACACATGGTCATTAAAAAGAAGTGAAACTTCATTTAAACAAACTCCCTTTAAATAAAAATTTGTTGAAGTCCCCGTATTTTAATTTTTATAAAAATGTGAAGTTCACCACTTGTTGCAAATGTGATGTTCACAAAGTGCGCTTTACATGGTGTGGTTGGAGCACACTTGGTATATAATTGAAAAAAAACATGGTCATTAAAAAAGATGCATTTATAAGTACACAACACTCACATATCCGAGATATGTTACAATGTCCATCAATAAATTTTGAAGGAGAGCGTCTCAACACTAATTCATCTTTGAGAGATGAATCTTGAATTTTTTAATAAGAGCATCTCAAAACCAATTCATCTTTGAGAGATGAATCTTGCATTGGCATTGCTCTGTATAATTCTGATTCCTCTTTGATAGATGAATCATGAATTGGCATTGCCCCATGCAATAGATCAACAGACATCTCATTCACATTTGTACAATGCCTTATACTAAAAAATTGAAATTGGCTAACAATATTGTTTGCTATTCCATGCAGTTCTTTTAGCCTCCGCTTCCTAGCTTGGCATACGCCATTCATCTGGTTGCACATAAGTTCAGAATTGGTGAAAACTACAATTCCATTTGATCCATACTCCATCGTTTTTCCCAAGCCTTCTATCAATCCAATATAATATGCCTCGTTGTTTGTTGTTCTTGCCGGTATATTCATTTTCCTTTGGACGACTTTGCTAGTCGCAATATTGGAAAGCACATATGTAATCACTGCTTTCCCTAGATTGGGATAGCAAGAAACTTCTATGCAAAATTTCCATTTTTCAACCATATTTAATGGTTTTCTTATCCCTGAATTTTTTTTAAATAAAAATATATATATTAAATCGAAATTTATTGCAAATTCATGAGAGAAATGACACAAGATCATGAGGTAAATGACATGTGCATTGTTTATCTTAAAGTTTGACTTAAAAAGTTTATGGTAGAGTTCACATCAAAAATTAATGGGAGGAAGCCTTTAGTTTTTGGGAGAAATGACACATGTACACTGTTTACCTTAAAGTGGTTGTGTTTTATGGATATTAGAGGAAGCCTTTATTTTTTGGGAGAAATGACACATGTACACAGTTTACCTTAAAGTGGTTGTGTTTTATGGATATTAAAATGAAGAACTTTTATTTAGATCCATTCAAGTGATTGACTATAGGGGCATTTACTATATATGTCACCTTTCATAAAAGATGAGATCCAGAGGCTACCTAGCCCTTTTTAGAATCTGCCTATATAACTTTTAGAAGTAAACACTACCTATCCCAATTTTACTGTGTGAAGGGTGTAGAGGACCTGTGGAATCACTCAAGATTGTATTATTAAACCTCTGGTTTAATGATCTTCAACCTTTGGTTGTAGATCCTTCAACCTTTGGTTGATCTTTAATTAAATCTTTGGTTTAATGATCTTCAACCGTTGGTTTTGGATCCTTCAACCTTTGGTTGTTCTTCATCTTTAAACTTTTTTTTTAATGATCTTCAACTGAAGGTTGTAGATCCTTCAACCGTTGGTTGTAGATCTTTCAACCTTTGGTTGTTGTTATGGGTTTAACCTTTGGTTTCTTCCCCTTAAACCTTTCAACCTTTGGCTGAATTTGAAGGTCAAGGGACCTTCATCCTTCAACCTTTGGCTGTTGATCCTTAAAACTTTGGTTTAATGCAAAGGTCCTTGACCTTACTCATTGGGAAAGCCCAACCTTTCTTGAATCTTTGGTTTAATGATCTTCAACTGTTGGTTGTAGATCCTTTAGGATGGGTTCCACCCATTCCTTCCTATGGTTGATCCTTCAATCTTTGGTTGTCCTTCATCCTTAAACCTTTGGTTTAATGATCTTCAACTGTTGGTTGTAGATCCTTCAACCTTTGGTTGTCCTTCATCCTTAAACCTTTGGTTTAATGATCTTCAAACGAAGGTTATAGATCCTTTAGGATGGGTTCCACCCATTCCTTCCTATGATTGATCCTTCAACCTTTGGTTGTCCTTCATCCTTAAACCTTTGGTTTAATTATCTTCAATCCTTGGTTGTAGATCCTTTAGGACGGGTTCCACCCATTCCTTCCTATGGTTCATCCTTAATGCCCCTATAAGGGCATAGGGTCCCATACATATGGTTATATGGCCCTATGAGGGCATGGGGTCCCATCAGCAATGGCCCTATAAGGGCATGGGTTCCCATCATATGGGTGATATGGCCTGATATGATTCATAATAATCAGATCATATCATCACATTAATCAACTACAAGGACCTTGAATGGCCCTATGAGGGAATAGGCTCCCATTAGTAATGGGAGGGCCTTCCATGACATGCTGAAGGACCTTATAGATCCCCTTAAGGGGGCATAGAGGATTATTATCCTAATGGTTGGGTGGACCATAGGATCTCTAAGTGTAGCTATAAGGAGGCAATAAGGCCTTCAATGATATGCTAATGGCCCCTCTTCTCCGTGGGGGTGTGCTACACGGAGTCCACTTACCTCCTGAAGGCTGGGCCGTTGAGATCAGTGACCTAACTTGAGGGCATCGCTGACTGTTAAAACGATGGTGACCTCCTTAGGTGCATATCCTACTGGATAGCTGACCTAACTTGAGGGGTGGAATCAATAGGATTTTGCCTGAGAGGGACATAGAGGACTGTTTAAGGAACATTGGAGGCATTTATGGCAATGTTACCTCCTGAGGGCATCACTAAAATGGGCTCTACAAGATATTAAGGTAAACCTATATATCTATTAACTGTTTCAATAGAAGTGTAATAATAATTTCAAAAATAAAATATTCTACTTCCTTAAATCACTATTTACATATCATCAATGATTTACATATCATCATAAAGTACCACTTCCTCACACAACAAGTCTTTGAGAAAATAATGAAAAAGGAATCCATACCCACAAAGCCTCTTGTTAGAGAAGCATTTGAATATGTGAGAAACAAATTAGGAATAGTTCTTGTAAATTATCTTGTTAGAGAACCATTTGAACATGTGAGAAGCAAATTATGGATAGTTCCTGTAAATTATTGTCACTTATTTGAATTCAAGAAAAGATCCTATAAAATTGAGTGCAATATCTATGTGGTAGAGTAAACAATATCTAAGGGGGAGAATACAATATATTTGACTTCAAAAGAAGAGCCTATGAAATTGAGTGCAATATATATGTGGGAGAGTACACAATATCTAAGGGGGAGAATAGATCTAAGGAAGGAATAGAAAGAGTAACAAAAAGCATATGATTGTGTCAATAATTTGAAGTAGTCAAGAAAGATAACAAAGGACCCTCAAAATTGAGTGCAATATCTATATGATCAAGTGTCAATAATTTGAAGTAGTCAAGAAAGATAACAAAGGACCATCAAAATTGAGTGCAATATCTATATGATCAAGTGCCAATAATTTAAAGTAAATAAAGATAACAAAGGACCATAAAAAGTGAGTTCAATATCTATATTATTGTGTCAATAATTTGATAATTTGAAGTAGTCAAGAAAGATAACAAAGGACCGTCAAAATTGAGTGCAATATCTATGTGGGAGAGTACACAATATCTAAGGGGGAGAATACAATATATTTGACTTCAAAAGAAGAGCCTATGAAATTGAGTGAAATATCTATGTGGGAGAGTACACAATATCTAATGGGGAGAATAGATATAAGGAAGGAATAAAAAGAGTAACAAAAAGCATATGATTGTGTCAATAATTTGAAGTAGTCAAGAAAGATAGCAAAATACCATCAAAATTGAGTGCAATATCTATATGGTCAAGTGTCAATAATTTGAATTAGTCAAGAAATATAACAAAGGACCATCAAAAGTGAGTGCAATATCTATATGATTGTGTCAATAATTTGATAATTTGAAGTAGTCAAGAAAGATAACAAAGGACCATCAAATTTGAGTGCAATATCTATGTGGGAGAGTACATAATATCTAAGGGAGAGAATACCATATAAGGAAGGAATAAAAATAGTAACAAGAAGCATATGACTGTGTCAATAATTTGAAGTATTCAGGAAAGATAACAAAGGACCATCATCAAATTCAAATTGAAAGATCAAGTAGTCTTCTTCATGAAGAATAAGCATTAACTAGGTTCATCATTTAAAGGGTTCATTTTTTAATGAAAAAAATTATGAATAATATGGAATGAATCATTGTACATTATGATAAATCTGGTATTCAAATGACGTTTGATCCATGAATAAAAAAGAAAATGATATCATCTCTTCATATATATATATGTGTGTGTGTGTAAGAGAGAAATAAAAAGCCAAGATAATTCCACCAAGCCTAAAGGAGCATTTCCTAATACATTAAATTATGTTTCGTTTCTAGAAGCATTAATCATGAAAGCAAAGGTAATTCCACCAAGCCTAAAGGAGCATGTCCTAATACTTTAAATTATGTTTGTTTTCTAGAAGCATTAATCATGAAGAGTCATGAGATCCACATTTTGACCATACTATTTTCAAGTTAAAGGAGCATGTCCTAATACATTATTATGTTTGGTTTCTAGAAGCATTAATCATGTATTTTCTTTGAGATCCACATTTCCATCATATTATTTGCAAGTTCACATTTCCATCATGCTATTTGAAAGTTTTGTATGAAGATATGTAGTCTAATAACTAATTAGTTCACATTTCCATCATGCTATTTGCAAGTTCTATATGAAGATATGTAGTCTAATAACTAATTAGCAAGTTGTGATGTCCTAATACATTATTGTGTTTGGTTTCCATTATACTATTTGCAAGTTCTATATGAAGATATGTGTTCTAATAACTATATGGTCTAGCCCATATAACATATAATAGCCTTTGACAATATGAGCAAAGAGTCAAAAAATAGAAAGGCCTCCCAGCAGAGTTCCACCTATTCATCAAGGTAAGCAACATAATATCGAAAGTGAAACAATGACACCACTAAACATATGTGAATTTAAATATTAAATTGACATTTATTTCAAATGAAATGTGCATGGTTTATCTTAAATTTTGACTCAGAAAGTTTATGGTAGAATTCACATCTAAAATTAATGGGAGGAAACCTTTAGTTTGTGGGAGAAATGATGTGTATGTAAATATTTTACCTTAAAATGGTTGTGTTTTATGGATATTAAAATGAATAAATTATATTTAGATCTATTCTAGAGATTGACTATAGGGGAATTTACTAGATATGTCACCTTCCATAAAATATGAGATCCAGAGGCTACTTGGCCCTTTACAGACTCTGCCTATAAAATTTGTAGAAGTTAAGAAATTTACATTGACAAATTTACTTGTGAGAAATTTAAATTGACAACATATAGAGATTCAACTAGGCTTGTGAAAAGTACAAGTGGACAATGTATAATTCTACTTAGAAGAGTTGTGGTTTAATGGTTAAGCAAGAAAGAGTCATTACTTTCTCTATCTTGAGTAGAAGTGGAATACATAGTAGTTACTTCTTTTTGAGTGTTTTGGATGAAATGGGCTCTACAAGATATTAAGGTAAATTTATTTTTGAGTGAGTAGAAGTGGAATGTACATAATAGTTACTTATTTTTTAGTGTTTTGGATGAAATGGGCTCTATGAGATATTATGGTACGGTAAATTTCTTTTTGAGTGTTTTTTTTTTTTTTGTAAATATGGTAGTGCCTCACTATTTTCTATTTATAATTTGCAAGCAGGTTATAGAATATAAAAAAACATTCTATGCTCTCAACCTGCCTGTAGGAAACCAGGTCTGTTGGCCACCTTAAAGCATTAAATTCCAACCAAAATTGAAACATTTTCATACGTCCATGTACTTCATTAACTAGCTGAGTATTAACTTGATTATCTACCAGTCTATTATGTCCTTTCAAAAAACAAAAAAGCATGTAAGAAACATGAGGAAACAAGAAGTCTATTAGCCTTCAGAGGAGTCAATAGGTGCTGGATCTTTAGCTGTGGATCTAGGCATATCCACTTGCTGCAATTGTTGAAGTTGTTTCTCAATTCTGCCAACTCGATCATCTATTCTACTGATACGATCAGTAGCCTGATAATGGGTGATTTTGATATGATTCAACTGAGTTTGAATATCCTGTAGAAATTTCATTACTCCAGGGTCAATCTTCTCGTGATGAGGGGGAAAACTCTACATGGCTTTGGCCAAGAGGCACTTTATGATCCAGTAATTGTGCACTGTTTGATGAAACAGGGACAAGCGGCCACATGTATTACCAGGATCTGTTATAAACTCCATGATCTCTGCTTCGACATTAGTGACTTCTTCATCAGTTTGAATTTCTCTCTCCCATCCTCGAATATCTTTCCGAACCATGGATGAATTGCCCATATCATAGTGTGCAGAGGGGTTTTTTAAAACCTCCTGTCTCATCTTACGACCTCGTTTGCTAAGGCTAGCTTCAGGCTGAAGCTGCTTCTATTTTCCTTTAGCTATATGGTTATGAGTTTGTCTTGAAACCATGATGGAAACAAGCCTAAGAATAGACAAAAATAAGAAATAATAAACCATTAAATGATGATCACCAGCAACAAAAGTAGCATATGGGTGGAGCATAATGCGGGTGAGCGTAACATCCAAGTGACTGCTTAAAAAACATGTTAAATATAGATAGAGAACCCAATCCCAAATACAACTGGTGCGAGAAGGAATAGAGAACATAATACCCCAACTACCAGATAAGAAAAAACTGATTAAATGATTGAACTAGAAAATTTCCACAGAAAGGAAAACATGCAAAGTCATCCTCCTACTAACAGGAGTAGTATGAAATAAGTAGACCTACCAGAGATACTGTCAGGCGCAATTGTTAACAAAAAAACACCGACTGCATCTAGACATCATAGAAACTGGAACCCACTCAGACTCTCACCTTGCCCTGCAGCCTCTATGCGCAATAACCCTATAGAAATCAACTCGCACGACTGCAATGTGAAGAGAAAGGCTAACAACCTGAAAATGAAAAATGAAACAACCATACCCATGAGACAGAGAAGCCGCCAAATTTATTTTATTTTCCTTGCGATGTCTAAGAAGAAAATAAAAGTGAATTCCAACATAGAGAACACCTAGATTAGCATAGTAATGAAGAACCCCCCCAATCCAGCTACTCCCAGACCAGATAAAACCTTCCAGTACAACCCGTCCAATTACAAAATTCGAAACATGGAAAGGAATGAAGGGAAGGTGACAGGGGTCACGGAAACAAGGGTCAACAACGCAAATAAGGGGAACAACAAACCCAATATCAACTAGCTGAAACCATCGAAACGAAGCTTTCGAAGAGCAAAACATAGCGTAGACTATAGTAGCAATCATAGACAGAAGAGAAGGAGGTACATACCCCAAAAAAATGGTTTTCCTGATACAGGATGAGGCCGATGTCGTTTGCTTGCACTTCCACAGAGTAGTCGCTGCAACCAAACAATGAATTGCAAAATGACCTTGGCAGATCAAGTAACATACTCTCTCTTGGACATTTCTCCTCCAACTTGACAGCACAGGATGTCTTCCCTTATTTAACATTGATTGCAAATCACCTGCATGTTGCCATGAACACTGTGATGGACGCCGCATCATGATGCATTAAGATGTGAAGGACGGGAACCTCCCACTTGGAAATCAAGGTACCTACCTCCTCGTAGGATGCGCACCCCGATCAGGGACTTCTTTTTGAGTGTTTTGGATGAAATGGTCTCTACAAGATATTAAGGTAAGGTAAATTTCTTTGAGTGTTTTGGATGAAATGGGCTCTACCAGATATTAAGGGAAATCTATATATCTATTAAGTATTTCAATAGAAGTGTACTAATAATTTCAAAAATAAAATATTCTACTTCCTTCAATCACTATTTACACATCATTATAGAGTACCACTTCCTCACACAACAAGTCTTTGAGAAAATAATTAAGATGGAATACATACCCACAAAGTGTCTTGTTAGAGAAGCATTTGAACATGTGAGAAACAAATTAGGGATAGTTCTTGTAAATTATTGTCCTTATTTGACTTCAAAAGAATACCCTATGAAATTGAGTGCAATATCTATGTGGGAGAGTACACAATATCTAAGGGGGAGAATACAATATATTTGACTTCAAAAGAAGAGCCTGTGAAATTGAGTGAAATGTCTATGTAGGAGAGTACATAATATATAAGGGGGAGAATAGATACAAGGAAGGAATAAAAAGAGTAACAAAAAGAATATGATTGTGTCAATAATTTGAAGTAGTCAAGAAAGATAACAAAGGACCATCAAAATTGAGTGCAATATCTATATGATATCTATATGATCAAGTGTCAATAATTTGAAGTACAGAAAGATAAAAAAGGACCATCAAAATTCAGTGCAATATCTATATGATTGTGTCAATAATTTGATAATTTGAAGTAATCAAGAAAGATAACGAAGGACCATCAAAATTGAGTGCAATATCTATGTGGGAGAGTACACAATATCTAAGGGGGAGAATACAATATAAGGAAGGAATAAAAAGAGTAACAAGAAGAATATGATTGTGTCAATAATTTGAAGTAGTCAAGAAATATAACAAAAGACTATCATCAAATTAAAATTTAAAGATAAAGTAGTCTTCTTCATGAAGAATAAGCATTAACTAGGTTCATCATCTAAAGGGTTCATTTTTTAATGAAAAAAATTATGAATAATATGGAATGAATCATTGTACATTATGATAAATCTTGTATTTAAATGACATTTGATCTATGAATAAAAAGAAAATGGAATCATCTCTTCATATATATATGTGTGTAAGAGAGAAATAAAAAGCAAAGGTAATTCCACCAAGCCTAAAGGAGCATGTCCTAATACATTAAATTATGTTTGGCTTCTAGAAGTATTAATCATGAAGAGTCATGACATCCACATTTCGACAATACTATTTGCAAATTAAAGGAGCATGTCCTAATACATTATTATGTTTGGTTTCTAGAAGAATTTATCATGAAGAGTCATGAGATCTGCATTTCCATCATACTATTTGCAGGTTCACATTTCCATCATGCTATTTGCAAGTTCTATATGAAGATATGTAGTCTAATAACTAATTAGAAAGTTGTGATCTCCTAATAGATTATTATGTTTTCTTTCCATCATGCTATTTTCAAGTTCTATATGAAGATATGTAGTCTAATAACTATACAGTCTATCCCATATAACATATAATAGCCTTTGACAGTATGAGCAAAGAGTGAAAAAATAGAGAGCCTTCCCAACAGAGTTCCGCCTATTCATCAAGGTAAGCAACATAATATCGGAAGTGAAACAGTGACACCACTGAACATATGTGAATTTAGAATGATTTCAACTCCTTTTTCAAAGGAGAAAAAACCCTGTTTCATATATTGATAATATTTCATATACAAAATCCTCTTGATATACCTATAACAGGTTATCAAGTATAAAATATCAGATTTTGTCTCTTACAGAAATACATTACAACAGTATTTCAAAGACAATATGTATTCACATATAAAAGACAATATGTAGTCACATTACATAAATACATTGCAAAAATGCATTATAGCAGTATAAAAGATAATATGTAGGACCACATTACAAAAGATCAGATTCTGTCTCATACAGAAATACATTACAACAGTATAAAAGACAATATATAGTCACACTATAGTAGTAGATCATTCTAGTTCAATCATTCCACCGTTGAGGAGTCAAGAGAAGGCTTAGTAATGACATAAGCTTAACAATGGTGGTAAAATTCCATGCACAAGGCGAGAATCAGCTAGAGTGGATGAAATTGATGGATCCACATGAACATTAACAGCTATAACAATCGAATGCATATCATACTACCAGAAATTCAACATACACCTTACAACAAAAGGTAATGAAATTTAAAGCATAAAAAGAGTGCACAGCAGTCTAGTGAGGCTTCTGCTAGCAAGATGGTAGCCACCAAGTGGTAGAGAACTGGAAGAGGAGACCGAGAAGCAGTTGTTCCTTGGAACTTGTGATTCAAGAGAGGTCACAAGGTGGAAATTTTATGTTTCAACGAGGTTTTTTCATTTCAATAAGGTTATTTTTTCAACAGTACCCTCAAATATGTGGGACTGACTTAGGCATCCAACATAAATTCGCGAGAGAAAGGGTGGAATGTATTGCTGACAAGGCCTATCAAGTTATTGCTTATTGTTAGGGTTATAATGGGTCCTGCCACATTAGTTTGGTTATTCATGCTCTACGTCTCCAAATAAAATCTAGTCCTATTCTGCTAACCTTCCTCGTGTAGGAGAGCACTCGATAAATCAAGTCATAAGGCAATATCAAAGCATTAGTCACGGGCTTCAGACAACACATTCACCAGCTAGATTTACCAGCTCTAAAGATGAAAAGAACGAGTGTTTTACAAGCAAGACCCAACCTTTATGAACAACGAAATGCTCTCTTGAAGCTATTTCATTTCATTGATTACCTAAGCAGTAAAGAGGATCCCTGAATCCACTAAATAGGGTCTGGCACTTTCAACTTGCCTTCCTCGTGTAGGTAAGCACTCGAGAAAGCAAGTCATAAGGCAATATCAAAGCATTAGTCACGGGCTTCAGACAGCACATTCACCAGCTGGATTTACCAGCTCTAAAGATGAAAAGAACGAGTGCTTTACAAGTAGGACCCAACCTTTATGAAAAAAAAATGCTCTCTTGAAGCTATTTCATTTCATTGATTACCAAAGCAGTAAAGAAGATCGCTTAATCCACTAAATGGGGTCTGGCACTTTCAACTTGCCTTCCTCGTGTAGGCAAACACACGATAAAGCAAGTCATAAAGCACTATCAAAGCATTAGTCACGGGCTTCAAACAACACATTCACCAGCTGGATTTATTAGCTCTAAAGATGAAAAGAAGAAGTGTTTTACAAGCAGGACCCAACCTTTATGGACAACAAAATGCTCTCTTGAAGCTATTTCATGTCATTGATTACCTAAGTAGTAAAGAAGATCCCATAATGCACTAAATGGGGTATGGAACTTTCAAATTTCCTTTCTCTTGTCGTAGTGCAGAACATAGAAATCCATTTATATAGGATCTATACATAAGATACTTCATTTCTACGTAGCATAGAACCAACTATAGTAATGGGGTTAACGGGTGAGGTCTAAAACTCTTAAATGAATTAGCTATCACTAACGCAGTTAAGAAAGAATATCATGAGGATAATTTACCATTGACAAGTCCACCTACCATAAAGCAAATAATCAAAGCTATAGAGAATATCCTGCGAGGTAAAATCAAGAATAGGAGAGTAGGAATGGGAGTTACCTGGTAGTTCGCTTGCTTGATGTCGCCGAAGATAATCAGCAACAGAGCGGATGGAAGTAGCCCCAGACCAGTAGGAGTGCTGCAACAGATCACCGAACAAAACACAAACAGAAAATCGCACGAAGAAACAATGACACACAAATGCGGGAAACAAATGAACTTCGCGGGCAATATATTTATAAGAAGTAGTTCGGCCAAACTAGTTTAAGAGTAAAAGTTCAGCCAAACTTTTAGTTTGACCGAACTTTTGTTGCCGTTTTTCCCATCTCCGGCAAAAATTTTGTTTTCCCACATCGTCAGTGTGCCATCAATATAAATGGAAGAACGAGCTCGTCTGAATTTTCCCATGAAGTTCGGCTGAACTATTCAATAGTTCGACCGAACTTTATAAAAATTTTGGCTGAACTATTGCCGAAAAAAAATTTCCGCCCCTGATTCTCAGAAAAGTGTAACCTAGCTTCACATATCCGCCCTCTTCACTTTTTTTTTTTTTTTCTAATTTATGAAATGTTTCCTATTTAATAAAGTTTGAGAGTGGCTTTAACACAACCTCGTATAAAGTCTATCCCAACCTTTAAATTGTCTCTATCTAAATAAAAATTTTCTTTACAATTTGTGCCATGCACTTCTTAAGTATAAGTGCTAATAACTTATTTGTGTTATCCTTTATCAATTCATTATGGTAGTTCATTTTACATTAATAATTGTTGGAATTTTACTCCCAACCATCGCCATGAATAACAGTGGAAGAAGCCCAGAATTCCATCAATTTTTATTGCAGAGAAGGACAAGCACATATCCATAGAGCTCAAGGCTTTTCACACAAAATATCAGAAAAGAGTACCCATGGCCATCCTCTGCGTTTTTTTCTCAACCAGTGCATTCACTTACCGTATGCCCACACAATGCATTTCACAAATTTTATGCTTTAACCTTAAGCCCTTCGCCATATAACTTATTTCCCCGCTGATGTGATATTGGCAGGAACTACCGTACATCGAACCACATTCCAAACCGTCATAACTCTTTCTTATTACGCAAATCCTGTTATCTGTGCATTTCACACTTGACACAACTTATCTCTTCCCCATCCGCACTTCACAAATCTTAAGTCTTACCCATAAGCCTTACCAATGTTAAGTTAAATCCTCGTCGATGCGATATCGGCAGGACCCACATATCCTTACCGCATCGTATTTTCTGCCTATTTCATTTGTATTTTGAAATTTTCACTTCGCACCGTTTAAGCCACCCGTAGTGCACACTTCGCAAGATTCTATGTTTACCTTCCGCAGCCCGCAAGGTAAGTTATTTGCGATGTGATGTGACATGTGCATTTCACACATCGTAAGGTATTGTGTTTACTGGTAAAGTTCCGTAAGTTACGTTATTTGTTTTGTGATGCGATATTGTTGTCACATATTGCAATTGCAATTTTTTAAGTTTTCCGCTAAACCACCCACATGCTATGTTATTTTGGGTGTGATGCGAGCCACGTTACTATCACACATCGTAGCTCACAATGTTTAAAGGATAGCACCAAAAGTAAAAATTTTATATCACCAATTTGTGTGGATGTGATGTGGAATCAATACCACATTGCATATTATTTGAAGTCTTCCCGTTTGTGTTTTTAAACACATTTTTACGTGTTTTCCTATGTAATTAAGAGTATTTCCGTTTTTAATGAAGATATGTGCCTTATGACAACCCAAGGACGAATTTTTGTTGAACATCTGTTCAACATTGAATCAAATTGATTAGAATTAGGTTTTTAGGCTTCTACCATTTGTATAAGAAATGTAATTTCAATTGTTTTAAGAGTGTGATGGAATACAAAATAAATGTGTTCCTCTCTTTTGTTCTACGCTGTCTACGTGTATGACTATTTAATTTCCGCAATTATGTTGTAGTCTTTGTGTTGTGGGGAAACATGTTTCCTCTGTGAATTAGAAATTTCAACATGCTACTAGAGCAGGTCTAGGCTCTCAGTAAAAGGACAAGCTATCTTTACTGAAGAACTTGTAAGATTGATTTGAGAAGAAGATTTCTCTAGCAGTGAGAAAGCTTTTGTTTTACACAGTCAAGTTGATTGTTTGTTTACACAACCAGAATAGTAGCAGCAGGCACAAGTCTGAAAAATCCACAATTACCACAGTTCAATGGTACAAATTAGGATTATTGGTCCATTACAATGAGGGCCTTGTTTGCTTCACAAGATATGTGGGAGCTGCTGGAAGAAGGTTTCCAAGAACCAGCAAACACACCAGCGTTGGCTGCTTTGACAACAACAAAAAGAGACTTGTTGATAGATAATAAGAAGAAGGACTCCAAAGCCCTCTTCTATCTCTTTCATGCAGTACACGAGAATATTTTCGAAAGGATTTCAATAGCAACAAAGTCTAAGGAGGAATGGGATATTCTAGAAATAACCTATCAAGGCATAGATAAGGTGAAGACAACAAAGCTACAAATGCTAAGGAGAGACTCTGAAACTCTCTGTATGAAAGATTTTGATAACATAGACTCATTCTTCACACATGTGATTGGGTTGGTTACCCATATAAGGTCTCATGGAGAGACACTTGAGAAAAGACGAATAGTAGAGAAAATATTGAGAGGTCTACCCTCAAGATTTGATGCCATAGTTGTGGCAATAAAAGAGACAAAGGATCTCGCACAATTTTTAGTGGATGAGCTTTCTGCATCCCTGATGTCTCATGAACATAGACTGAAAATAATATAAAACTCCTCATTGGAGCATGCTTTTAAGATACAAATGTCTTTTGGTCGAGGTAGAGGTCAAGGAAGATCAAACTACAGAGGAAAAGGAAAAATACCACAATGAAGTGGAAGAAACATCCCTGCAAGCACAAGTGGAAGGGACAGCAACTAGAATCAAAGCAAAGGCTCAAACCAGAGTCAAGCACAAGGAAAAAGGTATGAAAAATCCCAAGTCCAATGTCATGACTGTAAAAAGTGTGGGAATTATGCCAATGCTGTAGAAAGAAACAAAATGACATGAACAATAGGAAAAATGTTAATTTTTAAAAATAATGTCAGAACCAGAGTAATGTGCTTCTAACATGTAATGTAGCAGAAGGAAAACAAAAAGATTTATGGTTCTTAGACTCATGTTGTAGTAACCACATGACTGGAAACATAGCAATGTTTTCCAATCTGGATGAGAATGTGAAGTCTGAAGTGACAATGGGGACTGAAAGCAAAGTCTATGTCATGGGAAAAAGAAGAGTATCAATATTCACAAGGAAGGGGGAAATGAAATGTGTGCCAGATGTCTATTATATACTTGGCCTGAAATGTAACCCTCTGAGCATTGGAAAACTCATGAACAAGGGCTACAATGTATTTTTTAAGAATAATGTATGTACTGTCATGGACATACCTCCAAGTAAAAGGGTCATTACAGAAGTGCATATGACAAAGAATAGGATGTTTCTTCTCTAGCTCATAACAGACTTGAAGGAAGGAGGTGGGGTAGAAACAATCACACACGGGGTCTTTCAAGAAGAAGTGAAACATGAAAACCGGTTATGGCATTTCATATTTGCACATCTCAATTTTGGAGGTTTGAACCTATTGCACAGAAAATGAATGGTAAGAGGATTACCACTCATAGAAAAACCATACATCCTATGTGAAGGCTGCATCTTGGGCAAACAACACAGAGAATCATTTCCAGTAGGAAAGAGTATAAGGGAAAAATCACCCTTAGAGATTGTCCACTCAGATTTGTGTGGACCAATGCAAACACCATCTTCAGCTAGAAGTCACTATTTCTTAACATTTATAGATGATTATACAAGAAATACATGGGTTTATTTCTTGAGACAGAAGAGTGAAGTGTTTGAATAGTTCTACCACTTCAAATCTCTTGTTGAGAAGAAGTGTGGGCATTACATAAAAGTGTTGAGAAATGACAGAGGTGGAAAATATGTCTCCAACTATTTCCTACGTTTCAGTAGGGAAAGTGGCATACACAAAAATTTTACTACAAGGTACACACTACAAAAAAATGGTGTTGCAGAAAGTGAGAATAGGACCATCATGGACATGGTCACAAGTATGTTGAAGGAAAAACATTTTCCAAATGAGTATTGGGCTAAAGTTGTCAATTGTGCAGCGTATATTTTGAATATATTCCCAACCAAAGTTGTTATTAACAGTGTTCCGGAAGAAGCATGGAGTGGAACAAAGCCGTTTTTCACTCACATGAAAGTATTTGGATGTGTGGCATATGCACATGTCTCAGATTAAGTAAGTCAGAAGTTGGAAAACAAGGGGGAGAATTCTATCTTTGTTGGATAAAATGATGAGTCCAAGGCCTACAAACTCTATAATCCATCAACCAAGAAAGTTATAATCAGCAGAGATGTAGAGTTCATTGAAGAAGAAGCTTGGGATGGAATCTTAGAGAAAACAGTGAACATGAAGACATGTGCGTCTCACGAAGAGCAAGGGATTTGATTGTTCAAAATAATTCCTCAACAGTGGCCTCTCCTCCACCTTCACAAGCATAAAAAACCACACCACAAGCAGGAAACACAATAGCCTTGAGAAATCAAGGAAGTGCTTCTCCAAGCACACCATAGGGATCAGAAACTCCCTCGAGTTCAAGTGGAATTCCAAGCACACCAAGAAGACCAAGATTTAGAAATTTAAGTGAAATTTATGAGCAAGAAGCTGATAATAATAGTGGTCTCAATTCCTTATTTTCTTTATTTTGTCACGTTGATGACCCAATTCATTTTGAAGATGTAGTAAAGGAAGAAAAATTATTGAAGAAATGAATGAAGAGATTGATGCAATAGAAAAGAATGATACATGGGAGTTAGTGGACCTCTCACAAGGTAAAGAATTTATTGGAGTAAAATAGGTCTATAAGACCAAGAGAAATGCTAAAGGCAAGATAAAAATACACAAGGAAATACTTGTTGTGAAAGGCTAAAAGCAACAAGAAGGAAGAGATTATGAAGATACCTTTACACTAGTTCCAAGGATGGAAATAGTGCATACAATGTTGTCCATTGCAGCACAACAAAAGTGGAAAGTATACAAAATGGATGTGAAATCAACATTCTTAAATGGAGTGTTGAAAGAGGAGGTATATGTTGAACAACCTCCTGGCTATAAAATTGAAGGCTAAGTGGACAAAATGTGAAAATTAAAGAAATCTCTTTATGGGCTGAAGCAAGCACCAAGAGCATCGTACAACAGAATTGGCGCTTACCTGACAGAAAATGGGTTTGAAAAATGTGATGGTGAACCCACACTCTAGATTAAATAAAATTATGGTAAGATCCTTATTTTTTTTTATATGTAGACGATTTAATTTTCACAGGAAATGAAGTTTCTCTCATTGCTGATTTTAAAGAAGTCATGAAAAGTGAATTTGAAATGAATGAATTGGGTTTATTGAGATATTTTTTGGGCATAGAAGTAAAGCAAAATGAAAAGGAAATTTTTATTTCCCAAGTAAAATATTTTGCAGAAGTTTTAAATAGATTTAACATGCAACACAACAAAGCAACAGTAACTCATACTGTCATGGGGTTAAAATTAAGGAAAGAAAATTGCAGCGATAATGTCGATCTGACATTCTATAAGAGAATAGTTGGTAGTGTAATGTGTTTTACTGCAACTAAGCCTGATATTATGTATGTTGTAATTTTAATTTCCATATTCATGGAGACACCAAAGGAAACACATTTGCAAGAAGCTAAGAGAATATTTAGGTATGTGAATGGAACGAAGGAGTCTAGTTTCCTATATTCCTCAACTGATAATTTTAAATTGATTGATTACATTGGCAGTGATTGTGCTGGAAGCGTAAATGATAGAAAGAGCACATCTGGGTATGTGTTTTTTTTTGGATATGGAGTAATTTCATGGGATTCCAAGAAGCAACCAATAGTTGCATTATCAACAATAGAAGCAGAATATGTGGCAAGAATAGCAGCAACATGCCAAGCAATATGGACGAGAAGGATGCTGAGAGATTTATGTCATGAGCAAGACAAATGAACCACAATTTATTTTGATAATAGCTCAGCAATAGTATTGTCAAATGATTCTTTTTTCCACAAGAGAATAAAGCATATCGATGAAAAATATCATTTTATAAGAGAATTGGTTAACAATGGTGAGATTGTTTTGCAGCATTGCAGGATAGAGGAAGAGTTTATGATATCCCCACAAAGCCATTACCACAGAAGAGTTTTGGGTATCTCATAAAATTTCTGAGAGTGATTTATGGTGGTAGTTTTGATTAAGGGGGAGTGTTGGAATTTTACTCCCAACCACTGCCATGAATAACAATGGCAGTAGCCCACAATTCCATCAATCTTTATTGCAAAGAAGAACGAGAACAGATCCATAGAGTTGGAGGCGTTTCATGCAAAATATCAAAACAGAGTACCCACAACCATCCTCTACATTTATTTCTCAATCACCGCATTTACTTACCTTATGCCCGCACAATGCATTTCGCAATTTTATGCTTTAACCTTAAGCCCTTCGCCATATAACTTATTTCCCAGTTGATGTGATATCGGTGGGACCTACCATACCCCCAACCACATTGCAAACCATCGTAACTCTTTGTTATTCCAAAAATTATGTTATCTGTGCATTTGGCACTTGACACAACTTACCTCGTCACTGCCCACACTTCGCAAATATTAAGTCTTACCCATAAGCCTTACCGTTGTTAAGTTAAATCCCTGCCGATGCGATATAGGCGGGACTCACATATCCTTACTGCATTGTATTTTCCATATATTTCCATTGTATTTTGCAATTCACACTTCCCACCATTTAAGTCGCTCGTAGTGCGTACTTCACAACATTTTAAGTTTACCTTCCACCACCTGCAAAATAATTTATTTGCGATGTGATGCGACAAGCACATTTCGCACATCAAAAGGTTTTTTGTTTGCCCGTAAAGTTCTACAAGTTATGTTATTTGTTTTGCAATGCGATATCACTATCGCATATCATAATCACAATATTTTAAGTTTTCTGCCGAACTGCCTGCAGGCTATGTTATTTTGCATGTGATCTGATAAGTGCCACATCACTATCGCACATCACAGCCCGCAAAGTTTAAAGAATAGATCCGAAAGTAAAAAATTAATATCGTCGATTTGTACAGATGTGATATGGACTCCGTACCACATTTCATATTATTTGAAGTCCATTCCTTTGTGTTTTTGAACGCATTTTTACATGTCTTCCTGTATAATTCAGAATACGGTCTGTGTACTATTTTTAATGAAGATATGGGTCTTATGATAGCCCAAGGACGATTGTTTTTTGAACTTCTATTCAACATTAAATCACATATATTAGAATTAGGTTTTCAGGCTTCGGCCATTTGTATAATAAATGTAATTTAAATTGTTTTTAGAGTGTGATGGAATAGAAAAAAAAATTGTTCCTCTCCTATGTTCTATGCTACCTGTGTGTATGACTGTTCAATTTTCGCAAGTTTGTTGTAGTCTCTGTGTTGTGGGGAAACACATTTCCTCTATTTATTGTATTCAAAAATTTCAACACTGATTACTGGTATTTTCTACCAACGATCACTTAGGCAGTGATTACAAATGGAAAATAAATTATTTATGCAAGACTTAGTAATGATTCAACCATACGTTGCCAGTAGGTTCCTCATTTAACACAGTCAATCCAATATTTTACTTTTCAGTTCCACACAGAACACAATATTTTCATTATTAAATCAAGTTCTAGCATTCAACCTAGAAAGCTATAGACATTAACCATGAATTTAAACTATATACATTTACCATGAATTTTCAAGAAATATCTACTATCATTTCGACTTTTGTTAAAGAAGACTTCTCATTATTTGTCAATCTGTGTATGAAGCGATACTTATCATAGTAAACAACTTGGCACCCATAGAGTGAATTAACGTCCAAATAAAAAATTTCTACAAAACTTTAATGGTTCATCCATCTAAGAAACCAAACAGTTCACAAAATATTATACGAAATAACTAGTTATAGAATTATTTACATAAAATAAACTTGATGGAAACAAGTACTGCGTCACAAGAAAATACTCATATGTCCAGAATTAGTTAGGTTGCCACAAGAAAATCACTAAGAAAATTCAAATGAGACTCATTATTATGATGCATATGCACCTATAGGAAATTATTAAAAATAATTAAAAAGAATCATATAAACATATACAGACGTATACAAACATTTTCTTATAGTATTAGGCACATGCTACAACAAAGTTACTCATCTAGGAAATGATTAAAAAGAAGCATATGAAGACATTTTTCTGTAGTATTAGGTATACACTACAATCGAGTTACTCTTCTATGTCAGGGAAGTGAAAATTTATTGTTTGGATATTCCATTTTTGTTTCTAATAACAACTGGATTTGAAGGAGTTTCATTTTAATCTAAGGAACATATAAATTTTTTTAGATGCATATTTTCTTTGTTTGGTAAAAGTTTTGAATATTGGTACGAAAATATACTTGAGGTGTTGAATATTACTATGAAAATGTAATTGCATAAAGTCTTACGAATTTCAATTTTTTTTTTCTAGATTTCAGGAAAAAGTTGGTGTTCCTATTTGTAAAATAAAATTGAATCTTTTTAGAATCTATGCTTCTGTGAGCCATATAAAATTGTAAAATTTCTTTCGGTAATAATCACATATAATGGAACGTTTTCGACGCGTTTCGAACCAATCAGTGTGGTTCATCATCAGGACTAGGTGAGAGATCATATCAAATCAATAAGCTTAAATAGATGTAGAGATGTTTAAACTAGCCATTTTTTAAACGTCTAGTTTGACTTTTTAATAATTTAAAATGTTTTTAATTAGTAACGGCTAGTTCCCTCCTACTATTAAACCAATTAATAAATTTATTCGCTTAGTTAATAAATTGGTAAACTTATTAGTCATAATTATTTTTTATATATCAATTTTATTATTTTTCTCTTTTTATTTTTATTTTATTCTATTATTATTTTATTATTTTTATTTTGCTATATTTATTTTTATATTTATATTTATATTTTATTTTATTCGTATTTATATTTATATTTATATTTATTTATTTATTTTTTAACCTCTCACTTTAATTAATTAATAAAATTGATATATAAAAAGTATTTTTTTTTTTTTCTAAGTGAGACTAATTCTATTAAGTGGAAAATACTAGTACAAAACTGCCACAGCTGCTGCTGTGAAAGCCAGACAGCTGGGGTTGATCAAAAAATTGTTCTTGAGAGACCTGGATCGCCCATAGCGGGAAACGGACCCTTTAAACATAAATGTTTGAGCCGCCCATGATAGGGAAACCAGCCATAAGTTTATACAAGATATAGAAACAGTAACATAAAAACTAAAAATATCTATCGGCCAAAATGGCTGGCAACTGAAACAGTAAAACACAAAAGCTCCAACAGTGATTGAGCAAGGAGACCTGGAGAGATTGCTGAGTGCGCTTCTGGGATCAGCCATCATGCTCTGAAGACATCGGCTCCTCCACAACTCTGCATCCATATTCATTGTCATCACTGCTGTCTGCCATGCCCGCTTGACTGTCAATCTTCATGTCCTGGTTCTCAGCATCAGAAAGTGGCCCAATTTGAAGAGGGGGGTTGGAGCAGGGGCCAGCAGGATGAGGGATTATTCACGAAGGGAGATAGTTATGAAAGTAGTGATAATGGAGTCGACGGAGGTGCAGTGAAAATGGAGTTCAGTAGTCTGAGTGGTTTTCCTGATGGTAGACCCCAAATGCCCTCTGCCAGGAGGGTTGAGCTGACTGGGAGGATCAGAGGGGCCAGGTGGGATGGGATGACTAGGAGGAGCAGAAGGGCCGGGCTGAGTGGACTAACAGGGAGGCCCAGAATGATCAGAAGGAGAGGGATTACTGGAAACATATCCGGATGCACGCACGCGCCCACGTTCCCTGCTGACCCTGCATGAATACTCAGTACCCCGCCCGCGACCTCTGCCCCTGCCTTTGCTCGAAGCTGGTGGAGGAGTGGGTTCATCGCTTTCAGAAGAGTAACTCAATTCAGAAGAGGGCGAGGGAGGAATGATAGAGGCTTGACCCCTACTGACCCCACGCCTACAGCGCATCCGCTGCCTGAGACGAGGCATGGAGAGGAGAAGGTGGCGCAGACATGGCCGGCCAAAGGAGGGGTCGGGAACTCTGAGAGAAGAGGGATAACAACTGGGGTGGTGCAAGCCAGACAAAGTGACAGAAGAGCTAGAGGCCCAATGAGCAGAGGGGCAACAACCATGAGGGAGAAAATTAAAACTGAAAGGAAGAAAAGTACCTGCAAGAAGCTCAACAGAGGCGCCAGACGGAGCGGAGATGCTGCAGAAGGGGCTGTTGGTGAAGTGAAGTCCCGGTATCGTCTCCAAGCAGGCCAGAATGCAACATCGACGCCCAGTCTGCGTTTTAAAGCTGGAATTGGCATAACCAGGAGGGAAAACACTGCGCAGGGGAGTCAGAGCTCTCCCATGGCTTCCTCCATCCTGCTCTCCGTCCATAGTGAGGGCCATCAACCAAACAACCGCCATATATACCAGAGCCGAGGTGTAATAACTACAAAACTGGTTGACCCGAGGCGTATTAATAACGCCTTCAAGTTTAATATGCGGGGCCATGTGGGCATACCATGCAGGCTTCGTTGGGAGCTGCGCAGGGGCCCGAGACTCTTTAATGCGCCACCACATCCGCATCCGGAGATATATAAAAAATAATTATAATTAATAAGTTTACCAATTTATTAACTAAGCGAATAAATTTATTAATTGATTTAATAGTGGGAGGGAACTAGCCGTTACTAATTAAAAACATTTTAAATTATTAAAATGTCAAACTAGCCATTTAAAAAATGGCCAATTTAAACATCTCTACATCTATTTAAGCTTATTGATTTGATCTGATCTCTCACCTAGTCTTGATGTGAACCACACTGGTTGGTTCGAAATGCGTCGACAACGTTCCATTATATGTGATTATTATGGAAAGAAATTTTACAACATTAAATCTTCTATCCACTTTTAGATTTGTAAAATTGGATTTTTTTATTTTTTTATTTGATTTTAGGTTTAGCATGATTAGGATATTTTTCCATAGCTTGTGTCAACAATTGAAAATGATTAACAATAATGAAAATAGTGAATCCACAAAGATCAGAAATATATTACAAATTGAAAATATCTTAAACTAATTATAAAAATAAGAGAATGAATAGAGTGAATCCACAAAGATTAAAAATTGGTTACAAATATAAAATATACTAAATAAGTTAAATTAAGTTTAAACGAAAGGAACTTTCTTAAAAGACGTTAGAAACAAACTCACCTGCCATAAATACTTATTTACTTGCCCTATATCCCATGAACTTGCCTTATACCCCATGATGTCTTTGGAGGGAATGCAAAAATACTTTAGGAGCACCAGATTATTTACTTGCGCTATACCCCATGAGGTCTCTTTGGAGGTAATGCTAAAAGACCTTAAGAGCACTAGATTGGATCTTGGATCGTGCCATGGGAATGACATTATGGGTCATGTTTCACTTATGTGGCCTTAACAATGTACCCATCTATCTCCATTCCTCAAGTAAAATAATATATTTTTATATTTACCTAGATCAAACTTGGATTAAGTATACTTAGAATTGAAATGAGAAGTGGGCATGATAAAATGAGAAATTTGTTATTTACTTATCATTAATCAAGATGAAAGTGATTGGGATTGAGATTAAAAAAAAAATCCATGAAAGTGATTGGGATTAAAAAGAAATTACATTCCCATAATTAGTGTTTAAACATTGGGCCAACTAAAAAAACATGAAGAAAGAAATAATTAGAGAAAATTTCTTGAAAAAAATATAATAAATATGGAAAAAAAGTTAAGTAAAATATAGTTTTATTGGAAATACCATTATGGAATTAAGATTGACGCAAGAAATGCTTTACACAAACTCAATCTCATTCTATGAATTGCTCATTTCTTCCCTGGAATAACTATCATTTCCATTACTTCTCTTACATTATCAAATACATTTTGTACTTCTAACCAAGCCTTATCACACGATAACACACTTGTAATGCATAGATATAATCATTCTTGTGCTCCCTTTATGCAGTGAGTTGGGTTCTAAAATTTGAAATTTCATTCAATTATTCTTTAATTATATAATGATGATATAATTATATATATATATATATATTTTAGATTTAAAAAATATATATATTTAATATATTTTGGTTAGTAAGATGATATGAAAATAATTACAAATTTTATTGTATTTTTTAATAAATAACTTCATTTTAAACCAAGTATACATATATTGAAATTATGTTTCCCATGTGTAATGAATTTGACTTTTCTAATAATGAATAATAATTTAATATTATTAAATTATAATGATTAAATTAATTAAGTATAATTAATTAATGGGTGTAGAATATATGATGATAGGTGTACTCTTAAGGAATAGTGATGTTAAGGTCATCGATTACAAAATTTGGTCATTTATAAATTTCACAACTTAGCCAAAAGACAATAAAAAAATAAAATATTATTAAATGTAAATTAATGTATAAATTTTCAAAATTGAAAATGAACTATACGTTACCTACCGACATATCATTTAAGTTATCAAATATTTAACACCAATTTAATTTTATTAAATCAAAATTACAAATAATTATTAAAATGATAACATGAACTAATCAAATATTTAACACTAATTTGTTTTTATTAAATCAAAATCACAAATAATTATTAGCATGTCCATTTTAATATACGAATTATTCAATTTCAAATATGTTTTTATAATGTGATTAGAAGATTCAAAAATTTCAATACTCAAATCTCGTTTAAAATATAAAAATCGAGGAAAACACTGCACTTCCAATTATTTGATTTATTACAACCTATATTGGAATTTATAATGAATTTATAACATTTTTAATATATGATCAATGATCAGATTCAGAGTCGAGGGAATAGGGGTGGGACGATAACCCTAGTTTCTCTAAACTTGCCTCGTGTCTCTCCTCCTCTAGCCTGGAGATTTTCTCGATTGCTGGTGTTGTCGGTGATGATTCGACACCACATCTGAATTTTGTGGAGTTTTGAGGCATTTTAGCTTTCTCAACTCATGCCTAAACCTACTGGATAAGATGCATATTCATTGGGGTTTTATGTGGTGGTTCTATTTGCTAGTCAGTTGATGAGCCACAGTCAGATTTTTCGCATCCCCCTTCTTGCTGATTTAGATGTCTTCACAACTTCTACAATGTCTTCCCCAAAGGTTCTGGTTGGGCATTGTGGCCCAATTTTTCTTTCTATTTTCTCCTGTCACCATGGAGTTCATGTCTTACAGGGTTCACTGTTTCATGGGTTTGTTATCGGTTCATTGTTTCATTTCATGCCAATCACAACATCTTTCCTTCACATGGTCTCCATACCAACTTTCGCTAGGTTGATGGTCGTTTCATGGTCTAGATTTGGATCATTCATGGTGATGCAGGAGTAGCCAGACTTAGCTAGAAATGTGAATGGATTTTCACATGTTATGGATGAATATGAGGGAATATGTCATTTCCTAAGTGGTCAAACAAAAATTTATCGAGAGGGTTGGATCTCTCAAATCTGTATTTAATTAAAATTTCTAATAGATCATACAGTTGTATTATTATTAAAATAGGTAAGTGAGTGATAGCATAGGTGTGTATTAAGGCTTCAGAATAGGGAATAGGGTGATAAAAATAAAGATCGAGTTGTTACATTGTTAGTTCTGATCAATAAAATAAGGAATTGGAAATGTAATGACTAACATAGAGAGAGAGGGAGTGAGACAATATATATATTGGGTTTTTAGAACAGGAAAGATAGAGGTCAAAGGCTATATCATTAAGGCATAAAGGGTGAGACCCTGTAATTTTAATTCTAACAGAGTTTTATTGAAGCTTGTGGTGAAACGTAATATTTTTTGTGTGTTATATTTCATTGAAATCCTTTGAGAAACAATTATATATATATGGTACTGTGGTTTGTGTTTTTTGTGTTTAATAGTGAACAGATTGAGCATTCATTACTCATAACTGTACAATTTTTGAGTTATTGTGCTCAATTTAGAAAACGAATTGAATTAATGCATACCTGAACCTCATTCCACACAAAAAATCAAGTTTTAATATCGAAAGTGGTTTTGGAAAAACCGAATGGTCTCATCGCACAGCTTGTGGGTAATTAGTGGTAAATAGTTGAGTCTATGTGATATGCCCAAGTGAACGACACATGTTTATATAAAACCACTTGTATCATGTGCTCTTCAAAACGTTAAAGATTGGGTGAGTTTGAGTGCAATCACCGTCGGATCAAGAAGTTATAAGTAGCGAGATGTGATGACCATTAGATTCAGAAAAATCCGTTTCTTTATTGATGGCATGTGAAGGATGTAGTTTCGAATTGTCAAGGAGTTGACCATGTCTTACAATTTACACTTCTGATTCCAATTTATGTACTGGGCGCACATTATCTCATTTTGAGTACATATATTTATATTTTAATTGGAAATGAAACATATATATAAAGCATTTTCTAAGGTGTGCATGTGTTTGGTTGGCACATTGTATAAACTATGATTTGTTCAAGGTTTACCCGACATCATTTGGTATCAGAGCAAAGGTTTGCAGATTGTGTTGTTTTGAAAATGCCACCAAAAAGAGGCGTGGGAATAGACCGAGGGAAACCTGGAGCAAATTCAATTTTGTTGGAAGAGGTACAACATCTTCAAGCATAGATGGAAGCTATGGAAATAGCCCAGAGATGAGCATCTAATGAAGGAGGCGCCTGTGATGCTGAAGAATCATCTGAAGAAGAAGAAGAACAAGACAATGAAGTAGCTAAGGTATTGAAGATGTTAGTAAAGGCAAATGGAAGACCAAAGGTGGACATAACTATGTATGAGGGAAATATTAATGTAGAAGTATTAATGGACTGGATCAATTCATCAGATAGGTACTTTGACTTTGAAGAAGTTGAGGACAAAAGGAAAGTGAATATTGCAGCTACCAGATTAAAATTCCGTGCAGCTATTTGGTGATAAGAATTACAGCTATCCAGATAGTGAAAAGGAAAACCTAGAATCAAACAGTGGGACAATATGGTGAGAAAAATAAAAGGTAAATTCATGCCCAAGGATTATCAATTAAATATTTTTAAGCAATTGCAAAATTTAAAGCAAAAAGAAAAGATAGTGAAAGAATATATAGAGGATTTCTATAGATTGAATATTAGAGTTGCACCTGTAGAGGACAATGTGGAGAAAGTAGCTAGATATATAAATGGTCTGAGTTATGATATTCAGGATGAAATCAATTTACTAAATTTAAAGACAATTGAGGATGCTTATCAGGTAGCCTTAAAAGCAGAAGAGAAGATACAGAGGAATAAAAACCAGAAGAACCGAGGTAAGAGTTCTGTGAGAGGCAGAGGATGTTTAAGCACTCCCAGAATGAAGCAGGAGGCTCAAGTAGTAGACCACCACAAAGAGCAGACTCTAGTCGAGTAAGGTTTGTACCCAGAGGTAGAGATCGAAGAATATAAATTCGGTGCTATACATGTGGTGAATGGGGAAATTGGTCATGGGACTGTACTCATCATAAATAAACAACTCAGAGGAATGTAAATGTTTCTGAAACAAAGGAGGAAACTTCTCAAAATAAAGGAAACTAAGAACCACCCGAAGCAGGAGAATCTCTGTTATTGAAGAGGGTATTGTTTAAAGCAGAAAAATAAGCAGAAGGGCCAGCTCAGAGAAAGAATCTATTCAGGGAAATATGAAAGTCTAAAGCTAAGTGTTGTAAAGTGGTAATTGACAATGGAAGTACTGACAATCTTGTTTCTATAGAAATGGTGGACAAGTTGGGACTAGAAAAGATAGTACACCTTACTCCATATAAGGTATCATGGTTGCAAAAAGGCCATTATATTATTGTGATAGAACAATGTAACGTAGAGATCCCTATAGGCACTTACAAAGATGTTATATTATGTGATGTAAGGCCAATGGATGTATGTCACATATTGTTGGGAAGACCTTGGCAGTTTGATTGGAAAGCCATACGTGATTGCAGAAGGAACACTTATACTTTGGAGAAGGATGGAAACAAACACACACTACTACCATTGAAGGATGAAGCTGACAGAGGAACATCAAGAAATAGTGTTATGCTAATGAGTGGAAGAGAGTTGTTGGAATAAATTAAAAAAATGAAGAACTGCATTTTGCAGTCATAGGGAAAACTAAGGTAATTTTAACTTCCACAAACTTAGATGATTTATCTGAATAAATAAAAACTTTGTTGGATGATTTTTCTGATATTATTATGGATGAGTTTCCAAATTCATTACTACCAATCAGGAGTATTAGCCATCACATTGATCTAATACCTAGAGCAAGTTTGCGAAATAAAGCAGCCTATAGATTAACCCCTCAAGAAAATACAGAAGTTGGAAGAAAATTGCATTAGTTGATGGATAAAGGGTTGGTAATAAAAAGTCTTAGTCCATGTGATGTACCAACAACACTCAGTCCAAATAAAGGAGGATAATGGTCTATGTGCACAGATTCAATAGCTATAAATAAAATCACCGCTAGGTATCGTTTTTTTTTACCACGAATGGATAATTTAATGGATTTTTTGAGTGGATCAAGATATTTTACTAAGATATATTTGAAGATTGGTTATCGTCAGATAATAAGCGGAGAAGGGGATGAATGGAAGATTGCATTAAAAAGAAATAATGGATTGTATGAGTGGTTAGTGATGCCTTTTGGACTCACTAATGCACCCAACACATTAATGATATTTAAGAATGAAGTATTGAAATAATATGTAGGTAAATTTGTAATTTTTTATCTTGATTATATTTTAGTTTTTAGTCGAAGTAAAGAAGAGCATCTGGAACATCTAAAATTGGTTCTGAAAACTTTTCAAAAAGAGAAATTCTTAATAAATCTGAAGAAATGCAGTTTTATGAAAGAAGAATTAATTTATTTAGGGTTTGTAGTTTCTAACAAAGGTATGAAAATGGATCTAGAGAAAGTCCAAGCCATTTGGAATTTTCCAACTCCCAAAAAAATATTTGAAGTAAGAACCTTTCACGATATTGCAAGTTTTTATAGAAAATTTATCAGATGTTTTAGTCAGATTTGTACACCAATTATTGAAACAATTAAACAGAAAAATTAGCCATTTAAGTGGACAGAAGTAGCAGACCGAAATTTTAAGTCACTAAAGGAAAAAATTACAAAAAAAACCAGCTTTAGCTTTGCCTAGTTTTGGAAAAGTTTTTCAAGTTGAAACTAATGCTATTGGAGTTTCAATTGGAGCAGTATCAGGTCAAGAATAGAGACCAATAGCATATTTCAGTGAGAAATTGAATTAAGCTAAGAATAAATATTCTTCTTATGATAAATAATTTTATGCTATTGTGCAAGCTTTAAAAAAATGGAGACATTATTTACTACCTAGAGAGTTTGTATTGTATTCTGAAAATCATGCATTACAATTCATAAATAACCAGCCAAAATTGAACTAGAAACATGCCAAGTGGGTAGAGTTTTTACAGAGTTTTACCTTTGTAATTAAACATACAAGTGGTAAGTTGAACAAAGTTGTTGATGCTTTGAGCAGGGTAAGTTTTATTGTGAAAGAATTAAAAGTTGGTGTTGTGGGATTTGAAGGAATGGTTGATATGTATAAAGATGATGTAGAATTCAAATATATTTATGTAGCTATACAAAATTCAATAGTTCATAACAGAAGCTAGTGGTTGGATTATCTTATCCAAGGAGGTTTTCTATTCAAAAGCAACAAATTATGTATTCCTAGATGTTCTATGAGGGAAAACATAATAAAAGACAAACAAAATGGATGCTTGTCTGGACACTTTGAGCAAGACAAGAATTTTGCTCGGGTAAATTATTTTTATTATTGGCCAAAGATGCAAACTGATGTTAAGAAATTTGTTGAGAAGTGCAGGATCTGTGAACATGCTAAGAGGAGAAGTCAAAACACATGATTGTACTAGCCATTACCAATACGAAATAGACCATGGGATGTAGTTAGTATGGATTTTGTTTTGGGTTTGCCAAAAAATCAAAGAGGAAATGATTCCATCTATGTTGTGGTGGATAGGTTTTATAAAATGGCTCATTTCATTGCTTGTAAAAATACTAGTGATGAAACACATATTGCTAACCTGTTTTTTTTCAGAAGTTGTAAGGTTACATGGATTTTATATAAGTATTGTGTCTGACAGGGATACAAAATTTGTTGGGAATTTCTGGAGAACTTTTTGGAAGAAACTTGGTACCAACCTTAGTTTTAGTTCCACATATCACCTTCAAACAGATGGGTAGACAGAGGTAGTAAATAGAAGCCTCGGAAATATATTAAGGAGTTTAGTATATAAAAATCCTAAACAGTGGGATTTAGCACTTCCTCAAGCTGAATTTTCTTATAATGACACTCCAAATCGGAGTACCGGGATGAGTCCATTCCAGATTGTTTTTGGGATGAATCCAAGAGGTTTGAATGAGCTTATAAATTTGGGAAAACAAGAGGTAATAAGTGCAAAAGCTGAATAATTTGCAGAGCATATGCAACAATTACATGAAGATGTTAAAAAGAGATTGCAGGAAAGTAGTGGAAAATACAAATAGAGAGTTGATATGAAGAGGAAAGAGAAATAATTCCAAGTAGGAGATCTAATCATGGTTTATCTGAGAAAAGGAATATTTCCAGTTAAAACTTACAATAAGTTAAAAATGAAGAAGATAGGACCATGTAAAATATTGAGGGAATTTTCCTCAAATGCATATCAAATAGAATTGCCAGAAGGGATTGGAATATCACCCATTTTTAATATTGCAAATTTGTACCCATACAAAGGAACATAGGAGGAGCTACAAGGAGATTCTACAATATAAGAAAGTCATACTTTAAATTGGAATGACTAGATGCGAAAGAATGTCAAGAAAGAGGTAGAAGTTGTTCTAGAGAAAAGAGTATCCAAAAAGACCAGGGACATATTTATTTTCGGTATTTCCTCAAATAGAAGGGACAAGCACTAGAATATGCCAATTGGGTGACAACAACGGAGTTACAAAAGTATGGAGTAAATCCTGAAAGTTTGATAAATGATTCTTTTCTTCCCCAGGAATATAATGCAGGAGCATCCAGACTTAGCCAACAATGTGAATGGATTTTCACATGTTGTGGCTAAATATGAGGGAAAATGTCATTTCCTAAGTGGTCAAACCAAAATTTACTGAGAGAGTTGGATCTCTTGAATCTGTATTTAATTGAAATTTGTAATAGATCAGACAGTTCTATTATGATTAGAATAGGTAAGTGAGTGATAGCATATGTGTGCAGTAAAGCTTGAAAATAGGGATTAGGGTGATAAAAATAAATATTGAGTTGTTACATTGTTAGACTTGATCCATAAAAGAAGGAACCATAAATGTAATGTCTAATATAGATAGCGAGAGAGTCAGACAATAAATATACTAGGTTTTGAGAATAAGAAAGGACAGAGGTCAAACACTGGATCATTAAGCTAGAAAGGGCGAGACCCTGTAATTTTAATTATAATAGAGTTTGATTGAAGCTTGTGGTGAAACTTCGTATCTTCTGCATTTTATATTTCATTGAAATACTTTGAGAAATGATTATATATATATGGTACTATGTTTTGTGTTTTCTATGATTAATAGTGAACAGATTCAACACTCATTACTGAGAAGCGTACAATTTTTGAGTTATTGTGCTCGATTTATCAAAGGAATTGAATCGATGCATACTTGAACCTCATTCCACACAAGAAATCGAGTTTTAGTATTGAAAGTGGTTTTGGAAATACTAAATGGTCTTATTGCACAGCTTCTGGGTCGTTAGTGGTAAATAGTTGAGTCTATGCGATATGCCCCAGTGAACGACACATGTTTATATAAAATAACTTATATCATGTGCTCTTCAAAACATTAAAGGTTGGGTGAGTTCGAGTGCGATCACCATCAGATCAAGAAGTTATAAGAATTGAGATGTGATGACCATTAGATTCGGAAAGATATGTTTCTTTATTGATGGCGTGTGAAGGATGGAGTTTGGAATAGTCAAGGAGTTGACCATGTCTTATGATTTACACTTATGGTTCCAATTTATGTACTGGGCACACTTTATATCATTTTGAGTTTATATATATATTTGAATTGGAAATGAAACATATATATAAAGAATTTTCTAAGGTGTGCATGTCTTTGGTTGGCACATTGTATACATTGTGATTTGTTCAAGGTTTATCCGGCATCACATGGCCTCTCGATTTGGGTATCAGGCTTATTTTATGGGATCTCAGCGAGTCTGCGGGTCTGCTCAAATCATCTTGTTTTTTATTTAGATTTTTCAGGCTAGTGTGCTAGTTTCTTCAGATTGAAGGGACTACCTTGCTTGGAATTTTTTTGAAATTTATTTCATTTACTCGACAAAGGATTTGTTAGCTTGGAGTTTTTTTGGTTGATACTTCACCTCCAGGGTTTTCTTATTTCAGTCATGTAAAATCTTTGTCCATGATCATATTTTGTGCATTATAGTTACCAAGTTCGGGGAACCAGCCAAATAAATTCGAAAATTCTTGAATTCATTCGTTCCTTAATAATTCATTGATAGCGTGGTATGAAAATTTTAATTAATGAAAAATTTTGTAATTCAAAAAAAGTAATTAATAAAAAAAATTATAGTTAAGGTATACAAATCAATAGTTTCTCATTTTTAATTTGACAATTTTTTTTATATTAAAAGAATAGTATTTTAAAATTAGCAATATTTTATAGTAAAAAATAACGCTTAAAAATTAAAAATTTTCTTATTATAACACGGTAAAGAAAAATATAATGGTTAAAAAAATTGTAAATATGATACAAAACATTGTAAATAAGAAGAATAAGTTTCATATTGAAAAATTGTAGAAATGTTAAAACATATTTTTTTATTTTTTTTACGCCGTAAGGCGTCATTATTTGAAAACAACTTTCCTGTGTGTATCATGTCATAATTTGAAACCGTTAGATTATATGTTAGACGATTAAAACATATTTAGTCGTTAGACGAAAAGACAGTTGAAAATATTTAGTTTATAGTTATGAGAGCTCATTCGTTGGATTTCCATCGCTTGTTCTTTCTTTACTCAGCCATTCAAAATCGGAATCTGAACCAGTGAAATAGGGTATGAACCCTGGCCAGAAAAAAAAAATAGCACCCAGACGGCCTCGACGCGAAGCTCATGCGATGGCACTCATTTGTTGGATTTCTAGGGCTTGTTCTTTCTTTGCTCTTGGCCATTCAAAATCAGAATCTGAACCAGTTAAACAGGGTTTGAACCCTGGCCATAAAACAAATAACACCCAGATGGGCTCGACGCGAAGCTCATGCGATGGCGAAAGAAGTTGTCATGAAAAGGAACCGCTCTGTCAACAGTTGCTAACATTTTGAATAAGATGCTGTAGGTACTGAATTTGTATGGGATGATACATTAAGATCGGTGTAATTATCTGTGGGGTTTTATTTCACTTCTATATTTTGAATGACTTTTTCATGTGGGCCATAACACAAAAATGCAGCCATTACAAGGGCATTGGCAGGGGCAATTTTGGCCCTGACACACAAGGAGCTCGCATCTAGAGTCAAGGTAGCTCAGGCAATTGGATAGCTTGGAGTCACCAGAAGGGTCAGAAGGATGCTTGTGAATGCAGGTGCTATTCCTGTTTTGATTGAGCTGCTAAAAGAAAATGATTTGGTTGTAAATCTTGTTACCAAGAATGCTCTTGGAATAATATCAGCCCATGTTGATTATCTTAGGCCCGTTTCTCAGGCTGGTGCCATTCCCCTCTTTGTGGAATTACTTGAAGCAACCAATCCCTAGGGGAAAGAAATTGTTGAAGATGTCTTTTATATTTTGGCAGTTGCAGAAGAGAATGATATTGCCATTACGGAGCACTAAGTGAGGATAACAAAAGGTTCCAATGTTGAAGCAAAAGCCGTAGCAGCGGATGTTGTATGGGATCTCTCTAGCTACAAACATTCTTTCTCTGTTTTCAAAGGTTCAGGTGCAATCCCTCTACTTCTAAGACTGTTGGAGGATGAGAATGATGATGTTAGAGAGAAGGCATCTCGTGCTGTTGCAAAATTGAGTTATGATCGTGCTGACAGACTGGCATTAACAGAGGTTGGGGCCATCCCCATACTTCTTTCATTGTTGCAGAATGAATCAGAGGAGCTCAAAGACAATCTTGTTGAAGATCTGATCAATTTCTCAGAGGACGCATCATTGAGAGATATTATTTCACAAGCATTTGATGTTCCTGTCTTCTGAGATATACATCAGATACTTCTGAGGATATAGTAATCAGATGAGCATACAGCTCACCCTCTAAGGTATATGGGGATGGAGAAATTTACATCTTAAGTCTGTCTGGTTCATAAACTTTTCTGGATGATATGAATATTTATCTTTATTCATGTTTAATGACTAATCAAGCCTATATAAAGTGAGAGACATGACTAATTTGATATTCTCTCATTCTTGAATAAAATATGGAAACATAGCCAATCCCTTCAAAAGGGGTTTATGCTCCTACCATAGAGATAACCCGTTCTAGGTTGGTATTAAAATTTGTCTACTCCCAAGAATAAAAATTTTGCCCAAAAATTTATAGTGTAAGTTAGTTTGAGACTTTTCCTGTGAAATTTTATATGGAAAGGTACCCCTTCATACAACCTTCGATAGTCATTGGTCTTCTCCCAAGAACAAAAATTTTTCCCAAAAATTTATAGAGTAAGTTAGTTTGAGACTCTGCCTATGAAATTTTATATGGAAAGATACCCCTTCATACAACGTTCGATAGTCATTCACCTAAATTTGGAAATTGTACTTAATACAACATGCTTCTCAAAGTTAAATTCCTTTTTATTATCTCCTGTTGATTTTTCTTGTAAGTTATTCTTTCCAGTATACATTATGTTTCTCTTTGCACCAGTAATAGTGGGAAATATTCATTTTTTGATAAATGGACACATAATAATTATGTACTCCAATTTTCTAGGTTCAGTGGTTAGTAGGTTACTAAAGTTATCTGAAATTCCTGAAATCAATGAAGTTTCAAACTTCAACAATGAAACCAGATTATATCTGGAAGATATTGTGAGGAAATTTAATATTGAGGATGCCCTTGAAGTCAAAAGGATCGATAATGTGAAAAATCATGATGTCAAGGCTGGCGAGTATGTTTTGAAAAAAATGTTTGAAGCATATCCAGAACTAACAAAGGTTTGCAGCTCATGCTGTATTTCTATCTGCAAAACTGAAAGGCACTCTGCAAGTGTAGGTCCTTGCTTTGGGAAATTTTGCATTCTTAATTTTTTTTCCCTTGAAGGAAACCTTCATTTTGAGGGGGAGTGGGGAAGGCACGGGTTGTTTCCCCACATTTCTGGATGGCATCAATAATAAACCTATCAACTTAGACTACTGCACCTCATCCAAGGGGCTTTGAAATGAGCACCTGCCAGCATGGAACTGGCCAAATTCCCATACATTGGTTAGAAAGCTTGAGTTAACCCCTTGGGTTGAATGTTCATTGTTACCATATAGTTATATTGTTATAGACATACTGCAGGCTCTCTCTGAAATAATTAGAATTATTTGACAGAAGACATTGTAACAATGAAAACAAGGTTAACATATCATGAGTAATATGCACTTTTGTCTTTTTTATTGGGAACATGGTAGCATAATTATTTCATGATTGCGGTTTCAAAATAAGACAAAACCTAGAGCAGCCCTTCTCTATTTTACCTACCAACAGACATTTAATGATGAGCACTTGAATGTTAGTCAACTAGGTCAAAGATCTGCTCTAGCTAAACTGTACTAGAAATGTACTTATACAGATCAGAGAGGTACTTTGAGCTACAAGAAAGTTTCATTTATTCTGCATTCCTCATTTTTTGTGATTTATTTCCATTTTTTTTGTTTAATATTGAGCAATGGTTAAGTGAAAATAATCTAATTGGTTTGTAGCACTTATTGAAATGTACTTATTTATCTTTTTAATTCTGGTACATGATGGTCTAGGTTATTTTATTGTCAAGTATAATCCCTGACACATGAGGATCCCAAATCTAGAGTAAGGGCAGCTCAGGCAATTGGATAGCTTGGAGTCACCAGAAGGGTTAAAAGGATGCTTGTGAATGCAGGTGCTATTATTGTTTTGACTGAGCTGCTAAAAGAAAACGACTTGGCTGCAAAGCTTGTTGCCGAGAATTTTCTTTGAATAATAACAGCCTATGTTGATTATCTTAGGCTCGTTGCTCAGGCTGGTTCCATTCCCCTCTTTTCAAAATTTCTTGAAGGAACCAATCCCCAGGAGAAAGAAATTGCTGAAGATGTCTGTTGTATTTTTGCAGTTACAGAAGAGAATGCTATTGTCATTGCGGAGCACTTAGTGAGGATACTACAAGGTTCCAATTTTGAAGAAAAAGCTGCAGCAGCGAATGTTGTATGGGATCTCTCTAGCTACAAACATTCTGTCTCTGTTGTCAGAGATTTATGTGCAGTCCCTCTACTTCTGAGAGTGTTGAAGGATGAGAATGATGATGTTAGAGAGAAGGCATCCAGTGCTGTTGCACAATTGAGTTATGATCATGCTAAAAAAATAGCATTAATAGATGCTAGGGCTGTCCCCATACTTTTTTCATTGTTGTAGAATGAATTAGAGGAGCTCAAAGACAATGATGCTGAAGCTTTGATCAATTTCTCAGAGGATCCATCATTGAGAGATATGATTTCACACGCATTTGATGTTCCTGCCTTCCAAGATATAGATCAGAGACTTATGAAGATACAACAATCAGATGAGCATACCGCTCACTCTCTAAGGTATATGGGGCTGGAGAAATTTACATCCTAAGTCTGTCTGGTTCATAAACAGTTATGGATAATATGAATATTTTTCTTTATTCATGTTTAATGTCCAATCAAGCCTATATACAGTGAGAGACATGACTAATTGGATATTCTCTCATTCTCGAATAAAATACGAAAACAGAGCCAATCCCTTCAAAAGGGGTTTATGCTCCTACCATAGAGATAACCCATTCCAGGTTGGTATTAAAATTGGTCTTCTCCCAAGAACAAAAATTTTGCCCAAAATTTTATAGAGTAAGTTAGTTTGAGACTCTGCCTATGAAATTTTATATGGAAAGATACCCCTTCATACAGCCTTCGATAGTCATTCACCTAAATCTGGAAATTGTACTTACTGCAATATGCTTCTCAAAGTTAAATTCCTTTTTATTGTCACCTGTTGATTTGACTTGTAAGTTATTCTTTCCAGTATACATTATTCTTCTCTTTGTACCACTAATAGTGGGAAATCTTCATTTTTGGATAAATGGACACATAATAATTATGTAGTCAAATTTTCCAGGTTCAGTGGTTACTAAAGTTATCTAAAATTCCTGAAATCAGTGAAGTTTCAAACTTCAACAATGAAACCAAATTATATCTGGAAGATGTTGTGAGGAAATTTAATATTGAGGATGCCCTTGAAGTCAATAGGATCAAGAACGTGAAAAATAATAATGTCAAGGTTGTCGAGTATGTTTTGAAAAAGAGGTTTATAGCACATCTAGAACTAACAAAGGTTTGTAGTTCATGCTATATTTCTATCTGCAACACTGAAAGGCACTCTGCAAATGCGGGTCCTTGATTTGGGAAATTTTGCATTCTTAATTAGTATTCTTAATTTTTTTTCCCCTCAAGGAAACCTTTGTTTTTAGGGTGAGGCGGGAAGGCACAGGTTTCTTCCCCACATTTCTGAATGGCATCACTAATAGACTACTGCGCCTCATCTAGGGGTCTTTGAACTGAGCACCTGCCAGCATGGAACTAGCCAAATGCCCATACATTGGTTACAAAGGTTGAGTTAACCCCTTTGGTTGAATCTTCATTGTTAACATATAGTTATATTGTTACATACATACTACAAGCTCTTTCTGAAATAATTAGAATTATTTGACAGAAGACATTGTAACAATGAAAACAAGGTTAACATATCATGAGTAATATGCACTTTTGTCTTTTTTATTAGGAACACGGGAGCATAATTATTTCATGATTTCGGTTTCAAAATAAGACAAAATCTAGAGCAACCCTTCTCTATTTTACCTACCAATAGACATTTAATGATGAGCACTTGAATTTTAGTCAGCTAGGTCAAAGATCTGCTCTAGATAAATAGTACTAGAAATGTACTTATACAGATCACAGAGGTACTTTGAGCTGCAAGTAATTTTCATTTATTCTTCATTCCTATTTTTTTGTGATTTATATCATTTTTTTTTGTTTAATCTTGAGCAATGGTTAAGTGAAAATAATCTAATTGGTTTGTAGCACTTATTGAAATGGAGTTATTTATCTTTTTAATTCTGGTACATGATGGTCTGGGTTATTTCCTTGTGAGGTATCTCATCTCTATATAGGGGATAATAAATCCTATAAATGATGCTCTTGGTTGTTTTCTCATGAGATATTTCATCCCTATATAGTGTATATGAATGATATTTTTAGCTAGGAAGTGCATGAGTATAATTTATGAACACTCTCCTAATTGAAGTCAACTTTGAGGTGTTTCAAAACGTACTGCATCAGGGTATGCTCTATAAATTCAAATTTGGAGTATTAAAAATTTTAAAAAGTACAATCATAATTATAATACTGTAGTTTCTCTAATTCAGTTTCAAGCATCTCTAATTTGATTTTCTACAGGTATTGGAATTTATCCATTTTTTTGGCACATCAGAGGATGTCAATAATTTAGCTCATTTTTTGATGTTGCGGGAGGCTCAAATCCTTGTAAAAAATGAAAAAAATGAAGTCTTGATTAAGAATAGAATTTAAAAAGAATGGAAATAGTAATAAAAAGGCTACAGGTATGTGAAAACCTGTCTCTGGTCCATTTCCTTCTATGCCATGTCTTTTTTATTGCAATCATTTCACATCTTTATAAGACATCCAAAGAAACCGAGATGTAGTAAAACACATAACTTCAATACCTAGGATGTTATCACTAAAGTTATATTTAGGCATTGGATTTTCATTTTTATGTTGGAAAAACTTGTGATAATATAAACCAAGATGATCCTAAAATGGTAGGTGTGAATTAATATGATTATTGGCTTTTTACTGTAGTCATTGCAATAAAGTATTCTACAATACAAAGGACTTGAGTGTACACTTGAATTCCCATAAGTGAGAATGCACCTTAGGAAAGAGAGGGTAAATAATTTTGGATTTTACTTCTCTTTGTTTGCTAACAATTTATCAAAGTCTTGATTAAGAATAGAACTTAAAAATAACAACAGAACTTAAAAATAATGGAAACATAAATAAAAAAGCTACAGGTATGTGATTTTATAATAATGTGTACTTATGATTAGCTCAATTACATTATTTTATGTTTTTCTACAGTGACTAAATAGTATACCAAGCATATTGTAAGTAAATCGAGCCTGAATAAGCTTTCATGTCATATAATAAGCTTTCATGTGATATGTTAAGCATAGTGAGAAAATATTTGTTCAATAAATTGCAAAACCAACAAAACATAACTTTTTCCAATTTTAATGATATTCACATATGGTGACATTTTGGTTCAAGTGATTGCAAACTCAACATGATCCTTGTTTTCCTATTTAATAACCATATTTAGTGTAGGCCTATGAGTTTGGGTCTATTGAAATTGATCTTTATACATTAAATATGCTTCATAGATGGAGGATAAGAAGAATATTCTTGTCTTCGTTTCAGATAGATTTCCAATGTTTCTTTAACTATTAAAACTAGATATGATGATGAGAGAGGATATATTATCTGAGGATAAATCAAGGATTTACAAACCTATAATTTGATTTACAACTCTGGGAAAAATAGTTAAACAACAGAATCAAGAAACGAGTGTGATGGATTAGAGGATACGAAAGGGACCCCTAAATCTAGCAATGAAATAGTCCATCTATAGCTTTTTGACCATTCAATTTCTCCTTTTTATTTTGGGGCTAAATATTTTTACTCTAGTCATTGTAAGAAAGAATTCTACAACACAATATTATATGTATGCATACCTATTTCTCTTAATGTGATTAATGGTGTGAAGATGGATCTATAACGTCCTTTGGGAATTCCTGCAATTCTGAGTTTGTGTCCTTAGCACGATAGCTTTGATGAGTTGATTGAATGTACTGATCTCTTTTATGGTGAACACTCCTCATTGCCAAGTTAAGCGTACGGGGAAAGAATCCATGCAATGGGGTAAAGCTATAACTTCTTAATCTCTTCACTATGTTGGAATTGCTTTCAATATCTGAAATACCCATTAGTTTCTACAATTCCAGTTCCATTTTGACTATTTTAATAAAGAATGTTGATTAGTAATTTTAATTTTGATTTTAATTAAATATATATATTACTAATAAAAAAAAGTAGCCATGATGACCTGCCATCATTACAGCCATTATTTTCTGCAATTCCAATACCATTTTGAATATTATAACAAAGAATATTGTCTTACGGCGTTTCTTTTGCAACATCTACTGATGGTGCAATTGCTAGTTATGATTTTTTGGATAATAGTTTTTACAATGTTGGATATTGCAGTCTGCCCTAAAATGAAGATTATTGTTGTGGAATTTTATTTCAGGAGTTCATTTCTTTGTGATTCATCATAGTGAATAATATGCACACATTTATCAATCAAGATTGAGAAATAAATTTCTAGGTATATAAACACCAACTTAAGCTTATAATTAATCAGATAATTAATTAATATTAATATTTAATATCTCATTTTTTTTTGCATTGAAGTCTAGTTTTGAATTTTTGTTACTTATATTATTATATTTTGATTACATGTTTTTCTAATATGTAATACAAATAATTTTGATACATTTTTTTGTATTTCTTAAACATCTTAAATAAACTAAAAAATTTATATTGAACAACAGTAAGCATAATTGGGAAAAATTTAATAAAATTTCTATAATGTTTTGAATATAATCTTAGTTCAGTTTATTTTATTTTTTAATTTTGAAAAAAAAATAATACTTTAAAGATATATATTATCGAATTTTCTCCCTATTGAACTTTACAATGGAATTCGAATATTCGAATTTAGTTAACATAGCACACTATCATCTTATTTTGGGTCATAAAAATTACAAAAAACAAAATATACAATCAAATTAATTTATATTTATAATATACCATAATATATTTAATTTAATAATTTTATATTTATTTATAATATTTATATTTAATTTTGTATTTCACTATTGATAAGTATATTATGGTTCTAGTTAATAATATAATAAGAATATATATATGTTATTTTAATTATAATAATAAAATCAAAATTATTTATATTTATGATATATTATAATATATTTAATTTAATAATTTTATATTTCTTTATAATATTTAAATTGAATTTTCTATTTCAATATTGATAAGTATATTATGGTTCTGTTTAATAATATAATAAGAATAGATATATGTTATTTTTATTTAATAATAAAATGACATTTAAATTTAATTGAGATAAAATTAATTTTAATGGATATTAATTGTTCACTACTTAAGCCCACGTGGTGTAGAACAGTCGGTGATGGGGTGCACTGTTAAGGCACTCCGTTCCGTAAGGTCACCGGTTCGAAACCCGTGGGTGGCTTGGGAGGAGAAAAAGTGGGAAAAATTAGGATTAGTCTAAACTAGCAAAAAAAAAAAAAAAAAAAATATTGTTCACTACTTAATTTAAATTTAATTTTTTTATTTATAAAAACATAATAAATTTATTAATATAAATTCAAAAATAAAATTTGAAATTATTAAATAAATGATAAAAAAATGAAGGTGTTCAAATTGAAAGTATTTTAGGAATTCCAAATTTAATAAATTAATAAAGTTATATTTATGTGTGAATTGCTATCTCAAATGGAAGGTTTGTTTGGAATTGCAAACTTCTGTTATTATAAGTGGGAATTGAAGGTTCCAAACAAAATTGCAAAGCATGAAGAATTATTTCTCTTCTATGAAGTCTAAATTGTTCAAATTTTATGGTTTAGTGTGTAGCTTTCTATTAGAATAAGGAAGTGGTAATTGGGACTTTGGGTATTTTATAACAGTTAGTTATACCATGTCAACACTAGAAAGGTTGACTTTATTACATATCTTATGTCATCATGGTAATGGCGGTTAAACTCACAAAGTATGTCATTACTCTATATTTCTAATTCTTTTGAAGCAAGTACACTAGTTGTAACATTCATGGACATAGTTCAAAAGCTATATGGAATTACTAAGATTATTGTAAGTCTAAGAGATCTAATTTTCATTGTAAATTTTGGAGTAAATTTTTTTCTTATTTAGGTACTTAATTGGCTTATTTACCCTCTTATCATCCTCAATTTAGTGAAAAATCATATTGTGGATAAATTTTTAGATGTACATCTTCATTTCTTTACAAAACAATCATAATGAGTTAGGTGGTAACTCTTAGATGAATATTGTAAGTGGAAGAGATCTATTTTTTGTTGGAAATTTTTGGAGTAAATTTTTTTCTTATTTAGGTACTCAATTGACTTATTTATCCTCTTATCATCTTCAATTTAGTGGAAAATCATATTGTGGATAAATTTGTAGAATTACATCTTCACTGTTTTGGAAAACAATCATAATTGGTCAAGTGGTTACTCTGGGATGAAAAAATCATAATGGGTCAAGTGGTTACTCTTGGATGAATGGTTGTATAACATTACTGATCTTGGGCACTTCTTCACTTATTGAAGATATATTGGTTTATAGCAGTGGTACTCCTATTTTGCACTTTTATTTTCTAATTAACTAAATAACTATAATTCAAGCATTCGAGAAATCACTTATGAGTTGTACATGTGATTTAAAATAAAAGAATAATAATAAAAATAATTAAACATTGTATCATGAATGATTCATTCGATTATATGAATTCATTAACATTCATATGGAAAACACATTTGAAGAAAAATCCTAAAAACTGAATATAGGGAATAGCTCAAATATTTCATAGAGATATTAGAAAATTTCATTCATTCAATATCATAGAGAGACATAGGAAAACAATCAGGAGATCTTACCGAGTAAAAAAATAGCTCTTTATAAGAGTAAAAATGAATATTACAGAGTTGAAATTTACACTGAAATAAAGAAAATTCCAAAAATACTTACAAAATTTCTAATAATTAAATAAAACTTGAATGCACTCAAGGTATTATGATGGGGCTCCAAATAGACCAATAAATAGTATAATAACATAGTTCAGAAAACAAGAAAAAGTAGTTGGGAATCATCTTTATTAATATAATACATTAATCATCTTTATTAATATAATACATTATTAACCGTTAATATAATACAATATTAAAGGAATAATAAATTGCATCGAATAAAATAGTCATAAAATTAAAAAAGAATGACAAGTGAAAATAATTCGCTCTCTAGTAAGATCATACATTGGACTATTTATTGGATTCATATGTTTGTTAATGTATCCTTTAAGTGGTTACACATGATTAAAAGTCTCATTCAATTACATTTTAGGAAATTATTCAATATAGTTCTTCATAAGTGAAACAATAATATCTTGCTTCAATTTATTTAGAATCTAAGGTTAAATACTCAGTAATTAACAATTAGTATTACTTACTAAAGACAAGTGTAACTAACCATTCTTAGTTTGTTGTTCTAGGAAATCCCCGAGGCCCTCAAACCCATTACCCCATAATGTATTGATGGTTTTCCAATATTTTTGTAGCTTATTCCTTGGAATTAACACAGGGTCTCTAACTATTTGTGAGCCTTTGAGATTTTGGACAATTTTCATAAAATTTTCCTTCCTTGTCAAATTAGACATTTTTCCAACAACTAGTTGGCATTTTGTACATCTCTATAAGCTTAATGACTAGATCTTATCTCTCATCTCATTTTGAATATGAACCACACTTGTTGGTTCAATAAGCGTCAACAATTTTTTGTCTAATGTAATGAAAAAACAACTAGTTATCCTTTTGTACATCTATATAAGCTTAATGACTCGATCTGATCTCTCATCTCATTGTAAAGTTGAACCACACTTTTTGGTTGGAAAAGTGTGAACAATTTTCTGTCTAATATAATGACAACTAAAAAATATCAGCTAATTTTTTGTTATGTTAAACAAATCATTACTTCTCCACTCATGAATTGATTTTTTGTACGCTAAGAAATAACATCTTTTAAAATTTGGATTATGGAAGACAATTAAACTGCAATTTTTAAGTAGAGAATGAAACTACATTTCTAGGCCTGCAATTTTGACCATTAAATTGTATTTTGTAAGTAGAGAATGAAACTACATCTCTAGGCTTGCAATTTTAACCTAGACCATATCTTATAGTATGAAAAATTCAGATACAAAAATGGGGAAAAAACCTTAATTAAAAACTAATGCACATGACTCAGTTTTAAATGCCTAACTTTTGGCCGAATATTTTTCAATAAAACACTCAAGGGATAATAACTTAATATCATTGGAAAATATTGGCCAGTTAAAGGGCCTTTATTCACACCCTAACTATGATAAATTATCTATGGTTAGCGAGCAAGTTGAAGCCAAATATGGCATTGGAAACTTCTAAAGGGTACCAGTATATAAGTACGGAAGAGGTGAGGTGTGAATAAGAAATTTTTTCTTGTAATTAACCCCAAATAATGTATCAGGAAAAAAAACCTAATGCGGTTGTAGACTAAAATGTATATACAAGAAGAAACCCCTTTATCGGGCCTTGAAATTACATAAAATATCTTGCAAGAACATTTTTGGAAACTTTGTGGTAACTATAGTGTCATATAGAATAATATAGATATAAATATTCACTCCTTTGCCCCGTTATAGTGGAAGAAACGTCAAGAAAACCGTTCTGGGAGGAAATTGACCCAGGGTTTTAAATTCAGACTGAAAAATGAAATTTTAGATTCCTTGACAAAAGGCGAAGGTTGTGAAAGAACCCTCTAAGGAAGTTGGGGTTTAACTTGAAACATATCACCAAGCCATGAAATTAGTTGATATAATATATGATAATTTAAACCAAAATATATATATTATGTGTATATATATAGTAGAGATAAATGAATAAATAAAATGATATGGTCGATTACGAGAGCTTGTGTTCCAATTTTGTCTGGACAGGAAAAAAAAATTCTTTGTCCTCGACAAACTGCCATCATATTGAATAGTCAACTATGGTCGTAAGTTTATTTACCAAAGAATCCATTGGTTTCTATAGCTCGGCTCTCAATCTGTGCAAAACCAAATGAGACCATTGTGGGAGGGAGGTCAATGGTAGGTAGTTACCCTAGCAGTGATGGTATAATCCCCATTGTATACACCTATCTAGGGTTAGGTTAGGTCCCACATAGCCCCCTTCCACACAAAATCTACTCACATTAAAAATATGCAAGTAATCTACATGTGTATTCAAGTTCCATAAAAACACTAATCATATCTGTGAGCATGGAGATTAATCACTTATGTGTATAATAGTTATTAGCGCGGAATTAGTAATTCAAGGTCAAATTTTGTATATATATATATATATATATATATATATATATATATATATATATATAAGAGAGAGAGAGAGAGAGAGAGAGAGAGAGAGAGAGAGAGAGAGAGTATTGAATTCATGTTATATGGTGTACTGCTATGGTATATGGTAAAGTGGTGACAAGGGATTGTTATAATATAATAATAAAAAATATCAATGACAGTGACCCTCATCCTTAGAATTAGGAGGGAACTATGCTAGACCAATGACATAGTGAAGTCTTAGATTTAAAATTGAAAAAAAAATAATGCTTAAAGTTTTAGTTTTAAAATTTAAAAATCTTTAGTTTTAAAATAAAAAAAGAGATACTGCTTGAAGTCTTATTTTTAAAATTTAAAATATATAGTTTTAAAGTTGAAAAAGATAATGCACACTAGATAGTTGAGCCATGTGGGATATCAAGATAGAAAATAAGAAAGAGAGAATGTAGAGATTATTACAATGTTATTGGTTGAAGGCTAATTCAAATTGGAGAATGCAAATTACTGCTGTATTTTACACCTCGCATGTAAAATTTTAAGGTCATCTAATTGATATATGTTAGTATATATTATAATTTAATTAAAAAACTTTATTATTTACTATAAAGTAATTCATTGTTGTAAAAATCACTATTTATTATAGAGTAACTCATCCGAGTAAATATGGAGGGATGCTACTTCATGTATTCTTATAACAATTAAAACCATTTGAAATGTATTAATAAATATTATGAGAACTTTTTCAACAATTTTCTCATCTTCAATCTTCTATCTATAAATCTGGAGGTGGTATTTATAAGAAAGTCTTTACTCTCAAACGTCAAAGATGATAATTCTTTCTGAAATAGTCCATATTTTTTTCATAAATTAGTTTTTCATAACTTACTTATAGAAAGAAAAAAAAATTACATCCTAGTTGTTCCAAACAAGTCTATAATAACCTCTAAGGAATAAATACCTAAAACTGTGAAAGTTTAATTGAATCAATCAAATAACATTGTAAAGCTAAGAAAATGTTTTTTTAATGTAGTCAAGGATTCTATTGATCAATATCCATGCCTGTATCAACTCGTTTCTCTAAAATATAATATTTAGAGGTATTTATGCCATAACATGGCTGCATACTGGAGTTTGTAAGCCTCCTCAACTGTAATAGTAGTTTCATTAAAGAACTAACAAAATACGTCTCCTATGAAAAATGTACAATGAAAATAAAATTTTTAAGAACCAATATGATTGAAGATGATGATGTTAACCATGGGGGATGATTCACCATTTTTGGAGTAAAAAAATGAAAAGATTAAAAAATAACAAAATAATAAAACTAAGTTTTCAACTCGTATTTTAAAATTATATCCCTAAGGTTTTACTGAAATTTCATGTCGGAGTACCTGTTGGATACAAAATTTAATTCCTCATCCATGGAGTAGTCATGTTTCATATTTTTGTTCGACCATTCTACACAAAAATGAGAAATACATGAAAAAACAAGATTGCAATCACGTTTTCATGTTTTTATCATTTCTCATGTAGCAGGATTCATCAAAAGTATGAAACATGGGTAATACTTGGATCAGGAATCAAGGACTGCATCCATTGAGTGTTTCCTCTCAAAATTTCAGTAAACCTCTTGGGAGATATGTTGAAAATGTGTTGAAAAAATAGTTTATTCTTTTTCCCCTCTAAAATTTGATAGTGTAATCTAATATTCTTTTATTATTTCCACTATTATTTTATAATTTCCTTAAGAGGCCCATTTAGACCTCAAAATATCTCTAATTATGAGGCTCACACTATATTTTATAAGCCTGCGAAATTGATTGCTCCATGTGAGAGCATATCCCTTTCTCCAATATCTAATGGCAAGTGCTCTTGGGGATTTTTGTTCATCTCAGTACTTAGGTGTTGAAGAGAAGGATATGGTCAGAACCCTTTCCTACACAACAACTATAAACTTGGGTTGTAGATCATTTTGATCTCCTATTAGGTATTATTAACACATGCTCGGTCGAATGAATGGACGACCAGTTTATCGGCTCTCTACTCTATGATACGATGTTAATTATGAAATAGACAATCAAAACATAGGTTTTGAGGTGGTAAAAATTGAAGAGAAAAATAATATATTTCTATGTAACAATTAATAGTAATAGAAAACTTGGCTAATTAATCACCCAAACACCCAAAGTAGCTGAAATAGCTGAAATTAGATTTTCATAAAAATACATAATCCTCCAATGAATCATTTTATAAAGATTCCATGGGGATTTAAGGAGAGGAAATAAGTAGGTATTCCATCTCAACCCAAAATTTTTCCATTTTTATAACTACTACATAGAAGAAATAAAACAAAAGAAGTCCACATCTCCACACAAATCATTGGCTAAGGGAAGGAAGTAGATCAAAGAAGAAAACAACGCATTTCTCTTATGTTATAGTGTATCCGTTTTAAATTTTCTGATAATATAGCAATGAATATGTTAAGCTAATGGATAGTTTTCACTGTTTGAAATATGAATGAAGGGAGTTTGAATTTGATATAGGAAAATGCAAGCAAAAATTGAAAACATCTATGCTAATTTTGATGTTTGTAAATTTAGATTTAACTTTTTTTTTTTTAAGTTTTGAATTTATTATTTGAACCTTTAAAAAGATTAAAATTTATTTTGTAATTATTTTAACTACTAATTCGAAATTTCCAAAATTTTATTTGGATATTTGAATTATTTAAAAAAAATAAAAATTCCACATATATTTCAAATAGATACATGCAATTCACTAACAATTTTTATTTTTACAAAATTGTAAATAAGTTTTTGAATCTCATAATTTTGGAAATATAGACTGTATCATTTCATTCATGGTACATTGATACATGTATTGATTTCCATCAAAGGAGTTCAAATCAGTTTCCCTAATAGATGAGCTGATAAATAACAAAAATCCTAGACTCAACTTTCGCACCATGGTCATGAATTATGGTACTTGAACTTTGCATGGAAAAATATTCACATTTAGTGCGCTTTTCCCCATAGAATTTATGAGAATTTAGTTATGCAGAGAAGCTCATGCATTTGAAAAAACCTTAGGCCATGTTTGTATACTGTTATGTAATATAATTAAATTTAAAGAGGGAAAAACTAAAAGTAAGAATAAAAATTGGGTGCTTGAGTCAAAGGAGTCTTTAGATGGGTGATATATAGGGAAGTGTTGGTTACCTAGTTATAGAGTGATCCGAGGTGTTGAAAATGTGGACTACTCAAAATCCTGAGAAATCTGGTCACTTAAGGCTGACAGTCATTGATATAATCATAATATAAGTTAGTTTATATAATTTTATCTAATACTTTACACTACAAAAATATTACGCTTAAATGAATAGAAATTTTCAATTACGTTTTTGTATTTGCTAAAGTCTAAAATTTTAATAACAATTAAGTGTTGCATATTAAATTGTTTTTTTTTTTTTTTTTTTTTTTTTCTGTATTTAAGTTTTGCATTAATAAAAATTCAAAATTATAAGGATTTCTAGAGTGACCATGGAGGATACACACTCTCCTCAATATGTTGCAACGAACTACTATAAACCTATAGGCCTCGTGCCACTCCCAAAACAAAAAAGACATCATATTCCAGATTAGATTAATGACAAAGGAAGAACTAGCTTATCCCAAAACGAACAGACCCATACAAAGATAATCACCAAATTTCCCTAATACAAGCATTGTTAACAACTTAGAAATGAAAAATGATTTTTTCATAGTACAAACATAGAACCATGTAAATGTCATGCAAAAAATCCATGATCAATACAGAAGAAGAAATACTACACCTGAAGCACCACAACCTCTAGCATACATAATACCATAGGAAATAGCAAGTTCCCTACATAATGGCAAGGAGACCATCATGAAGAAGAAAAAATTAATAGGAACCCAAGAGGTGACCAATTCCCTGAAAAATGAGTCATGAACCCCCATGAAAAACATCCTATGACACCACCAACCCACTAAACTCATTTTTTGTTTTCCTAGGATGAAACATTTGTTTGATCCCTGGTGTTAGAAGTAAGAGGATCCATTAAATGACCCCAATCTGATTGATATGCAATGTGGGTTTCCACATGTGCCAAGTGGAAGTCTATTCTATCTAAGAAAAATTGTTGGGTTTTTAACATCCTCTTTATGTCTTCCAAGGATGAAAATACATTATACTTCTCCATAGTCTATTCATTTTCCAATGAGGCACCACAAATTTTATGTATTTATTCTTCTTTGAACTTGCATGACCAGAGTTAGGAACATAGTTCAACATGTCCTCCATGAGATTAGAATCTGAAAGATATTATCTCTAAACCCTAACTTAAGTCGCAATTTTTCAAATTTACTTATGAATGTCCAGAGGAACAAAATTAAAAAAGGTGGTAGCCAAATCATGAGAAAAGGGTCTAGTCCCTCCTTTCCATGGCTGGGATGTTGAATGCTCCCCCTCGCCTACACCTGTTTCTCTATCTTAGTGAAATAACTGATACCTAAGGAGCACAATTACTATAGTTACTATGAATAACTCTACCTGCAAAGAAACAATAAATTTTTCATGACCAGCCATATTCCAAACCAAAACCAACATACATGATCATGAAAAAAACTCTAGACACTTTCCCAAGAATCTACATACAACACCAAAATGGAGATAGAGGATAAAAATTCTTCAACTAGGACCCTATCATCATTGACCACTCGAAAAATAAGCGACCCCAAAATTACTAATATACACTGATGACCACGCTTGTTGGGTATGTGTTATATTCTTTCCACGATTTGTCGCACACGTTGGGGGGGGGGGAGAGGGGGGGGTGGGGTAGCACCCCTTGTACATTTCAATGGCGCAATAGGGGGGTCACAGTGGGGGCAGCATCCCGTCCCTGTTCGGGGTCTAGGGTAGCGACCTGGGAAACAAATTTGGGACCCTATTTTTCAGTGGGTGGACCCGCACATGGTTTTGTGCATGGTTTTGCACATGGTTTTGGGGCATGATGGTTTTCGCCCCCTGGTATTTTATAGATCCGGTCAAGGGAACTACGATTATGTTCTAATCCATGGTTAAATTCTTGGGTTTGATGAATGCTTCAGCATGTATGTATATGTTTTGTAACACTAAAAGGAATATAATGAAAAATCAAGCTGGTAGTCTTGATTTGGGTTCTAGGGGAAATATCTGTGTATATTTGTTTTAGGTTTTATTCTATCACTATTGTTTATTTTTTGTTTTTAAGGTTCATTTGCAGATAAGTTTTGTATAGGGTTAAAATCTACAACACTCACCCAAGCGAAGCTTATATTTCTAGAGAATGGTTTTAACCCTATTTTCCTTTGTACACTGTTCTAGGCTATGGAACTATGTTAAAGAATCTAAAATGTTGTTTTATTTTGGTTTGGATGAAAAATTATTTGAACTGTTAAACATATGGTAATCCTAATTATTTATGATATAATAAAAGGGTTGGTTCCTCACCTTTAACAAAATTAACCTTTAAATTGTCTTTGAAAGGTAGAAATTTAAGATGACATGTATGATTCCTTAAACATTATAATATATTATTTAATTTGTCATATATAGATGATGGATGTAAAATCCTTTTAAATCCAAACAGATCATATTTAAAGATAACAAGAAGAGAAAATTAAATTATATAGAGGAATCAGCGAAAACATATAGTTTCAGTTAATTAATCTCTTTAAATGATTATAAATTTGTAGGGGATTTTAGAAATATTGAAATTAAATCTTATCTTACCCATATTTCCTATGAGATTTGAAATTTTTTGAAATAAATAAAGATGAAATAGAATAAGGAGCTAGAAAAACTCGCAGGAAAATACAATCTACTTCAAAATGAATCATGAGTCCTATTAATCTCATAAAAATTTCAGAGAATGACAATCATGTTGAATGTGTTATCACAAGGGCTCAACCATTTCATACTTCAAATTAAAAAGTACTTATAGATTTTTCTTCAAAATATATGGACTTAAAATCACAATTTATTACAAAATATCCCACCAAACTTATCTGGATTTTTACAAATCTGAATTTATTTGAAATATTGCAAATAATTCAAGGACTACTACAAGTGACTAGAGCTGTAAAGTTGTTTTTATGTTTCTTGTTCCTAGAATTGTGTTGTCTACTCCTAAAAACATATATCCAATTCTTGAAAAATATGTCGTCTTCTCATTCGATGAGCTCATGCAACTTGTCCAATCTTTTCTAATGAGGGAATAAAAATTTCACTATTTTTCTGTATGATTCATCTACTTTAATATATTTCTCAAAAGTGGTCTTAGTTATGATTTTTTTTTTTATTTCATGCTGGAGTAATAAATCATAACTTAAACCTTCCATGGAAGTTTTTCTAGTGATAGTTCCTTTTATTTTTTCAAACTTGGATTTATCTATGGCTATATCATGCAATCTATGCTGATATTCTTCAAGTGAAACTAATTTATCACTTATACCCTGCAGACCTGGAAGTCCTTTATGATATAAAGTATTAAAATTCCTCTGATATTCTTTAATTTGCACTTCTAAATTGTGACATTTATTCTCTACCTATAGAATTGAATTCATTTTAGTGAGCATATTTCTCACCTACAAGACAACTTCAGTTCTATATTCAATTTCATACTCTTCAGGTTCTTCTTTTGTCTTATAATTTAGAACTTTGATTATCCTTGTCGCATCTCCTGGATTTTCGTCCAAGTATTTCTTTACTTATGCCACTGTTTCCTTTGTTTCTGCTCTAGTGTTGACAATAAATGGTCCAATCTATACTTTTAATTTGAAATCATATTTCTTCTTTCTAGAAACAAAGTGCATACCATCCATATTCATAATTTTTCTAATGTATTCTAGTGCAAAACATATGAGTGGTACAAACTTCGCCAACCTATGCGAAGGAAGCTCACATTCGTAGGTCTTGATATTTGTGTAATTTTGGTAAAGCTACGAGTCTCCAATCCTAGTTTTTTCACTCAGGTGAAGGCTTCTTTTGATTTTAGGTGAAATCCTAGGAATAACATCACTACTGAGAAGACAGAAAGACATATGTACAAACCGATTTACATAATCACTGAAAGAATACTCTTTTGTATTCTTCCTTACCAAGGAATTCCAATTAATTTTAGACTGAGGATTTCCCTGTGCATTTAAATTATGTAATGGAAATTTGAATCTATCTTCTTGGTGAAGTAGAAGAAAATACACAGGAAATTATTAACGATTGAAAGTAGTTTAAATAAAAAACATCAAAAATTGATCATGAATGCCCTCTTCCAGAAATTGACTATAATTGAAAATGAGTGATGGTTTATCACCTCCTAGGAATACTAATAAAAATCCTATAATTACCTCATTGACCCACTCATCACATAGGTAGCCTAACATATGTGAAACCACAGAGATGACTTGTCTTGACATTTATGGGAATATTGAAGAAGAGTAGGGTTGATTTCTTCTCGATAATTCAAAATTCTCAGGTAAAAATGATTCTAAGATCTTGGATATTTTAGAGAATGTAAGTTTCTGGTATATTTAAATTGGAGAATCCACAGATAAAGGTAGCAGAGGGGCTATAGGTTTGACTTGGAGAATTTGATATATTAGCTTAAAAGTGAAAGTGAATAAGACTTCATTATTTTGGGCAATTACGTCCCCTTTACTTGGGAGATATATAAAATGACACTAGGTAACAAATGCAGGGAATAAAATGGGTATGAGGAAAAATTAATTAGGGTAGGAAGGAGTCCCATATTCTCAAATCATCAGTGGCATCTAAGAATTTCTGATTTTCCCAGTTGTGAAGTTCATAAAGATCGAACTCATAATAGGTTTTAGAGATTTTGTATTTCTTGTCAACGAGGGGAAGCTCTTCTAAATTCATTACAGGGGGGAACATTGGACTCTCTACAACTAATTTTACTTTCCTTTGGACGAACCTGAATTATAAATTCTTGTCGCAGTGGAGAATTGATGATCCATGGTGTATAAAATGGATGTCAACTTACAAAATCCAAAGGGTACCTCCACTGCGACAAGAGAATAGAAGAAAGGGAGTTTTAATGGAAGCAGGATGTTTTTTAAGGGATTTTGGAAAAATTACCCATTTTGGCTTGTCCAGTTAATGCACTAGACATTGGTGGGGAGGGTTTATTAGTCATCGCAGTTAATTAGTTTTTGTCGGGGAAATTTATTAATATGTAGGTAATTTTATGTTGAAAAATTATGGAATGAAAATTTGTGAGGTATTATTAGAGGTTTGAAAGCGGCGACGAGAGTGGAGTGGATGGGTAGATGGCTTTTAGGGTGGCGGGGGGCACCAAAATGGATGAGTCGAGGCCACATAGCCATGGGTAGTATTTTAAAAATATCTTTTCGGACCACACCCCCTTTGTTAAACTTTGATAGCACAGGGTGGGGGGATATGAGCTTCATGCCCCACTCTTTATCTATGTGGGGATGATCTACACCTTTGATTCCCACCCAGGTTTAATCATAATCTTAAAAAACATGTCAAATCAGATCAGTTATTTACAATTTTAATTAATCCTTAGCTATACTAAGAAAAGGATGATCATAACAAGGATTCAAACAATAATAAAAATATGATTGCGGCGACATTTAAACAATCAGACCTATAGTTTGGGACTTTTCATTTTATTTTTCTCAGATATATATACACATATATTAAACCCCATTTTAATTTCCTATTTCTCTTTTTTCTTATTTATTTCATTTTGTGTTTTCTTTTCTTTTTTATATTATTTCTATGTAATGTTTTATTTTTTCTTTTTCAACATAAAAGGAAATGGAAAACATAACATGGTGAAAATAATTTACAACGTTGGCTCCATATGGGGACCACTTCCCCCTGTGGGATCCAAAAAACTTGCAGATCCATGTGCCTTCTCCTCGTGATATGGATTCTTTGCTCTGAAAATCCCACTAGAGAGTCAAATTTAAAGAAAATCGAAAATTTACAAGGAACCATAACTGCAAGAATATTTAATACTAAATGTAATGTTTTAGTTATTTCCCATTGAATGGAAATGAAGAATATTTTCCTTCCAAATTCCAAAAAAATAAAAGTATTGTTACCCTTTACCTCTGGAATGTTGAATTTCCCCAACACAAATTTGTCAAATTTTTCATGCTTGCTTCTTTTCTCTCTTCCAGTATCCCATCCTAGAACTATATCACCTAGTTTGAAGTCTCTTTCTCTAGCATTCATGTCATATAAAATTTTCATCTTATTTTGATATTCACAAAGTTTGAATTGAACTTAATATATATCTTTGTTTAACTCAATTATTTGATTTATTCTTCTTGAAAAATCATCAACTTCCTCGTACGATTCCTGCAAAAAATTCATAACTAGAAATGTTGTTCTATGGGAAAAATTTCTTCAATTCCATAGATAAGCTGGAAAGGAGACATTGCAATACATATTTTGGGTGATGCTCTATTTTCCCAAACTCCATATTTGAGATGACTTTCCCAAATCCTCTTATTATCTGCCAGTACTTTCTTGATGAATTTAACCAAACTCTAGTTCGATGACTCTGATAACCCATTACCTTGAGATTAATATGGTGTAGAATGATGTACATAAATATGGTATTCTGACAAAACTATATCATTTTAATACTATTGAAATCTTGTGCACTATTTGTAACTATTTGTTGTGCAAAACCAAATCTAGAAAATATGTTCTCTTCAATGAATTTGATGTCAACTATATATGTTGCATTATTGACATGAATTACTTCTACCCACTTGGTGAACTAGTCTATAGCAATTAGAATCCATCAATGTTGGCTGCTTTATTATCAAATTATATCATGAATGAAATTTAATACCCATTGTAAAAAGGGTGCTTCAGTTAACACTAGAACAATAGGTAGTACCAGTAATCTCTTCCTTCAAGAAAATATTTGATACAATATGAAACTTCTCAATTTAGCTCCAAATTTTGTAAATAATTTAGGACAATATAAGACTGCTCTCAAAATTTTGTATGTAGTGACCTTCCAAGTATAATTTCCTCCACAAGTTCCTTCATGAAACGTTTTGATAACTCCTTCTGTTTCACTTTTACTTATACATAGTAGAAAGATATTCAAAGTATGTTTCCAATACAAATTGGGATTTATGGTACAATATTTCATAGCTTTACGTATAAGATATCTATATTGATTCCTTGTGAATTCAAGAGGATACTTTAGATCTCGAAGAAAATTTATTATGTCTCTATACCAATATGAAAGTAGAAAATTTTCATGTATGTGTAAAGGAAGAGGAACATGATCTGGACTGGAATAAGGTTCTTGTGAATTCTTTGCACTTGAATTCTACAAAATGTTATTGATTCCAAGAACCTTAAAATTAGATTCAGCCAAAATTTTAGCTAAACCTCGTCCCTTTACCAATTTGGTGGGTTTGATATCTATGTCAAATTCAAGTATTTTTTCAATCCATATTCCCTTCTTTCCATCAGTATGTGGTCGTGTCAATATTGTTTTTACTAGATTACTTGGAACATAAGTATGACAAAATAATTTAAAACATATATTATGAATTCTTTCGAGTCATGTACAAGGGCATAGGCTTGTTTGTCTATGATGTCATATCTATATTCAACATCCCTCATTACCTTAATGAAAACATATATTGGTTTCTCATATCCATGATCATTTCTTTGTAGTATAAGAACAACTAAATTAGTGTCTGAGGAAAAATAAAATATAGTAAAAGTTTTTGAGTAATGATGACTAACTAGTACTTGGATAAAAAATGGCCTTCTTGATCTATGAAAAATAATACCTAGCCTATACTTTCCATTTAAATTCATGATATTTTTTAAGCATATCAAAAAATTCTTTGACTATCTCAGCATAATTTGGTATAAATTTTCTCAAAAAATTCATTTTTTCTAGAAATTATTGAATTTATTTTCGATTTCTAGGTAAGATAATTATCTCAATTGTTGAGAATCTTTTTTGATCAATAAGAGCTCCTCCCTTTTAAATTATGTGTCCGAATATTTTTCCTTCTGTCATTGCAAACAATTACTTTCTAGGATTGAGTGAAACCCTATATTTCCTGCATCTTTCAAAAAGTATTCTCAAGAGCTTGAAATATTTCTCATCATAATTAAAAAATATAGTTAAATCATCATGATAAATAATAATCAATTTATTTAACTTACCAACAAATTCAAGTTCCAATGCTCTTTGAAATGTTTCTCCAAAATTAATTAGAACAAATGGCATTCTAACATACATAAATGTACCCCAAGGAGTTGTAAATGTTGTCTTTTATCTATCTTTTGAACTAACCAGAATTTGATTGTATCCAGAAAATCCATCTAACATTCAAATTATGTTTGAACCTGAGACTTTATGAAGTAATTGATCCATCTTTTCTAATGGATAATTATATTTTAAAGACCACTGGTATAAATTTCTAAAGTTTACACACAACCTTATTTCACCATTCTTCTTCCTAATAGGTACTAGGTAGCTATCCATTTAGAACATTTTAAGGGAACAATTATTTTTTGCATCCAATAAATTTTTAATTTATTTTGGAATAATTGGAAGAAAAAAAGGACTTATTCTCCTTAAATTTTTAAGATAGGTTTTAACTTATGGTTTGAGATTAATTTTATGTTCAATACAAAAGTTTTCAATTATTCATATGACCATCAAAATACATCTTTATAATGTTTGAAAATATTGATATATTTGTTTTTCATTTCCTAAGGCAATGATGTAAAAATTTTAACATTTCTAACTTCTTTTGTTGTTCCAATATGAAAATCCCAATCATCCTCTTGTTTTGAATTTAGTAATGAATTATTTCAAACATCATTATGATCAAAAAAAATTTCAATGGGAAATAATCCTTTTGGAATGTAATTATTTTAAAATTGAATGATATTATGGTTAGCTATTTTTCTATCGAACTGTGATTTTTTATTGTCATCATTTGATTTACTTTCATTGACTTGTTCTTATTCAATATGAAAAGCTTGGAATTCATCTATTTCTTGTAATAATTTTTTCATGTGTTCATCATCTTTGAAAACTTGCTAGTGTTTAAGGTTTCATGTGTGTATCTTACTTGAATTTCGTAATGCAATTTCATAGGATTAGTAATTTTAAAATAAATAGAAAAAATTTCTAAGGCATCAACATGAACGTTTTATTCTCTTGGGATTGATTTGATATTAAAGTCTTGAAAATAATTGTCGACAAAATCAAAAAATTCCTTCCTATAATCTCTTAGCCTGGGGTGCTTGGTTTGATATAAGTTTCTTATTTATTTTACAATTAATTCTTAATCACCAAAGACAATAAATTTTTGAACCTTTAGGCTTTGTGCTAACTCAAATCTTAAAAGGAGGACTTCATATACTGCTACATTGTTTTTAACATCAAAGTCTAATTTAAAGGATTGAGTTATGTTTTTCTCATAAGGAGAGATGGGTATAATTCCAGTTCTAGCTCCATATTTGGAAAATGATCTATCAAAGTACATTTTCCAAATATCAGTCTTTAAAATTGGAGGAATATTAACAAATTCTTGAATGATGATAGAATAATTTGAAATATCATTATCAGCTCAATTAAATCACCTAAAATATCGATCAATATCATAAACTAGGTGATTGATGACTTGATTTTCTTTACAAAATGTATTAATAAATCTGACCTCTCTATACAATCTTAAATTCTCACTTCCATAAATAAGTATTGTTGCAAAGGACATGTCCATTTGTAAAATCTCTCCCAACTTCATACAAGAATACATAGACAATAGCATTCCAAATTTGGGTGTCATAAATGTAACTAATATATCCAAGGCTATACTTTTGGAAGGGATATGACAAAGTGTTACAAATAAATCCTTAATTAATTTGAGGCAAGGTACTTTCTTCGAATCGAAAGTATATAGATCATGATATGGTCTAGTGATTTCTAATCGAAGTTCATCCATGATTACTGTAGGCATTAGATTATGAGAAGCCCCAAAATCTAACATGCAATTATATAATATATAATCATGAACTATCAATGTGACATAAAAGGGAGGAACACTTTCATCAACCATATCAGAGCTAGAAAAAAAACTACTTAACGTTTTTCGTCGTGCAAACTTATGATATATTCTTCTGCATCAATACTTGAAGATTGAATCCATTTCGACACTTGATTTTTATAACCAGTATTTGCAGAGATTTCATATAATGGAATTTTAATCTTAATTATGTCTAATTATTTTTCAACATTAAAAATTTTGGGTCAATGTTTTCAGGAGTTTTTTGTTCTGGTAATTGATTATGTGTTTCACATGATGATGTTTTTGTTTCAAAATTTTTAACTTAATATACATCAAAGAAAACCTTTTTGGTTGGTGTACCAGGCCCTGCTCTAGCCCTTAAGTCATATATTTTGTTTAAATCAACAACGAGAAACTTATATAAAGCTTGGTATTTTGAGATTTGAGCACTTTCTTGATCTTGCATAGAGACTTGATCTCGATTCATTCGAACATTAAAATTGTGGAATGAGGAATCCCCAAATTTATTGATATCATTTGTCACAAGAGGAATGATTTCTTGCGTGCCTTGATCATCAATCAATAAGGGAGGTTGGATTTTCTCATCATTATTTAGTCTTTGGATAGTTTGAGTTTGAAAAGTTCTTCTGTATTGAACTTGAGGTCTATTTGCATCTGGTTGGGTAACTCTAGGTTTATATTCCATCTTAGAGATTCTACTAGAGATATTTTTAAGTAGAGAATTAATCCCATAAATTTTATGTTATTCATCTTTATTTTCTGATGATGATGCACCTTCTTCCCTAACATTCATTCTTTTTTCGGCCTTTTCAACTTTTTATCTTAGTTTACTAGATGCTAACCTATTAGCGTCAACTTGAATTAGAATCATCTACATATCTGCTAAATTTTCATAATTTTGTTTCCCTATGAATTAAAAAAAATAATACTCACATTCCTTAGAAAATATAGCTTTAATAGTAGCTACTGGAGGTTTAGACTCTTGGGGCATTTTGTTATACAATTTATTGAATCTATTAATGAAATCAACATCAAGTTCATAAGGGTTTATTTTCAAATATTCAAATTTTGTTAAATAGTAAACACCATATTTATTGATTAACCATTGATTCTTAAATTTTTTTATTAATTCAGCCCATGAATTAATTGAATTTGGTTGTAATTGTCTAAACCATATTCAAAAATTTCCTTCTAATGATTAGAAAAAAATTCTAGTATAGACATATTCATGGTCAATATTCATGTTATCAACGAAATCTATAAATGAAGATAGGTGATATTCAACAAATGGCCCTGTTTCTCCATTGAGTCTGGGTAGATGCTTTAAATATCCATTACGAAAAGGGTTGAGTTGATCTAGAGGAGCAAGGACTAGTGTTGTGTTGGGTCAAAAAGGTGACTGTTAATGGTGACCTTAATGTTTCACATTAATCATCAACCCAGGGAAAGTCTTGTTATTTCAAGAGTGCAAGAAAAATATATGCGAGTGAAGTCAGAGGCTAACCATTCTAAATTGTGGTAAGAAATGTTATCTAATTCTTGAAGTTCAATCAAATCATCTCAAAAGTAAATATGCCTTACTTCAAACTCATCAAAGGAATCAACTCTTGTTCTAAGCTTATGCAGAAATAACCACTCAAGATTGAAATAAAGAATAGATTGCAATTGAACAACACACTTTGATGAATTGAACAACTACCTTAATGAATTGAACAACAAACTTAATGAATTGAATAAAATCCTAATGAATTGAACAATAATCAATTATTCTAGATTTTGCAATGGAATTCTATATCAATCAAATAATAGCATCATTCGAAATTAAACATCAAACCAAAATTCATACTTATGAAAGAAAGATTCAAGAAATAACTGTATGCAGAATTGAACAAAAACCACGTTGAAACTAGTCTAACGAATGTAAAATCATCACTTCCTAATAAAGGAACATTAATGATAAATCTAATTTGTTGAAAATGAAGCTATAACATATCACACCTGTGATTAACCAATTGAATTATAATGCTCTGAAACACAAAGGATAACTAAAAATTCAAGATCCGTAAATAAATTTATAACACAAAATAGTAGGATAACTCCCAGGGATTGGGCCCGAAGCCTTCATAAGTCTTCTGCCAAGAAATACTCAGAAGTTGTTTATGCTGAAAATGCCAATTCCTTCATTAATCAATAGAGAAACACATTAGCATGAACTTGATGATTATGTCTGAATACGTTTATTACAGGAAAATTATAATACATGAACTGCCTCCTCCATCTCTTTCACCTATAAACTTTTATAACTTAAAGGAAAAATAAAACAGAGTAACGGATCCTTAAGATCGGGAGATCTTGTCGCTTCATGGCTATCACCTGAATACTCCAAGAATAGGCGTGCCTCTATATCTTCCGTTGATTCATAAGCGTCGATACGATTCCGTTTTATTTTCTTGTCTACTGTTATTTGGCCATTCTGGTCAGCAGTTTGGCTGTTTCGCTTCCCTAGCAATAAAGACCGCAAAAAATCAGTTTTTGTGCTATTAAACACACCTTTTATGAATAATTCATTCTACCTTACTTTTACAATATTTTCCTTTACTTTATTGCTAAGATGAAGGAAAAACACATAAAAGTAAATGAAAAATCCTCGTAAAGGTATTGGTTAAATTTACCTTTTCCTCTGCCCAACATACACCCCTTCTTACCTTTTTGCATGTCCTCATACAAAGAGATGATTGAGGTGTAGTTGGGTTAAATAATAAGTAGGATATAATTCTTCCTTGTAATGTCTAAAACCATGTTTCTGTTTTACTTTTCCAAATGCTAAGTTTGTGTGCCCCTTTGGTAACACTTACTCATGGTGGTAGCCTTCAGGAGGGTACCATATGATGGGGCATATGTATTTGTATGGTATCCATGTAGGACACATGTTCAAAATTAGGTTACTATACAGATCAAAATGGGAAGCAACAACTTTAAAGTTCCTACACCCAAATGGTTCTTGTTCTTAACATTATTTGTAGAGTCTTTCCATCTCTAGTTAGGTGTTGATAATGTTTCTCCCTGAATATCCTAGAAGTATGCTTGCCCATTCTTCACAATATCCTTGTGAATAGGTCCCAATTTGGCTATCACTCCTTTCCATTGAATAAACTTCTTATGTTGAGTAAACAAATATAAGGGTTTGGTAGGTTCCTTTCTGACCCATAAATCTAATCCATGTTCTCTTTTCTGAAAGGTATTGTAGGCCTTAGCCCATCTAGTCTAATTTTTGGCAAAGGACATAAAAAATTGGAACTGAAAATCCCCTACGAAGGGATTGGGCTTATTTTCTCTATTGTATTATAGAAATAAAATGTGCAAATACAGTTCGCACAAAAGGTGTTGGGTTTGTTCATCCTGATTGTTACAACATTGGAAAATTTCTTAAATGGTTGTGAAGGTAGTGGGTTTCCCTACTCTGATAGCTTTTATTTTCAGCAACATATATCTTTCCACTAAGAAGAAGGAATAATTATTGGTTGGTGCCATATAAGTCAATACATCTGAGTAAAGAGAACAAACAACACTGGTTTGTTTCTTAGGTTGTTCTAGTTGATCCTGTGCCTTCTTATATTTTTTCCCCTTCTTACCTAAGTTGGGCAAAGGTTTCATCTTCAGTTGCAAAAAGGTCTTTGAATCATTTAGTAGTGCCTGATGTTCCTGTAAGGGTACTACTTCCTTCTTATACTGGTCTAATTCATTTTGAACTTGAATTAATTCATTGTGAAGCTTTTGATTGGAAGTTTTTTCTATCAAAGGAGTTTAAGCAGGTGCTACCTCTCTTTGAGTCTCCTTGTCTACTATAATTATTGAATCGGTCTGCTAAGAGTCATAAACAGTGTGTATCAAATCTGTTTGTACAGAGGCTTCAACAGTATCTATTAAATCAGTTTGTATAGAAAATTTAGCACTATCTATCGTTTGGGTAAAAAAATTATTTGGGTTCCCATGATAGCTAATTTATTCTTAGGCTTCTAAGCCTTGACTGCTTCTCCCAACCGTTTCTTAACTGTTTTACCGTTTTTCTCAATTTCCTGCATTTCCTGTTCAGTTTTCTTAACTTAATCTAACCTGATTTTTCTTTTGGTAGGGTTTTGGCAGGAGAAGGAGTAGCAGTGGCTTCAGGTTCAGGAATGGTTGTGCTATTTCTAAGGTTATCAGAAATGATGTTTTCTTCATGTGTTTAATAGGTTCATTTAGCATTGATGTCCCATTCTAATAGAACATTAACTGGGTGGAATACCTGTGTCCCATTCTAATAGAACATTATCCCCTGAATGGTTTCTAGACTCAAATATTCTCTCTATTTGGCCTTCCCTACTCACCCATTCATTATCAAAGGGAGATAAAACTCTCAAGTCCTACAATTCATCATGGGGAGGTAGGATTTCAGTATAGCCAGAGCTGCTAGTAAAGGAACACTAGTTCAAAGGGTCCCTCTATTCCTCAGATTGTTTAGACGGGTTCCCAGTTTCGCAAGATGTTCTCATTTGCTTTAGTACATGAGCCATTTCATCCTCGTACTCTTGTAAAGACATATTTTGAGGGCTCGAAGGTGGTGTATGGGATTGTCCTGCCTCATCTGGAAATATAGAGGTGTTTTTCCGGAGATGTAACTTTTCAGACTGTCTCCATTTTCCTAGTTTTGTGGTCAAAACATGGGTTCTCTTCCCTCTTTCTCTCCTCGGTATGACAATTCTAGAGAGTTCAATTTATTTTCTATCAGGGTTGTCTTCAAGGATAGGTAGGGTAGGATTAGCAAAGCTATCCCATGTTAATTGATGTTTTTTTAACTCATGAATGATAATCAATTTAATTAAGCCACTGTGACTAACAACTGCTTGAGAATTTTTAGCTCTTCTAATCTGAACAATAGTATCATGCAATATAGAATTTAGGAAAAAGAGAAAATTAACTGAAATTTTTCGCTTGAGAACAACTAATAGTTTAAGTTGATGAGACTTTACCACATCCTGGTGCCTGTCACATGTGATATATCTTTAAAGGAAGACTACCAATTCTTGTTAAGGCTGTTGCAAGGACACAAGATTAATACCTTTCCCTTTTCATTCTAGTAGCTCACCTGGGTCCTGGTACATTGAAATTGCTTCTTGTAAAAGGACATGTTTAACATTCCATATTTCTCCCTCTTTTCAAAGTTCGAAGTCCTCAACAATGATTTCTTCAGATACTGGTATGATTTTTCCTTTGACTATGGTATGCCCTTCTCGCAGGTTTTGCAAGAATTCAGTTGTTGTCTCTATATTAAACCCTTGTAGTTTGTGTAGATATGGAGTCTAGCCAGCCTGCTAGAGAACGGTGTGAGCTGATTCTGAGGCTTGAAAATTTGTGGGTTCATTACGGAGGGAATTTTCGCCCATGGCTACTGTGTTTTCAGAAGTGGTTTCTTCACCCTTTTACATGCATTTCTTTCAAATATTTTATTTAAAACAACACAAACACTGTATCCAACTATTATAAAATATATTATTAAAAATGTAACTTCATTACGTAAATTCTATGAAACAAGCTCCAAAAATAGAAGAAAAGAGAGATCAACTCCTTAGAAATCAACCACTTCGAGGGGGAAACCTCCAATACGTTACATAAATTAACAATTCTTGGATGATACGAATGACAAAACCACCTTCTATATATAGGGGTCCATGGGGTCACAATATAATCCTGGCCGACCTAACAATAATAATGTACGGGAACAATAATAACAATATGGGGGTTACAAGAGTACAACAATAACTATAAGGGGGCTACACTAATAACAATAAGGGACTACACTAGTAATATGGGGATCTAACATGCCCCTCTCCTTCAACAAAGTGTTTTCCTCAATGCTTGAGTAGCTCTGGACTCCAATTTGTATGCCATAGTACCAATCTTTTGCAACACCTTGTGAGAACCATAGAGTTTTGGCGATAATTTATTATCCTTCTTAGATAGCTTGAGGGAAATTTGTTTGTATGGTTGTAGCGTAAAAATACCTAGTCTCCTACATCAAAAATTCTCTCGCTGCGATGTTTATCCGCTTGTTGTTTCATTCCATTTTGTGCCAAATGGAAGTTATCCTTTAAGAGTTGGAGAACTTGTTGTTGATGCTCGATGTGATCTTCCACTGCTTGCACCTTAGAATTTTCTCTTAAATATGATGTGATGGACGATGGATTATATCCATAAAGTGCCATAAATGGGGTCATTTTTGCTACAGTATGGAAGGAAGCATTATACCACCACTCAGCCAGAGGTAACCACTTGACCCATTGTGTTTATTTATCAGATATAAAACAATGAAGATATCATTCCAAAAAAAATTTCACTATCTCAGTTTGACCATCAAATTTAGGATGATAAGATGAGCTATGAGCTAGTTGAGTACCCAAAAAAGAAAACAATTCCATCCAAAAATTTCCAGTAAAAATGGGATCTCCATCGCTTACCATAATCTCTGGGTTTCCATGTAGCTTTTGAATTGTTTCCGTAAATGCAGTATCAACAGTACTTGCTTTAAGTGGATGAGATAATGCACAAAAGTATTCATACTTGGTAAGTCTATCAACTACCACCATGATGACACTCTCTCCTTCAGAATTAGGAAAACCTATGATAAAATCCATTGGAATCTCCTCCCAACGTTGACTTCGAATGGATAAAGGCTGTAGAAGACCCGGGTTCTTAATTGTCTCGACTTTATTTCTATACAAACCAAAAATTCTGCCACAAACTTTTGAATATTAGATTTAAGGACATCTCAAAAAAATTATTTCTTCACACTGTGGTAAGTTTTTAAAAATCCTAAGTGTCCTCCTAAAGGAGAAGTGTGCAATTCCAAAAGAATATTTTTTTTAGTTGGGAATTATTTCAAATATATAAGCGATCTTTGTACCATAAGGAATAATTTTTCCAACTAAATGTATCAGATGTACTAGGATTTTTCTTCAACTTTTGAATGAGTGTCCACAATTCTTTGTCTTTCTTGCATTCATCCCTTGCTTTGGTTATCTAATCTATTTGGATAATAGAAATTGCACAAAGAAATGCTTCCACTGCTTCATCCTTTCTTGACAGTGTATCTGCAACAACATTTATCTTCCCTTTTTTGTAGATGATTTCAAAGTCATAACTGCACATTTTTGTGACCCATTTTTGCTGCTCTTTTGAATATAGTATTTGTTCCAAAAGGTGTTTAAGGCTATTGTGATCAATTTGACCTTGAAGTGCCTTCCCATTAGGTAAGTTCACCATTTCTTTAGTGCATCTAGTATTGCAAACATTTCCTTCTGATAAATATCTTTCTGTAAATACTCTCCTTTGATTGGATGACATTCAAAAGAAATCAATCTTCCTTATTGAATTAAAACAACATTAGTTCCATTTCCTGAGGCATCACATTCCACAATAAAGGTTTTCATGAAGTCTGGCATAGCTAAGACTAATGCTAGGAACATTGCCGCTTTAAGATGTTCAAAGGCTTTAGTTGCTTCAGGAGTCCATGAAAATGCATATTTATTCAATAATTTTGTTAGAGGTTCTTTTATTCTCCCATAATTCTTAACAAAATTTCCATAATCCCCTGTTAACCCAATAAATACTCGCAAAAACTTTATTGTTGTGGGAAATTTCCATTCCTTAATGGCTTTAATTTTGTTAGGGTCTACCTTAACACCCTCATGAGATACAATATTACCTAAATATTCCACCTCTTGTACTCCAAAAAAACATTTTGATGTTTTTCCATATAATCGTTTCTCCTCCAATAATTTGAGAACCCTGTCAACATGTTGAACATGATCCTTCCAAGACCTACTGTAGATTAGTATGTCATCAAAAAATAATAGCACATATTTTCTAAGGGTTTGAAAATGGAATTGATTAACCCTTGAAATAAAGAAGGTGCATTGGTAAGGCCAAAAGGCATGACAAAAAATTAATAATGACCCTCATGAGTTCAAAATATTTTTTTCAGAATATCTTCATTCATCATTCTAATTTCATGATATCCTAAACGCAGATCCAACTTGGTAAAATAGATTGCGTCATGTAATTCATCCAATAATTCATCAATCACAGAAATGGGAAATTTAAATTTAATAATGAGCTTATTTAGATCCATATAATCTAGACACATGCACCATGATCCATCCTTCTTGTGCACCAATACTACTGGAGTAGAGAAAGAACTTTGACTAGGTTGAATTATACCAGCCTCTAACATTTATGCAATCATACTTTAAATTTATCTCTTTTGGACATAAGGATATATGTAAGTCCTGGTGTTTGGAGGAACACTTCCCGCAATCAAACGAATAGCATGATCATGATCACAAATAGGTGGGAGTCCTTTGCGAGTTTCAAACACCGTGGAATGATTGTCCAAGAGTTTTTGGTGATATGGAGAAATAAATGATATTGGTGTTGGAACTTCTAGTGAGCATAATTATGTAAGTATGCCTCGTTTCTTTTTATTCAGAAGGTTTTTCATGACATTAGAGCTTATTATCTTTCCCAACTTCCCTGCGATACCCCGTAATTTGATTTCCTTTCCTTTGAAAACAAATTTCAAGAAAATTTCTTGAAAATTAAAAGCTATAGTCCCCAAAGATTGTAACCATTGTACTCCTAGTACAACATGAGCACCTCCCATTGGAATCTAATCCATTGGAATATTCAATAAATATTCCCTCATGGTTAACTTGATATTATGGAATTTTCAAGAGAAATTTATAGTTCCTCCATTTGCAACCATCACTTGACATTCTGGTGTTGGGTATAGGAAACAATTCAATTCCTTGGCTACCTTAGAATGAGTAAAATCATTGGTACTACCTGAATAAATCAACACTATTACCTTTTTCTTCTTGGTATGTCCTTCTATATTGAGAATTTGAGGAGTGGTAATTCCTGCCAATGCATTACAGGATATCGTCGGACTCATTTATGCTTCTTCTAGTGTTGGTTGTAGGTGTATATCCTCTTGTTTTAAAGTTTCTTGTTCATTTTCTTCCTCCTCTTCACAATCTATGTAAAATAATTTCTTCTCAACACACTTATGACCTTTACTGTATTTTCTATCACAACTGTAGCAAATCCTTTTTGCTCTTTTTTATTCCAATTGTTTTGGTGTCAACCTTGTAGGGTGTGGAAGTCTAGGAGTAGCAACACTTCCATATTTATAGATGTGAGTGGTAGGCTTCCTTGGCCCCATAATTTGACATTAAACTTTTCTTGCCAACCTAAATACCTTCTCGAATGAATCAGGTTTCCAAACTCAAACTTCATGTTGGATGTTATCCTTTAAAGTCACTATGAGGATGTCAACCCTATGTTCCTCTGGAACATCAGTTACCCTTTTATTCAATTTTGGAAGTCCTCAATGTGCTCCACCATTGAACCCTTTTGTTTGAGATTTATCAATTGGATAAATAAGGTGTTACTCTTTTTATCCTCATAATGTGCTATCATTTCCTCCGTAAAAATTGATCAAGTGACAATTTTTTTACAAGAGAAAATCCATTGATACCATACAAATTGTAATATTCCCAAATGGGAAAAGCATGAATATAGTGCAAAACCATGGAATAGAAGTTTAAAACATTACATAAAATCAAGGTTCCAATATGGAGACCTTATAATTATAATAACAACAAAAAAATATGCATAATATTTAAAATAAAATAGAACAAGTCTCCAATGGACAAAACCCTCAAAATATGTGTTGCTATTATATATCAAAATGTCAGAAGACTGCTACAATGTTGTATAAAACACAATCCTACAGGAAATGAATATAAAAAAATAACATGGGCTGATATATGCCTCAAAAGATATATCTAATACAGATCTAGGCACTATACAACCTCCAATGAAGAACCCCTCAAGGTTTTTCAGCAAAACACCATATAAAAGATAGGAATCAAAGCCATAGGGCTAAAGATTCACTGCAAAATATAGATCTGGAAATTGTAGCTGATCTAATATAAGAAATAATGCATCCTCCTCCTCCATCAATGATATCCCCATTTACAACAAGATTACAAATGAAGATTTCTTTAAAATTCTTGGGAGAAGAATAAGATATACCCTCACTATAAATGTTGTTGGGTAGCTATCTTATCTGATGCATGGGAGGGTAATCTCCCCAAAGTAATTGGATCCTAGTAGCCTTGTAGTGGATGTGAACATTGCTAACATTGTGTTCCCTAATACCTTAATCCACCTTGGGGATGCAATAAATGTGATGACCAAAAAAACCATGATCAATATCAACCTCCAAGGGGTCTTGAAAAATACCCCTACAATGTTGTACCTTGCAGATACATCCACAATAACTCTTAAGGGAGTTATTGAGGATGTGATGGTATCCATTAAATTTAAGGAGCACCCCATTGATTTCCTTTCCCTCCAACCCAAAACCAAGTTTAATGGTTACCCTCTTATCCTAGTAAGATCTTGGTTAGCTACTATTGATGCCTAGATTATTTACAAGGTTGGGAACATGACCATCAAGAATGGGAATCTATCAAAATACCTTGTGTTATACTCTCTTTATTAACCTTGTATTCAGTGTGACTTTACCTTGTGGTTATAGGATGAGGAAGATGAATAGTTTTATCAAAAACCTCTCTTCCCATTACATAAACTAGACATTGTGTAGCTTGATGAATATGACCTTATTAATGATATCCTAGAAAATAAACCTCCCATTGTAATGCAAGTTGATGAATTAATGATAAAATAAGAGAGAATCCCATGGAATGATATTTTCTCTATTAACACTAATATATATCATGCTAAAGTTGTACGTATTATCCCATATGGAACTCTAAATATGAACCCCTCTCTCTCACCTAAGTACGAAGAAAAATTATACAATGTGCTGAGGTAACACTTGGATTATTTTTCTTGGGACTACAAGGAAATGAAAGTACATCACTTAATTTCTACTCATCATATCTGCATCAAAGAGGGATGTAAGCCTTTGCACCAACCGAAGAGAAGGATGAATCAATATCTTAAGGACATTTTGAAAGAGGAATTACTAAAGATATTGGATGCAGTGTTCATATACCCCATTTCAGATAGCACTAAGTGGGTGTCCACCCTTAGCATAGTCCCCAAGAAAAATTTGAAGTGGAGGATATACATTAACTACCGATAACTTAAGAAGGATACAGAGAAGGACCACTTCCCTTTTCATTTCATCGACCAAGTCTTGGATGGCCTTGCGTGGAAGAGATTATTTTACTTCCTAGATGGTTTTAGTGGGTATAAAAAAATACTTATTAGCATTAAGGACCAAAGAAATACACAATTCACCTATCCTTGGGGTACATTTTCATATAGGGTCCTTCTATTCGGTTTGTGAAATTCCCCTACAACCTTTCAGAGGGAAGTTATGAGTATCTTTGCTGCAATTTTTAATTACACTATAGAGATATGCATGGATGACCCCACTCCTTATGGCTATGAGTTCCAAGAAGCTATTTGTAATATATGTAAAGTCTTAAATATAGTACAAGGAAAAGACCCTCTAGTGGAGGTTATAAAGTAGTTTTTTAGTGTTATAAAATTGGCCAAAATTGTTAAAAAACATTTTCTACAACATTCATTTTCGGTAACAGAGGTTTTGGTGGAGCTTCTAATGAAATTTTAACACAACTAAAAACAAATAGGTAGTCGGAGAATTTTACGGATGTTTTATCATTGGTGCGTGCATCAAGTGTGAATGCATCGGTGCATTTTACCATGTATGCACCAGTATGGAAAAAAAATTTCAGATGCCTGGGGGCATTTAGAAATTTCCTTGTGCGTGTCACCTATGAAGGTGCACCAGATCAATGGAAGGTGCATTCACTGGGTCCTTAAGGTGTAAAAATGCAACGAGCCATGTAGGTGCTAAAACACACGAGGCCATTAAGTTATAAAAATACACGAGCGCGTTAGAGACAAACCATACCGGTGCATGGAATGCCTATGGACCACACGGGTGGTAGTCGTCAATGAAGAGCACGAGGTGTTCTAATTGGTATTGGTATTTCTACAGTGCCCATAGGTCGTAGAAACTCATCGGTCTGCAGTATCATACAAAGGCATCGATGCACAGTAACTAACATGAACCAGTGTTCATTTTGTATTTTTTAGAAACAATGACATGTGACAGTGCGATTATTGTGATTTTTTTAAAATTCACTATTCACCAAAATTTGACAGTATTCATATCAATTAATTTTTTAATAGTTCATTTGAATGCGATGTTTGGATTAATTTGTTATATCATATCATTAGATTTGACATCTCTTCATTCCAATATTTAATCATCCATATATTTAATAGTGGTGTAACATTTCATAGTGACAATGGAGAACACAATAGAATAAATTAAAACGTATATATATATATATATATATATATATATATATATATATATATATATATATATATATAAGACACTAAGCCTACAAGAATGGGATGAAGTTATTGCATCCCTTTGTCTTTCAATTGGGACACTATGTAAGCTACACCATTTTTTGGTCATCTAACATGTTACTATTAGGATGGACCTACATACCTATAAGACCAATTTTACCCTAAGTAAAATTTCTTTCACTATGAAAAATAACTTAGTAAACCACCTTTTATTAAGTTGTTTATGGTCTAACAGAAACCCCCATGAGGAAATATTACAAATACATATACATTTGTTTCGATTTTCCTCAAGGAATAATTAGCTACAACACTAATAATATTCCTGGTCATATTTAACCCAAAACAGGAAAATTAATTAGATAAATCATTATTTATCTTATTATTTTCTAGGAATAATTATTTAAACCTTATTTAAATCATATTCCTTGTTAAATTTGACTAAACAACCCTTAAATAATTAAATAAATCATTATTTATTTGATTATTACTCAACCACATCCTTAAAATGATAAATAAATCATTTATTTATTTATTATTTACAAATAAATGGGTTTGACCTAAGTCAAATTCTTTTTCGCTCCAACAAATATAATAAAATATTCCATAAAAGTTGCATCTTGATTTGGTTCATAATATTTTAACTATGCACCGATATCTAGACTAAATCAATATTTTGTTATAAATAGAAGGATTTTTCCATTCATTCACTACCTTTTGTTGCCTAAAGATCACTCTCGATCTATACTTTTGGTCTGACTTTGATCCACCACCATTGTCATATTTTTCTATCTTTTTGCTTGTGATCTCCCTTTGAGTTCCATCTTTTTCTGGGTTTTCTACACCATCAAGAGAGAGGAATTTTAGATCTAAAGTGATGAGGACCTACAAGAACCCATCCCACTGAGGAGAATTGATAACATCCTTCTACGTTTTCCTCCCAGGTGCCCTTAATATAAAATTCATTCAACATATTCTTGTCTTGTCTATTGGATGCATGGAGTAAATCTCATTTTTATTTACTTCTTAATGTATTTTGATGCTTAGACCTATATTTTTGTAGCATTTATCTTGATCACCTAATTGAAGATCTAAAGAAATTTTTATCCATATTTGTTGTTAGGGTTGTTTGTTATGCACAACTAAAGTGGTCTTTTTCGTACACTTGCTATTAAGATTCATACTAACAACAGGCAACTCCACACTGGTTTATGTTTATGATCATTGTCGTTTTTTATATCCCTGCATATCAAGCTGCTCCAAACCCTAGGATTGATCTTTAGCTTCTTGTTTTTCCTTTCTTGATGTTGTTTTTAACCTATAAAACCCTAAAACATTAAAAATTTTAACTTTCGTGTGTTTTCAGACCTAGTGCGCAGGTGACAGACATCAGCCGCAGTTGAGACGACACATTTTACTGAAACTTTCTCCCAAGAGTGTTGGAAGTGTAGGTCGCACTTTTTGGCCCTAAACCTACAACTTGGAGATTCAGGATGTGGAAATATGACAAAAAATTGTGACCTCTACAGAAATCAAGTCAGAAACTGCAACCTGGACTTTTTGCGGGAGTTTTTTCTGAAAGCTTTCTAGGATTGTTTGGGCCTCTTTTCAGGGTTTTCTGACCTCCGTCTCCATCTGTTTCAGACCTATAATTGCTCTATTTTACTCATCTAAGTGGGAACTTATCCCTTTAGGGCTTCAGTACCCTCCACACTTTGTAGAAGAGTTTTAGCTCCTACACGTTGTCTAAAATTTTCAGAGAGTTCATCCATTTTTTCAGATATGATACCTTACCTTTAGATCCACTTCAGATTGGCTATTTATCCATCCAAATCACCTCCTTTAGTTTTGTTTGGGGTTTCCTCTAGGGTCCCCTCCGCTTCCCTCCGGGAGATAGCCTTTCGCCACCTCATTTACAACAATTTTTCCATTAGGGGAATTTTGAGGTCTAAAATGGACCTCCTAAGGAAAATGTACAATCAAAATTCACTTTATGAGAACCAATCACATTTTAAGGGATGACATCATCCCTAATGGTTGAGGTGGCATTTCTTGTGTTAAAGGTACTTACTTGTCACATTCTCAATGGTGGATAGAAAATCATGGTTAACCATGGTAGTGCTCTAAATACTTTTAAAGTCATAAAGTAAAGTACTCATAATAAATGTCATTTCACACTTTTTGAATAAAATATTATTATCGTCATTTCATATTTTTTGAAAGAAACAATGCATATCCCTACATAATCTCCATGTATTTACACACTTTTCAATAAATATTATATTTGTATATTTTCAAATCTTTATTTATAAATCAAATCAATTCAATATGTAATATCAAATTCATACATAAAACAATATATTATGTTATATTATATTATTTTTATATAGTATATTAATTACATGTTATTATATAATTTAAATAATATAAATTTTAATTAATAGTATGTTTTATAATTAAAAATTTATGAATTTATATTTATATTTTATTTTAATTTATTTATGTACAAAGGAAAAATGCATTAGGTGTACAATGATAATGATTTTTTCTAGAAAATATCATTCTTATTTATAGTCACATCAATACAATTTTTTTATTAATTTTATTAATACAATTTTTGAATTGAATTTAACCATGGTTACATGGATTTTGGTGCAAAAAGTGAATTGCAAATTCATAAATATTATTTTATTGGTTTATCTATTATTTTATCATTTTCTTAGGAGGCCCATTTTAGACCTCAAAATTCTCATAACGCCTTTGATTTTTTGTTGTTTTTCTGCACCTATTTCCAACAAATCTAACCTTCAGATCCTTGTACCTCCCGACCTTAGATCTATTGGCTATTTCGGTGTGTTTTGACTAGATTTTTACCCACCTACAGACTACTTGTTTAGAGGCCTGCCTCCTTTGGTTTAGATTATTGCATTATTAGCAGTTTATTATCTTTTATTTTAGTTTTATATACTGTTATCTACATGTTTAGTTATAGTTATACAACACACTTTTCTTTTTCCCTACAAACTTTTGGGTTTAAAAATTAAAATTTACACACTTTATACACACACCCTAAGCAAAGAAGAGCTTCATTAACACCGCTAAGAAAATACTTTAAAACATTTAAATCAATTGATCCTGCACCTCTCTGCGCTTGTTTCAACATGTTGTAATCAGTTGATTCTACACCTCTCTGCCTTTATTGGTCTCTCTTCCCTTTGTGTCAATTTTTTTTCATCATCATTGGGCCACCAAGGAATTTATCCCAGAGACTTCTTGGCCTTCATCCTTAGTTTTCGATAGGAAGACTTACTCCTCTGCGTAGGATTCGATTTGGTCCTCCACTGAGTCCACACTCTGACTCCTTTTTGGTTCATTGGGTTTCCCTTCTGATTCCGCCCCTAGTTCTCCCCCTGTTAGCTTCACCATCTCTGGTTCAGGACCTAATGCTAGTGGTAGCCTCGACCCTAATTCTAGGAATATTACTAGTGGGACTGCAACAAGAACTACTCCGACTGCTTCCTTGCTCCCATATATGATAGGCCTCAGTCTTCCTGATTTTAACCAGTTGATCAATGACCCTATGCACCATGATGCTATTTGATCTGCTGTGCCTACCAATATCCCTTTGGAAATCCCCAAGTTTGAAGGCTTTGCTGGAGAAGATCCTACAAATCATGTTCGATCTTTCCACATGTGGTGTTCGTCTAACTCCATTATCGATGACTCTGTCTGTCTTCGGTTGTTCCAACATACGCTTACAGGAGAAGCTTCTAAGTGGTATGCTAATCAAGCCTCATCCTTTCATACCACCTCTGTGAATCTTTCTTAGGCTTTTCTGTCTTACTTCCAACTTCCCCTTCATTATGACACTGGTATCGAACTTTTTACTTCTTTCCATTAATCGTCTGCGACCCACCTATCCGATCATTTCCAGGAATCTCAGAGAAGAAGGAGCCTGTGTTGAGCCCATACCTTCAAAGACCATGTCTACATGGACTGGTTCCTTAGGTCTCTCTTGCCTGCTATCAGCAAATATGCCGCATCGCATTTCCCTCAAACCGAAGAATCCACTCTCCAAATTGCGTTAAAATATGACCTAATCTATGCTCAGTCAGTTATGTTTATACCATTCTACCTGATCTTCCCAAACCTGGTGGTGCCAATGCACCAAGGACATCTCATGTCGCCAACAGTGTCATTGGAGCTCTCTCTCATCCATATGCTCAGCCTCCCATGGGCTATAGTTTTCCTCAGGGAGTGGCTAGCACCTCCTGCACTTATCCACCTCCCAATAGCATGTATCTAGGATACGACATGCCTCCTCCTTTTGCCTAACCTCCTATTTACCACAATGTTATCCAACCTCCTTATTATCCGTATCCGCAACCTGGTGCTCCAGCTCCTCCAACATTAGCACCTCCACCTCCCTTGCCTTCTCAACCTCTGCAAAATTAGCCACCGCCCCCTTAGGGGTAGGTGTATAAACAACAGGGCGCAACTAATCCTCCTTCCAAAAAGAAGAGGAAAGGAACTCAAAATCAATTTTCTCCTGGTAATCCTAGACCTAATCCTCAAAATAATGCACCTAACACTACTAGCCAGCAATAGGGCACTCAGCCCAAGCAGGACAGGCATGTTCACATGAAAAACCATGTTCTTGTTATGGTGTTTATGGTCATTACACACATGATTGTCCTCTTTTACCATAGATGAAGCAAATGTGGGAGTCTCAGGCAACATTGCGAGGACAGCAAGCCTCCCCTTCCGTCCCTCCCAATGTTTCACCTAGCCACCAGGCTGTGTTTACTAATCCTTTCCTTCAGTAAGGATTTGTGGCTACCCAACCACCTAATGGTCAGGTGGCCACTCAACCTCTTCCATCTGGTAGCTCTGATTACCCGATTCTCATGATGAATTCTGACCAACCTATAACCATAGATTTCAATGTTCAGACTCAGTCCCGTCAGTACAACAAGCCTCCTTCTATGTCTATCCCCAAGCCACCTCCTTCTATCTCTACAGAGCCTATTTCAACACCTAATGGTCCCTTGCATATCGCTCAACCTAACGTAGAGGTTCATACCAAGATCCCTAAGGGACCACTATGCCGAAATGTTGCTTCTAGAAAAGTTGTCCATTCGTATAGTATAGTAGATGATTTGGCACAATCTCCTGCTACAATTTCAATGCTGGAACTCCTCTATTCATGCCCTTCACAACGAAAATCTCTACTATCTGCCATAGGTGTTGTAGATCCTTCCGATGATCGATTTATTTTCTTCAATGTTGACCGGTCAGAATATCCTCCTCTCACTGCTTCCGTCGCCTTCCAAATCCCAGTCAAGATTCGAAACGCCAACATTTCCCGATGCATCATTGACGAGGGGGAATCCACCTGTGTGATGTCCTCTTCAGTTTGGAAGCAACTCAGATCACCTGAGTTGGCTCTTTCCACGATCACTCTTCGAGCATGGGATGAACATGCCTCCCAACCCATTGGCCTATTCCGCAATTTTCCTATTACTCATGCGAGCAAGTCTATTTTCGTTGACATAGAAGTCATATATGCCCTGTTAGATTAAAATATTCTATTGGGTGGTAGCTACACTTATGTGATGTATGTTGTCCCATCTATGGTTCACTGCAAGATGTCCCTCCCTCATAATGGAGAGATAGTCACCATTGACCAGCTGACATATTACGAACCAAAGTCTCAGACCTCCCCTGAGTCCATCATCTCTTCAGTGGCCAATAAGAAAACCATCGATCCTTTGACCAATGTCTCACCCAGAGTCTACAAAGACTCTTATTTGCTTGGTACATTCACTAGTCTTCCTCCTCATGTCTCTGATCCTAGCTCATCTAATTTTTTCATGATGCAATCGTCTCGGGCTGCCCTCAAGCGGCCTGCTTTGGCTAGTCAGCAACCTCCTCGCCCTCCGTAGCCTAGTCATAGCCCTTCGATTCAGCGTTCTAGACCTCCTCCTCCTGGCCCTTCCCCTACAGTTGGTGTTCATGAGCCTGTCTACCCTCCTATAATGGTTCCTCTAGGCCTATCTTGGAGTTGTCCCTCTTGGTCATTACGCCTCAGGTCAGATACCATTCCTAGCTCCCCCTCTCGGAGTGTATTCCATACCTGTCATGGCCATGCTCTCTCTTCCTAACTTGACCGTAGAAATTTCCGTTTGGTACCTTGATCCCCCAGTAGCTACCCCACCTGGTCAACCTAAACCTTATCTTGCTTTGACCCTAGTTCAAATGGTACCTATGACTTCTCCCGCTATTATAGTGCCTTACACACCTCAACAAGAATGATATCTTGTTGTGACCACTTCGGGTAAGAAGGGTAATGCTCATAAGCGGGCATCAAAAGACAAGGTTGCCCCAACTGACCCTACTCCTCCTCCACCTCCAAAGCCTTGTGCTTTGTGTGATGTCGTCGGTCATGCCACCCATACCTATCTTGAACTGCCCCGTATCAAGCCCATAGTTAATGTTGCATTCCCTGAGTTTATGGTCCCTGAAGACTCTATTTCTTCCTCGACTGCAGCCAAGAACCCTAAGACTATTCACACCAATCAACCCTATGCTTTCGCAGGGAAAATTTTAAGGATGGAAAATTATTTTGAAGTTTAAAAAATTGGCGAATCTCACTAGCCCTAATATGAAAACTATAAAATTTTTATTGATGTGTTTCTAAAATCATTCAAATTTATAATGATATTATATATATTATCTATATAATGTTGGCGATTTTTAAGGTAAAATAATTTTATATTGTAAAATTTGGGTGAATCACTTTTATAAAAAAATGGAAATTGGTGAATCATGTTTTTGGAAAAACCATGGAAAATTAGCCCACCTGCGAATATTAGCCCCTAAAATTTTCCATGGTCCTTTGTGTGATCTCCATGGCCATTATTCCCACCATTTTCCCCATCTTACACATTATTGTGCCTCTTTCGAGGTAGTTCGGGAGTAAGAGGTTGAACAAAACCAATCCGCCTCTCCCGTACTTGCGCAGTATGCTATGGGCCAGCTTGAGGATTTACCCGCTCCCATAGACATTCCCCATCCTAGTGTCGAGATGACAAAGCCTGCGGCCACCATCCTCTACCTATCATCATCCATGAGACCCTGAATGGAAGTCCCCTCTGCATCTTCCCCTGTTGTTTCGCTCGACCTCCCTTCAGCGATCACCCTGGGCCCAACATCGGTAGATCCTTTATCTGCTTGTTCTTCTGTCATCCCCTGTGACGATGCACATGTGAACCTTTCTTCTCATGATGATGAGTCGGGTATCTTTTCTGTGTCATGTGGTCTCCCTTCCTCTAGTCACTCCATCTTCTATTGTGATGATGAAATAATGGAAGCGTTGTCCACCCCTCACTTCATCTTTCTCGCCCATGAGTGGGATGGCACCATCTATGTCTATGACGACTTTCATAGCCTGAGCACAAGCTACACCTCCGGTAGCTCTCACACTCCACCTAACCGTCGGTGTGTGAGTAGTAGACATCTTACCCAGATCACTCCCTCTCGTGGTGTGTGTTCGATTTCTACTTTGCGCTCAAATTGCTAGCATTTTCATCATCCTCCCATTTATTTTCTTGTGGCACCTTTTCAAAGGTACCTCTCCTCCACACCTTATATCGGTTATGTTGATGGTGCAAATTGCTACTACCAGAATCTAGCCTCGGCAGGTTGGGCCATCTTTACCCCCTTGCATTTGCTTGTTCTCTTGAACGGTGTATGCATTGGTATTGCCACCAATAATCAGGCCGAATATGATGCATTGTGAGGTTTATTAGTCGATGCCCTTTCATATCGCATCCTCCATCTTCATGTTCATTTAGATTCCCTGCTTCTTGTCATGCAACTGAATGGTGTCTATCATGTGCATAATCCTATCCTTTTTAGAAAATATTTTTGAGTGAAGCTTTTGATGTGTGAATTTGAAATAATTACATTTAGTCATGTACCTAGAGCACAAAATCACTATGTAGATAGAATCACAAATAATATTCTAGATTGGCATTTAGCACATGCATTTAACACAAGAGAATAACATAAAACCATCAAAACAATGCATATCCATAATATATGTCGTATAAAATGTTTTAGATTCCATCAACTTTGATATATATGACATGCCCATAGTATGTTACAAAAACTCAAAACTGGGGGCACCACCTGCCCCTACACACTAATCATTATCTGGAGGATCCCGAGTCAATGGATCTGCTCCTGCATCTCATATATCATGCATTCCATGTCCGGCCATCGCCATGCATCGTATGACCCCTCGCCATTTCGAGGGTAGACCAATACATGGCTCTATGTACCGATCATCTAAGTCTTGCCAGCCACGCTCTGAAACATCAATCAGAAGCCTCTCACATCTATGATGGTTGCCCTCCATGAGGGCTGCTGCTTCCTCATTTTGTGGCACTCTCGATCACTAGGTCCAGCAGTTCCTAATACTCCAGGTCCTCCCATATACCCAACCAGTTTTATCGGTGTTGTATCTGCATACCAAAATTCGACGAATCAATATCATATACAATATTCTAAACCTTTATATTGCACATAAATATTAGCAATTTTTCACTTACTATCAGGCCCCCATACCCAACGAAGTGGTAGCGGCAAATCTGGGTCCCCACAATAACTCATTCCTCTATCGGGATAGTCGTATATGTATGATGGCATCTGATCCCAATGAGCAAAGAACTCGAGTTGGAACACCCGTCCAACTGCCCCACCTCCTCCTCTTCATAGTAGTCGTCCCCACTGGTGTGTCTTGGGCTCTTTCAAGCCCCCATCGTGGAGCTGTATATGAGGTAAAAGTGTTAGGATATTCTCAAAGAAGAGTGAGCACAACACCATATCATATGCACATTCATGGTTCACTTGTCACTTGCATAGCGACAACTGTCTTTTCAGCGAAAACAACATCATTTGGGCCCACACATAGTAGGTCCCACTCAACATACTATCCACAAGCATCATCTTCCCTCTAGTGATGTGTTGGAGTGCCTGGTTGCCCAGGATCCACAACATCGCTATGGCCACAACATAGGTCTCTAACCTCTCTAGATCCTTGATGGGTATCCTTGTCCCTTTGACATGGAGACCTGGGCGAAAATGGCACCCTACAAACTCCATGATGTTTCACCCTCGTGGTAACACTGGCTGAGTATTCCCAACCATCCCCAGTGGTGGGAGACCAGTCAGGAAATACATATCTTAGACCATCAACTCCATCCGGTGCCCCTGCACTATAAATACCTCATGGTCTGGGACCCAATATCTGATAATCCAGGCCAATAAGGGCTCTCTAGCTCTCATAAAAGGGTTCTCCACAAACTTCAGAACCCCAAACCTAGCCAATGCATTGCGGACATCCTGATCCTCCTGGATCTCCGACTGTAATGTGCCCAAGTATCTCTCTCTCCAGTTGATCTGTAATTTTTCCATATATGCACAAAACCATTACATTTTTCAGTGTACAGAGAGGAAAGAGTGTATCCAAACATAAAAACCCAGTTCTTAGCCAAAAAACAGCACAGAAAAACCCTTCTCCACGAGGTCGCACTTTTTAGGCCCAATCTCGGGAGAGGTCACAATTTTCTACCCAAAACCTACTACCCAAGTCACATTTTTTACCCCAAAAAGTGTGAGTTGGCCATGAAAATTAGCAGGGGTCTATTACTGAGTTTTAGGGACCTAAACTGAACTTTCAATCCACCAAAATGAAAGAGCAGGGTTAGGCCTCTTACCTGCAACTGACAGATCTCGATTCCAATGGTCGGTTTGTCCGCTACAATCGCTGCAAGATTTAAGGCCTTCTCTGCTCTCTACGTTCACCACAACTCCACATGCAAATGAGTTAATTTGGAGGGAAAATCCCTTATTAAAAGAGAAACCCCTAATTTTTCTTTCGCTTGCTACGGCCCAACCGTAGCTCAATTTGACAAATTGTCTATACGATTAGAAAGCTCTTACTGAGCCCTCAAATGGGTATCTGTTTTTTTTTTTGTGATTTGATACTTCACTAGGAAACAATTCATCCAAGAAGGGTCACTTCACCACTCCTCAAAATCAAATTTCTTCACCTGCAACACTTGTACTTGGGGCACCACTTTTCCTTCTTACTTGTCCCTGCTCGTGTCAATTTTTGTCTTGAGTAACCATCATGTACTCATGTTTTTATGGTCCCATGTGGACCTTTACTGTGTGGTAGAATGATTGAGTTGCCCTTATTTAGAGCATCCAAGTTGAGAAATCATCGCATTCATGGAGTCTATCTTGAGTCCCTTTGTATTTCGCTATAGTCCTCCATCCTTCATTACTTGGTTCCTCTCTCATGTCACACATTATGGCCTTCAGAACCACTGTCCCCTATCCTTGATGATATTGTGTCAATTGATTCCAGGCCATCCATGCCCTCTATGCTCTAATAAGTGAAGTCGTCCGCCTGCTACTTAGTACCCCCCATTTCATCATCATCCCGAGTGTCAGTCTATCAGCGGCCCTACTATTTTCTCTTGTGCCTTAGTTGAGGATCCCTTATTGCCTCATCTATGCCAGACCTACTTCTGCCGACATTAGACCATTCATTCTAGAAGAAAGGTCTAGAGGGCTGTGTACCTTGGTTCCATATTTTACTCTTGTTCAGTGCCTCAGATCAGGAAAAGGGACTCTATATTTCCCTTTGACTCAATTTTCTCTCATCTCTAGCTCCTTTCAGCATGATCGAGATCCGTATACTTGATGGTTTGGTGCTGCAGCAGATGATACTAGTGATTCCCGGGCATGTGTGAGATTTTTGAGCCCTCATGAGGGGGTGGCCCTATAGGTAGCCCCTGACATGCCTGGATGACCTCTTCATTACATCCTTTGATGAAGCTCCATATATTTGATGATGTCGGCCTCAGCTGCTTGCAGCACCTTTTTGTTTGCATGTATCATTACGATTTTCAAAGCCCTTTCCAATTTAGAGGGGAATTTGGGTTGTATTTGTATATGATGTACTCAAATATTATTGTATAAGTCCTGGCTATTATCACAGGCACAATATGTATGTGGGATTCATTATCATGTTTTTACCTGGCTCATGTTTATGCTAGCATGTACTATATTTTTCAGTCCCTTGTTTACTGGATGCATTATTCTTTGTACTTTGTCTTGACGGGCATAGGTATGCCTCCCTCGCCACCTATAGCATAGGTAATCACTCATAAAAGAGACTTGTCGCACCTTTAAGTCTCACCTTTTCAGGGTCTAGTCCTTTAATGCTTCGATCTACCTTATATTTCTCTTTCTTTGACTTCCCCTTCGGTGTCTAGTGATTGAGTTCTTACAACGTACTTTGGTCATACAATTAGCTCCTAACGCTCGCACGCTGGGGGGGAATTTGTTACACCATTTTTTGGTCATCTAACCTGTTACTATTAGATGGACCTATGTACACCATGTAAGACCAATTTTATCCTAAGTAAAATTTATTTCACTATGAAAAATAACTTACGGTAAAAACCACTTATTTTAGTAAGTTGTTCCCGGTCCCTAAGCAAAACCCCCGCCAGAAATATTCGTACATACATTTTTGTTTTGATTTTCCTCAAGGAATAATTAGTTAAACAATAGTTTAATCGAAATATTCCTCATCATACTTAACCCAAACGAGAGAAATTAATTGAATAAATCATTATTTTATACTTGTCCTTATCTAGGAATAATTATTCGTATTTTATTTAAATAATATTTCCTTGTTAAATTGGCTAATCACCCTTAGGGTATTAAATAGATCACTATTTGTTTGATTATTACTCAACCACATCCTTAAAATGATAAATAAATCATTTATTTGTTGCTTATTTACAAATACTGTCGTTTGTTTAAAGTCAAATTCTTTTCCCTCCAACAAATATAATAAAATATTCCATAAAAAGTTGAATCTTGATTTGATTAATAATATATTAACTTTAGGTCTCCAAGTAGTTAAAACGCCAGTGTTTGTTATAAATAGAAGGTTTTTTCCGTTCATTCACTACCTTTTGTTGCCTAAAGATCACTCTGGATCTATACTTTTGGTCTTACTTTGATCCACCATCATTGTCATATTTTTCTATATTTTTGCTTATGAGCTCCCTTTGAGTTCCATTTTTGTCTGGGTTTTCTACACAATCAAGAGAGAGAGAGATAGAGAGAGAGAGATTTTAGATCTAAAGTGTTGAGGACTTATAAAAACCCATCCCATTGTGGAGAGTTGGTAACATCCTTCTAAGTTTTCCTCCCAGGTGCCATTAATACAAAATTCATTCAACATATTCTTGTCTTTTCTATTGGATGCATGGAGTAAATATTGTTTTTTCTACTGCTTAATGTATTCTAATGCATAGATCTATATTTTTGCAGCATTTATCTTGATCACCTAACTTCAGATATGAGGATATTAGCAACCATATTTTATGTTAGGGCTATTTTTTATGCGCATCTAAAGTGGTATTTTTTTCGTACGCTTAGAATTAAGATTCATACTAACAAGTGTCTGTCATATTAAACAAAATGTACGATTTCATGAAAATTATTTCAAAAATACAACACCTTGGCAGTAACCAAGCATGTTGATCACATCTCATTCTTCGCTGGAAGGCTGTTACTGCTAAGGCTACTTCACGGGTTTGGTTTATTTGGAGGAACGTTATGTTCATTATATTTATTGTTTTCTTCTTCTTCAAGTTCCATATAGAAACATAAAAATAAAGTGTAATGATTGTATATACATTGGTGAAAATAATGAAAATTGAAATAGTAAAAAATATACATCAATGTATAATGAAAAGTAATGTACCATAGCAGGAATTGACTCATGAAATATACACATTGTTTCGAAACCAAATTTCATGCCATATCTCAACAATTCATTTCTTGGCGTAGTTCGATACTTTGTTTTTTTGCAATTTTTATACCCCATAACAAATCTTGGTTTAATATAAAATAATTTTGTGTTCTATTAATTATAGACAAAGTTAAGTAAAATAAGATAGATGCTTAAAAATTCCATAATTAATTTTTGATATGCCAACATATACTGACAACCCATATTTAACCCAATGTCAATCAATTCTTCTAATGGTTCTTCTTTGTATGTTAGCACCTTTTTGAAGACATTCAATGATGATTGTTGTAAAACAACTTAAGATATATACAAAAATTAAATCTAGTTAAGTTTTTATAGGAAGTAACAATTACTCACAAAAATAGATATCAACACTTTTCTTCCTTGTTTTCCTATTTTATGTGTTGAATGGGTTCCATTTTTTTTTCTTTTTTGCAGTAAAATACTTGAAAATTAATATTTAATGCTAAATTATTTATTTATTGTACATAATAAAAAAATTCAATGATTACATACTACATTTGAAGCACTTTTTTGTTGAGATGGCTCCTCGTGCGATGCAATTAAGTCCATTTCTTTGACCATCTCCTTGTACACCTTTTTGGACATTCCTACTGGCATATTTATGATATAAGCTCGTTCATCCTTTGAGATTTTCATAATCTTCCAAAAAATGTAACATGACAATAAACTATTTAATTTTTATATTGATATATGAAAGGTAAATATAACGAAAGTGATATTTATAAATGATTTCTTTCTAGCAATATATACATATAATTCTAGAAAAAATTTAAAGGAATATTACTTTTTCACTCCTCCTTTTTTGTTGTTGTACGTTTTTGCTATTAAAATTCTGACATGTCTCGTTGACCAATTCTCTGGAAACACATCCTGTAGTTTAAATAAATTTGGTTCTTGGAATCATTGAATTGATTTTTGTATTGTAAGTGGAAATAACATCTATACATTCATTTAACTAGTTCCCTTAAAGTTTTTTAAAATTTTTTACCCCTTTCCTTAACCTCCACACCACTCCAGATGAGCTAAGGACCAATTAATTTTCATTTTCATGTTCTATTTTTTTTTTCTTAGAACAACATTGCTTTTCTTCACAATTAGTCCCTATAGAACATTAAACATATGTGAATTAATATATTTTCTGAAACATGTTATCTAATATTTTTAATTATATTATTAATGAAAATTCAAAAAAGAAAATCATATTGGATCAATAGTATTTTTTCATTCACCTAATTCATCCTTCTACAGTTTTTCCATCAAGCATTTATGCTCTTCTGGTCTTAGATAAGAAATAATATTATCGAGATTCATCATTTTTTCGCTTTGAATGATACACACTAACCAATACATATTAGTTAAACTTACATATAGTTCGAAAATAATAATTATTGTAAATAATTTACAAAGAACTTTCCTTTTATTTTGCTGATGTGACATCAAAATTTATGTTACTTGAACTCTTGTCAGCCATTTATTTATCAATATGTAACTTGTACCATACTATTCATTACTATATTTTATAAATAAATCACATACTTTTCAAAAAAAAAAAAAAAAATCAATTAAACAACTATGCACCGAACAGGGCATGGTAGGTTCTTATCAATGCATCTCTACTATAGTAGAAACACTATATAGTGCTCTTTGTCAAAATGGAGACCTAGTGTGTTATATGTTAGCTAGTGCACCGATTAACACACACATAAATTAATAAAAATAAATTATATCTAATAGTTTTTTTTGTTAGTATGCGGTAAGTGTGTTATACTATAATAGTGCACAAGTGCGTTATTTTAAATAGGGCACACCAATTAAAAAAAAATCTATTTTTAAAAAAATCGTGCATGGTCTGACATGGATTGGGATCTGACTCTGCAAGTGGCCCTGCGGGTTAGATGTCATATGTCTATATATATTGTAATACAAACCCTATAAATCTAAAATGAAAAGTCCTAATTGTGAAGTCATATAAACAAGAAGAAGCATGCGTTTAACATAAGAATGGATTTTTTTGTTTTCTAAAAATGAACAGTCAAATTTTAAATTTTTACTATGCATGTATTAATTCCAACAGAAACTGTAACAGAAAAGAATTATTACAGTTAAATTTAACAATTTTACTATACTACAAGGTCATTGTGCAAGTCACTAGATGTTTCAAATTTTGATTCTTTGAGTAGTGCTATTGTTTAAAAGTATTTTGCTGCTCCACAGTCCTCTCATTATTTCTTGCTCTATGTATGTTTCTCCTGAAAATCCTTCCCTGAATTTTTTTTTCAAGAATAAGGAAATAAATAATAGATTTTACTATTTAAAGAACTTTGTTATGAAATTAGATTTCTGAAAATAATTTGTAGCCCATTTTTCAATTTACAACTTTTTTTTCACTTCAAAAAAATAAAGTTGTCCTTTTCTTATTTCTGGATTTTCAGTGCATTTGTTAACTAACAACATTGATGCATTAGTTAATAAAATCACATCGGTGCGTAGTAACTAAAATGCACTGGTGCACTTAACAATACATTAGCACCGATAAGAATAAGTCCATTTTTAAGGCACCGAAATTACTTTTAGGTATATTGTACACCAAAAATTATTTTTGATTTTTCTCAAATGTAGCGAGAAAATATTATAATTATATTAAATGAAAAATTCTTCAAAATCCAGCTCCTTCCATAATATTTTCCAAGTCCATCGACGAGTTCTCCCTATCCATCTCCATACGTAATTAATTCAAATTTTATTTATATTTTAATTATCTAATTGATTTTTTTTATCCATGTTAATCAGCTGAATAAAATTGACGTATACAAATTTGTAGGTTCATGCAGATTCAGAATCAAGTTCATATGCTCAAAATATTCAAACTATTCCAAAACATAGGAAGCTCTTATCAGGAGCAGTATACAGCAAGGCACATCTGCTAAATGAAAATGGACATCCGCTTCACCATGCCAATTGTAACATTGCATCTTATAACAACAATCCTAGGACAATGATGGTAATAATAATTGTTTGGTATATTAATGTAATTATTTCAATGTCAAACCAATTAATCATGCATTGTCGATGTGCTTAATAACTGATATCGTCGATTTTGTACCAATCATGTTCAAATATATTTTTTGAAATTATTATGATTCTAGTTATCATGAGTGCCCAACATACCATATTTCGTTGCACCCCACGACAATGGAAAATCGAGAGAAGGTTGAATTAAGTGAAAAACGCGGAGAGGAATGATAACAAAAATGGTTTAATCAACCAACTATTCAATTCCCACTACGTCTAGATTCACCAATTAGGAATGAATACAACAATAGTAGTTATTCACAAGCTAGCAATGGAGGAAATCAAATAGAAGTTGGTATGGACGATTACTTAAGGGTTATGACTTCCATGCAGACAATGTTGTTAGATGCATTCCAGAATGATGATCAACTAGGGGATGATGCTCATATCAATGATACCTTTTTCAAAAGCCTTAAATTTTCTTCCAACACCCCTCTATTTGGACCTAGAGGACAATCAAAATCTACCCAATTGGGGATGATGATGTTATTGTACAACTTGAAAGCAAATTTTGGATTGATGATTGCATGTTTCTCGAAAATTTTGAGGTAATTGACCATGAACTCCTTTATATTTTGAGAAATATAATCACGCAATTAATATTAAAAATGTTCGATATCATGAAAATTAATTATTATTGCCATTAATTTTTATTTAATATTTTCCATGAACAACTACAGTTTATTCAAAGATAAGTTTTTCCCGAGTGATAATGTCTTGCATGGTAGCTGCGAAGAGGTAAAGAAATTATTGAAATTTTTGGCTGTTTAGTACATATCATATCATGCATGTCCAAATTATTGTATTATATATAGATGAGAATATGGAGACAAAGAGATATGTATGAAATGTGAGTGTGATAGTTATGATAAATAAAAAAAGAAGGGTAAATCACGTGGTCCTCATTTTGATATATTGAGGCACATGCCTATAATCCCAAGGATTCAAAGGCTCTTTCATTGCAAAGAATTAGCTATGTTGCAGGGATGGCATGCCTCACACAGCAGTGATTTGGGACCTATGCGAATCCCAATAGATTCAATAGTCATGAAGCATATAGAGGATACATGGCCCAAAAAATTCAAGAATGAAGTACGAAGTCTATGACTCAGCATAGCCATGGATGACGTCAACCCATATTCCCTCCAAAACACCAAATATTATGTTTGGCCTATAGTAGTGATCAATAACAATATCCCCCCATGATTGTCTGTGAAGAATGAACATCTTATGTTGGCTCTCATCGTCCCTGGTAGAAGACAAGTGACAAATATGGATCTCTACTTACAACCACTGGTAGATGAATTGAAGGAATTATGGGATGGGATAAATGTATATGATGTATTAAGACCCATAACACCAGAGAGAATTTTTACATTGTAGGGAATATGTGCTTACATGATACATGATTATCGAGGTTTAGGAGTTTCCTCTGGTAAATTAAATGTTTATTGGTTTGTTTATATATGTAACAATATTCTTTCGCATATTAGTTATTTAATTTTTTTAAATTGTTCTTATCTTCATGATATAATTTAATGTGCCATGCATATTGCATACAATAAAATTGCATGTCTTGAAACAATAGAGTATTATGGATGTAAATGTTGTGGCTGTTCTTTGAAAGCTAGACGGTCCAACGACCTACGAAAGCTAGTGTATGACCACTCCACGGTATTCCTCCGAGAAGAACACCCTTACAGAAGAGAAACATCCACTTCCAATGGTAAACAAGAGAGAACCCAAAGGCCTCCAATAATGACACCATATGAATGGCTTAGAGCATAGGAGAGAGAGAAGGAGAAGGAGTTCATAGAAATGTTCAATTCAAATGGGGAGCCTATGTTTGATGATCCATAATTCTTAGACACCTATGTTGAGAAATTTCCCATGGGGATGAAAAGAAAATATATCTTTTATAACCTCCCATATTGGGAGCATATTAAGATTACCAACTTACTAGGTCCCATGAATATATTTAAAAAAAATCATATTATTTATGGGGCCACATATCATCAAAACAAAGTGACACATTCGTTGTTAGAAAGGGTACTTCAAAAACTAAAAAGAAACATTGGCCAATATTACTAGAAAGTATAGGATCAGAGGCAAATGGTACCTCTAATTGGTATTTCAAAGAAGGTGATGTCCAATGGATTTAAAAAAAATGTGATCCTTCTTTGGCAAAGGATGTTATAATGAGTGTGAGGGTGTCATCTTCATATGGGTCTTCACTAAGGCACTGCTTCACCGTGGATGACCATTTTTCAGGGTTGAAATCTCATGACCATTTGAATATTCTAAGAGTACGTATAATGTGAAAAACATGATTTTATTATTTTTATATTAATAAATTATATCCCATCCAGGGATCATAAAACATAACTAATTTTGTATATTATTGCATGTGTTTATAACTTTGTAGTGTAATTATCCTTTGTTCATGTGTTGGTGTGTGAAACATGACTTTCCCCAAGACCTAAGATGTACCATATCTAAATTATATGCATTTGTATCTTGGATCACGTCAAAGGAAATTCATGTGGCTAGCATTCCACAGTGACGTCAAAAGATATTTGAGATTGTATGTATGTTTGAGAAGGAATTACCAATGAGTTTCATTGGCAGGTTTGTCTTCAAATCCACCTAGTAGATGAGGTTTAATTAGTTGCGATGGTTTCTTGTCGTTTTATGTTCTACTTAGAGAGGTAAATGAATAAATTAAAAGGTTTTTTTCAACAAAGGGAAAACCCCGAGGGAGGTTCTCCAAACAAATGGAAAAAGGCACTTCATAAAGAGTAAGCAAGTTATAATTTTTCAAATTTACACAAAGTAAATATTCATGTTGAAATTTGATATATTATATTTTTATGTCATAAGTACTATATGTCGGTTTGATTTCATCAGCGAATGCAGAAATTGAAGCAATCAATAAATTCATTCTTTACAATTTTGAAGTGACACAACCGTGGATCACATTATACGAGAAAAAGAGGATGAAATGGGATAGTGACATGAAATAATTTAGACAGTTGAATGGTATAATTGTGCCTTATCCCGATCATTTAAAATAAAATATGCTAATTATATGCCCCAATAGTTGGGTTGCTGACCAAGTCGAGAGAAATACGGTGCAACCGGTCCTTTCCTGCCTGTTGAAGAGGATGCACTAAATGTACGGATTGGGTGCACCCACTCGGTAATAATCTATTTATATACATTTTAAACTTAATAATACACCTTTGAAATGTAACATCTATATTTCATATTTTGATAGCTGGGTTAATATAAGACACATGACACTATGATTTTTTAACCTTTTTTTAGTGAATTTTTTCCCATCTATCTAGGCATATGGACACCATTTTCACACAAAAAATGTTGATGATGGACACATGGCACAAGATTCTGGAGTGGAAGTCGATTTTGATTAATCTAGTCCAATTAGCTGCTATGATCAAAACCTAGTACGAGGGACGTTAGGTTACGTCGAAAAGATACAAGAGATAATTGAAGTGGATTTCTCTTCTTTCCAATGTGTTATTTTTAGGTGAAAGTGGTGGGACACCTTTGATTAGAATAATGTAGAGGAATATCGCGATAGTAGGCTAATATATATCAACTCTAGAAAGATTTGGGATGAAGCTAAGGAGCCCTATGTTTTCCTCAAACACTGTAAACAAGTGTATTTTTACCCAGCTGTGTTGCATAGGGATTGGTGGTTCATATTGAGACATGACCCTAGATAAAAACATATTTTTGAGAATAATAGTGTTATTATGCCAAGTGAGATGGAATATAATGAGGGTGATCATGAGAATAGAGAGTGATATGGTACGTGTTATTTTATCATTTATACCTTTTAAGATGGGTTTTTATAAAGAAGAGGACTTAACCTTATAACTAAGACTCTTTTTTTCGAAACATTATAATATTTATTTTGAATTAATTGGTTTGCATTGTCTTAATGTTAGAATAAATTCACTTGAAAATTTGCAATTATGTTGATCTCAAAAACAATGGCACACTGTATCAAGTTATTTTTTTATGTCAATTCCTAAAATAATACAACTGGTTGATTTCTTTAAATGTGTGTGAATGATATCTTCAAAATTTATACTGTTATTTTTGGTATGTAAGATCATAATAAAATAATGATAATTCTAAACATTTAATTATTTGCACTATTTTCTAAACTTTATTATGTTAAAAAAAATCATATTATTCTAGATTTATTATTTTAAAATTATTTAGATTTATACAAATTTACAATTTTAAAATTTTACAATTATGGTAGTTTAACAATATTTACAGTATACATTTTACTTATGGTATTTATGGTCCAAAATTGACAATTAATTTACAATTTTACGATTTTAGAAATTTACAAATTTTAATCAAATATAATGATGACAATACATACAATTACAATTACAATTTTACAATTTCACAATACAATTACAATTACAATTTTATAAATATTTTACATACAATTACAAGTAAAATTAAATTACAATTTCACAATTTTACATACAATTACAAGTAAAATTACAATTACAATTACAATTTTACAATTTTACATACAATTACAATTACAATTACAATTTTATTGTTTTACATAGAATTACAATCATTTCACAATACAATTACAATTTTACAAATATTTTGCATAGAATTACAATTAAAAGTATAATTATAATTAAAATTACAATTTTACATACAATTACAATGAAAATTACAATTTTATAATTTTACATACAATTACAATAACGATGCATACAATTACAGTTACAATTTTACAAATTTACAAATTTTGCAATTTTAACAGAATCATGACAATACATACAATTACAATTACAATTTTGCAATTTCAAAATACAATTACTTACAATTACAATTACAATTTTACAAATATTTTACATCTATTACAATTACAATTACAATTATAATTTTGCAATTTTACATAAAATTAAAATTAAAATTTCAATTACAATCAAGATATAATATTTAATAAATATCATGATTGAATATTAAAAATAAACAACATGATCATGATAAACATAGTACAAACATCATATTTTAAAATACACATTGAAATTCGCTAACACCATCTAATCATCGTGATCATGATCATCTAATAGAACACAGGCATTGTATAACATCATCACAACACAAACATCAAATATGCATCTCATGTCAAATAACTGCTACCACATACACATCTATCTGCAAGCACATTAAATGAACAGATCTAACATGACCTAACAATATACACATCATGATGAACACCAACATGTAAATTAAGTACATCAACATGAACATAAAATACATGGACCATATATATATATATATATATATATATATATATATATATATCTGTGTGTGTCTGTGTGTGTGAGTGTGTAATTGTATAATGTAAAACATATACAACTATAATATAATTTCATATAAATGTCAAATATCTGGTGGTACTACATCAATACTAGTACTAGTCGAGGCCTGCTCAGTCGATGGTGCAACCTCACACTTAGATATATGATGTGTCTGATCTAAAGGTGTTTGTTGATCAGTCCATGGTCCAGTCTTCATAGGAACTCCATGCTGATGAGTAATTCATGGTGTAACCTGCTCAGTGGATGGTGCGGCCTGCTTAGATGGACCTGCCTGCTCACTATCAAGTGCATGTTCTGCTAATGGTCGTGGATACTCAGGAATAGGCGTCTTCTAAGATGGTGCAGACTGCTCATAAGATGCCTGCTGATCAGGACTTGATGATGGTTTCTCATGATCTCCAGCATGAGGTGAAGGAGGAGGTGGACTACTAGAATGATGCTCACCCCCCTCATGATCATGAGCATCAAATGAGCTTCTCAATCATGGATCTCCATGACGCCTATCACTCCTAGCCGCCAGTACTCTGGAAGCTCCAATGATATGATGCATGAGGTTCATAATATTGTGAGGCATATCTCTCCAGAGCTGTGTGAGCCTACTATGAGCTTGGATCTCTCTGCTAGTAGTAGGATGAACTCCCTCATCAGCTAGGCATTGAAGCACTCGATCGCCCAACTTCATCATGAATCGGGTGTCTGGACTACTTCGCACCCCCATGGGTATCTGCACCTGTGGATCAGGTCTTTCACCCTTATCCTTTCCCTCCACCATCTCCTCCTCAACATCTTCACGTAGATCATTCGGTGGGGGTGGAATCGTGTCCTTAACGAATGTCTCAATATCTACAAAATATATAGTACAAAAAAATAATTAGACAATTTCAGTAAACAATTTAATAAAACAAGTTAAATAACATCTTAGAATAAATTTTGGTAATTCTAACTAATTAATTAAGACAATAAAATGAAACAATATTAATTGAAATAAAATACTAATATTACCTCTCTCATCCAATGTCTCATCCAATGTGAAGAGGATTTTGGTACACTCTCGCCAATCCAAACCAGTGTACGAACACGACACCATCAAGAACGAGTGATCATCAACATTGGCTAGCAACTCCAGTGCATTAGTAGATATCCTAGCCTGAAAGTTAGACAGACCCCTCTTGGGCATCAACTCACCCCACATCTTCATCCATACATGCAACATATGCCTACAAGGCTATCGAAGAAATTTAGGCCTTCTCACCGGAAACCTTTCGAAAAAAGAAACTCTAAAGAAAAAGGGACAGTAAACCTCACACGTGCCTAAGAAAGACATCTAAGTAATGTTGTACAAAACTGCCACAAAAAAAGTGTATATCATCTCACAAGTCATGGTGCCAGGAATAAAGAATCAACATAAAATAAAAACGGGCAGCTAATACATTTCCCGTCACTAGTATATTGTGCAATGGTTGTCTGCAGTAGTGATAGGCACCTCACCTCCTCTACACCAAATGAATCAATACGTAACTCACAACTGGACACCTGAAAATCTACTGGAGAAACTATATCATCCCTAATATATGTTTGGGAACGTGCCAACTGAATCCATGTTGCATAGCTAATGGGGATATCTCAAAACTAGGGAAAATCCTTCCCTCTCCTACATAAGCCAATAATAAAATATATGTCCTCCTCAGTGGGCTCGAACCATTGGCCAGGACTGAACCAAAATCCTATCAGTAGGCATCCCACCTGTAGATTAGTTGTTCCAATAACCCACTATGGCCCTTCAGGGATGTAGCCTCCTCGTAGAACATGAGGAGGTCTACCTCCCTTAGGAGCAATTGGGTGGCTTCAGTAATAGGTCGATGGTATAAAATTCTCTCCCTCTCTTGTGCCTCCCATAGATGAATCACGTTATAATGGTCCTGCATATTTTCTTTTTATTCCCTTTGTTCTCTCTGTTCATGTCACTGAATGATTCACATATTAAATATATATTTTTTATTAAATGAAAAATGTATATATTTATAATTTTTTGAAACAAATTTTTCCAAGAAAAAATGGCGCCCTAAGGGCTGTTAAGGGGAGGAAGGGGAGGAAGGGTTTTCAGGGCAAGGGAAATGGATTTTGTGCCTTTGGACACTTTCTGTAAGTCTTAGAGTCAGTTACCTTCTTAGTCCATTGAGTATGTTTCCGAAAGAACTAAAAGGCCGCCATCGCCTTTCAAAGGTCCTTTAAGGTGGGCGGTAAGGTAGGTCCTGCTGACCCAGTAAGCTCCTTCTCAAATCGGTCAAGTCCTTCCCCCCTCGACAGCCCATCCTCCCTCAAAAGCCATTCCCCTTTCCCTAACAGCCCTTCCTCCCCTTCCTCCCCTGAACAGCCTTTAGGGCGCCATTTTTTCTTGGACAATTATCGGTGCCGCCAAAAAAATAGTCATGCACCGGTAACAGTGTGCACTTTTTTATCACACACTGTGCTCAATGCACATGGAAAATGTTTGTGCACTACCAAAGAAGGGAATATCTTTGTATGGTGTGTTGACCAAACTATCCGCCCCGGGGTAGATAGTTTGGTGAACACACCGCCCAACAACAGTACATGGTTAGTAGTGCAGTTATGTAAATGACCACACCATTTACTATGTAATGATGTCGAGCGGGTGGTGCATTGACATAACTATTCACCCCAGGGCAGATACTTTGGTCAATGCACTTCCCAGTAGAAGTAAATGGTCAACAGTGCGGTCATGTAAATCACCACATTGTTAACTATGTAATGTTATCAGACGGGTGGTGCATTGACCTAATTATCTGCCCCATCGTGGCTAGTTTGGTCAATGCAGTGCCCTCTTGACACCATTACATAGTCAATGGCGTAGTCATTTAAATGACTACACTGCCTTTTTATTTTTTAAATTTGTTACAGTACACCTTTTTTCGATACTACACCAGAACCTAGTGGGGTTTTTGTTAAGACTGTTCGTGGTGCAGCCTGTAAATTTACAGGAAATATCGCGAATTGTGAAAGTTGAATAGCTCAAACGCTCCACATAGATTCTTTTTCTTTTTTAAATGGTTAATTTTAAGTTAACTTCAAAATTTAATCCACTAAAAGGTTTATTTATTGAGAAACAAGTAGATTACCTGTACATTTGCACGTCAAGGAAACATATTTGTTGAGTAATTGAAGAAACCAAATTTTCCCACAGTTTTTGAAATTTCGAACTCGGTTTTTGGTAGGCTCCCCCATAATATATCCTCGAGGGAGAAGAGAAATACTATTAGGAAGATTTCCCCATTCACTTGGATTGGAGGAAATACTTTAAATTTGGGGCTAGATTAGATTTTTAGAATTTTTTTTAGGGAAGAGGAGGTCCTTAATATCCTCTCAGTATGTCAATATGGACCTTTTGGAGGCCAATTTTTAGCTAAGAGGATAACCTTCAAAGTTATACAAGCTTTTTAATACTGTCCCACTCTACACTAGGATGCAAGAAGGTACACCATCATATGTAATTAGTTTCAAAGGATGGGAAAGTCCACACCTAAGGATTAAATTCCCCTACAAACTCAAGGGACTGTAGAGCCATTTTAGAAATGGGGCATGGAATTCATTGGGCCCATTGATCCCCAATCATGATAGAATAATTATATCATTATGTGCAATAATTACCTAAATAAATGGGCTAGAGAGAAGGCAGTGAAGGTAGCAATTGAGCAGAAGGTAGCTAGATTTATGAGGGAGAACATATTCTACAATTTTGTTTTTTTAAGTGAGTTGGTCACTGATCAGGGAACAAAATTCACCTTGAATCTGATTGAAGACATCATGAATAAGCACCACATCAAGCACATTCCATCCACTACCTATCACCTTCAGGAAAATGGGAAACTGAAGGTCACCAATAGAGCCTGGAAAAATATTATGACAAAGGTTATTATAAGTACCAGAAAGGATTGGGCATGTATAGTTATAGAATCCACTTGGGCTTAGAATACCACTTGAAATACCACCTCTCGATGTACCCTATTTTTATTATTATATGGAAAGAAGGCCATGTTATCCATTGAATTTGAGTACAATACCATGAGGATGGAATCTCACTTAGACTTAGACCTCCCTGCAACACAACAAAAGAGGTTGCTCCACCTCAAAAGTTTATATGAATTCAAATTGCGAGTTCTCGTATATGCACAATTATTCCAACTATAGAGGAACATTTTGCATTAAAAGCACATTAGGGAAAAAAAAATTCAAGAAGGTGATTGGGCCCTTCTGTATGATTCAAGATTCAAGGATTTCAAAGGAAAATTAATGACAATACGGCTAGTCCCCTATCTAGTGGAGAAATATCATGAGAATGGGTCTATCCAAATCATAACAATTAACGAGGAAGGTATCCATTTACTTTTTAATGGTTATCATTTGAAATTTTACAAAATACCTTTTTCCAAAGAGGATTTTATTAATTCAAATACAAACAAGTTGAATGTGATTGGGAGGCTCACAACCCTTAGTTCACCAAGCTTATTACCATCAGGAGAAAAAAATAGCCATGACGCCTCTAAGGCCAACTATGGGGTTGAAAACCTCTATGAGGTAGCCCAAGTGAAAAAAACAAAGGAAAAGAAAAAAAAGATGAAAATATCCCTAGGTGAAAACCTCCTCTGAGGTGCCTGAGGTAGGAATCCATATTGAAAACCTCTCCAGAGGAAGTCTACATGTCTCAAAGAAAAAAATGAAAAAAGAAAATAAAACACAAAGGGGAAGTACAAAGAGGGTAGGGAGTCCTTACATAAATTATGCTAACATATTTCTTTTGTAGGACTCCAAACATTCAAGGGGACAATAGTTTAAGGTACAAAGTCCACAATCCATTTCTCCATTTCGCCACTCTAACCACTACATTTCCATAATCATTTACCCATATCTCCATCACCTAGAAAGTGAGTTCCCCCAACTTCACCTCAATCCTATAGTGTTATAGGATTGTCCCGAACTGCTGCAAGATTGTCCTAAAATTATACAAGATCGAACAAATATGATACAGGATTGAGTTAAACTTAGAAAAAGGGGTAAAAAATCATATTTTTTCCTTGGGAAATTTTAGGAGAGGTCCATAAAACCTCCTTCACGTTTCCTCAACTCCATTTAGCTAACTCCATCCTCAATATTACACCTCTCATAATTAAAAAACATAGAAAAAAAGGAATCTTCCTTCACTCTTTTTCTCAAACATTCAACACCATCAGAAGCTTTTTCCCCGTCACTAGCCTCACCATGATTTATCAAAGTCCATGAATGTAGTATGAGGTTTTGGGAGGGAATTGTGTGATTGCTAGAGGAAGGAGATCAATCTTGTATCGACCTACACAGATCCAATAAAACCATAGTCAAAGGAGTGTTGCAGCTCCAGGATAAATATATGGCCACGTTGAAGCATCAAGAGGCAATACCTAAGGCTTAGAGAAGTCACACAATCCCTGAGGAGCAGAAATAAGGTCACCAATCCACTCTAGAAGAAACATATCAAACACTGGAAAAGACCTACATGGAAGAAAATTTTCATCATTCAAGTACATCACCATAATTAGGACTATGCACAAGAAATACAATGGTAGATAACACTTTGAGAGAGAATTTCATCTATCATTAGTTCGACAAAAACATGCATGCATCCCCAACAACTCAACATCATAGGTAGGCTAAGGTATGATACCCTCGCCTCTTCTCTATGCACGTAATGGTTAAAAAAATGTGTTTAATGAGACAGAATATAATTTTTATTGATTGGAGGTGACTGGTGAACTTGACCACCTTCGATTAGTAAACTGTAGTTTACTTAGCCACCCATGAAATGGGTCAAAATAAAAGTATGGGAAGCGATAATTACGAGGAGTGGGGAAAATGGATAAAATACGAAATATGTGGAGAGACTAGGTCACCAAGCACACCAAGCCCATTACCACAAAAAAGAATAAATGGAAAAGGCTCTATTTCACTTGTACCGATGCTCATTCTCAAGAAATAGTTAGAGACGCCCATCAAGATATCGAAGGTCAAGCTATATGATATCAGTGGCTTCCTTTGGGGCTACAAAAGAGATACATAATTTTTTTCAGGTGCTACAAGGTTAGGCACCACTGCTACAGGAATACTGGGGTTGCTGTAAGAATAAAGAGGAGGTGTTGTAGGATTGGTCTGCAAGGTGAAAAAGAGTCCAAACCACTAAGAAGTTTCCTCCAAACTACCATAAAAGTCAAAAATTTGTCTTAAGAAGGTTAAGTGGCCTCATTTGTAGAAAACTAATGTGTATTCAAACTTGTAATTGTAATACTCTAAAACAATAGAATTTAATCCACTCTACCAATTACAGAAACCAATAAACAATCGTGAAATCACAAAGAATACAAGAAAAAGAATTCAATAAACACATTACATAATGATTTTCTAGAGAAATCCTTAGCGAACAACACTGTTATCTATATATTTCATTAGTCACAAAATTTGAGAATATTACAATTCTTTTCTCAAACCAGAGAAACCTTTGCACTATCTATATCTCTCTCATTTCTTCCTAGATAAGACTAGGCTAATACTTAGCTAGTTTTATTCAGGCCCATATCCTTATTTCATTGTGTCTTTTCCTTGGGTAAATATCCCCCATTAATTAGGTAAATCCCCATCCAATACTCTGCAATCCATGTATAGCCTTCGTCTGATGGCGAGCACCACCTGTAAAATTTTGATGATTATACAAATAACAATACAGATCCCTTGAACTCCAATATCAATTTGGTAACTCTCAGCTGTGACATGCATGAGTCATTTATGGAAGAATCATCAGCTAAGTGATTGATCATAGAGTAGAAAAATCACTAATAAACATCTCGCTTGTTCCTCCAATAGTTGAAATTAGTTAAACTGAGTTTAACTCAAACAAATTGAATTAATTAATTACAACTCAAAATAAACTCAACAAGTGCTCATGTTTTGTAGGATCCACTCTACGGGACTCAATTTATATTCTCAACTGGAATTAACTAGAACAATTTAGTCAAACAAAATTATTAAATTCATACAAGTTGTCATGTGATGTGGAATTACCATTTTATTCTAATTTAATTCAATGGAAAAAAAATTATAATATTTCTTGGTTCCTTTTTCAACACTCCCTCTCAGCAATAAATGGATTATCAAATAATCAAATCATGCTTCTATGGAACTCAAATTTTCCTCTTAAAAATTACTTCGTCAATATTTCCACATCTTGTTTCTTTGTAGGAATGTACTCTAGCATCATGATATGCCTCTGCACATAACCTCTGAGATGGTGGTAACAAATGTCAATATGCTTAGACCTATCATGAAAAAATGGATTAACCAAGAGTTTGATGCAATCCTAGTTTTCATAGTAAATCATTGTAGGATCCATTTGTACTTGAACAAGAAACCCAACATGGATTTTACTCGTCCAGGTAGCCTCACAAGCTGCTTTAATAACATCCATGTACAATGCTTCATCTAAACTAAGTGAAACTAATATGTGCTTCCTACTGTACTAGGAAACTTTTTATGATCCAATACTAAATATTCCACCTAATGTTCTCTTCCTAATGGAATACCTTCCCAATATGCATCTGTAAAGCCTTGAATCTTCACTCCCTCTATCCATATATACCAAATACCAGATTGAGTGGTGCCCCTTACAATAGAGCTTGGTTGGCATAACATTGCTTGACTAAGCTGGTTAACCACATAACACATGTTCAACCATGTGTTCACCAATCACATAAGTGGACCCACAAGCTACCTATAAATGGTAGCTTCATCAAATTAGCATATTCATTCTTCCAATTCCTTGCTAGAGGAGCCTTCGTTGGTTTGTTTCTCTCCATGTGAAACTTCTTCAATATCTCATTGGAATACTTTCCTTGAGACACAAACAATTCCCCATATCTTTTCCAAATGTCCAAACCAAGGAAATAATGTAAGAGCCCCATGTATTTCATCTCTAATTCTCTTTCCAAGTTTTGTTTGTAATATTTTATCATCTTCTCATCACCTATTAGAATTATAACATCGAAATATAATACTATGGCATGGGTGGAGCTAGCCTAACGAGACTGGGGGATGGAGCCTCGGTTACAACCCCTGGAGAATACTACCCTGATAGGCGAAATCATTGTCGATTTAGGACCGGATGGAAGGAAGTCAACTAACTCGGAGGACTAAGGTGGAGGGATAGAGAAAACTAGCATTCTGTGCAATTGATCCCTAGGTGCAAAGCTCTAAGTTAGCATGTTCAAAATATAAAGTTGAAAGTGTTACAATGTTCGGTAGCCTAACGAAGGTTGAAAAGGCTCATAAATAATTTACCTTCAACCACAATATGGTAATGATGTTCATCTGCTTCACTTTTGGTGAAACCTAGCCGAGTTTTTTGATCCTAGTGTACCAAGCACAAGATTCTTGTTTCAATCCATACAACACTCACTTAAGTCTAAAATCCTGACGACTTCTCTATGTACCCCTCTTCCGCAATCACTCCATTGAGGAATTTTGTCTTTACATACATCCAAGGACTATATCTTGCTAAGGAGTACATCCCAAGATTCATGTTACCTTTGGTAGGTACAATTTGGTTATTCATACCATTGTTACTACATGTTAGCAAAAATATAGTGTTTTTTAAGTCAATCCTTTTATCGAATTAATTAGTCTCCTTTGCAATATATCAAATCATGTATAGAAGTAGACTCCCCAATTGTTGACCTTACTGATTACTTGTTTCTTCCCACAAACTTACCCCCTATTTGGCCTCATACATATGGCCTCGAATTACATAAGTTACTTAGTTCCAATTTTTCTCTATTCAATTCAAGTATTCATTATTTTATTTTATTTAATTTAACTTTTCCACAATAACTAGATATGAAAGTATCATAGATTAAAGCAACATTAGGATGAACCATAGTTACTGAAAATTATTTCCAACGCTGTTATGTACATATCATAGAATATACATTCTAATTAATTAATGATAATAACAAAGATTATATTTGTAATATGATGATTTCTTTGAAAATCACTTTCTGTGAGATCTCGAAATACTACATGGTTTTGAAATTTTAATATTATTTCTAGTTATCTGTCATAAATAAGCTCACTAGCAAAATTGCATGCATCATAGACAGATAATTCTGGTTAAGTTAAATATTTTTTTTTAACTATATGATGCATGCATGCCAATAAAATAGTAGAATATAACTCTTAGCTTAGTATCATTTCAAGCCACTGAATACCTATTTAGAGAGATTTACATCTCTAACCAATATGCAATCTTGATACAGAACTAATTAATTTTGTTTATGTCACCAGTAAAAGTAATTAGGAACTTCACACATGTTTCCACCAAGCCTAGACTATAACTCATCATGAAGTCTTTATTCTCAAATAACTATATCACCACTATATGCTCCATATCCTAGAAAAATTTTCTTTATACTAGAGATAATTCATAAAATGAAATGAATACATGCATTTTTTTTTTGTTGAAATAATTAAATCAGAGTTAATTTAGATAAAAGAATTTTTAGGGTACTTGGAAATTCACACTTTCTCTCCACTCAACCTAGAACTGAACCTATAACTTCTTTCTCTAGTTCACCCTTGAGTTTATAGTTTATTTCCAATAAATCAAAAAACTCTATTGATCCCTTCAATAGATATTTAATAACTTTCTTTCATGATAAAGTTTCCTTTAGCGGCATTTCACTTTTGTGGATATTTTTATCGACTTTCCAAGGATTTCTGATAACATTGTGGCTTTCTCTCCCATGCAACTTTTATTCTTATCCTATATTAGCATCTTTCTCCAGCTAAGAAAATTAATTTATTTTTGTATCGCATCAATTAATCTCATCTGGAATTCTTATAATGAAATAATTATCCAATCACATTTACCAATGAGATTTTGTTTTTGTTTTTGTTTTTTTCTTTCTTTCTTTGGAAATAATATCATTTATGGGTGTATCATTCCCAAACACATACATTATGTTTATTTATTTATTTGTAATTATTCATTTACATAATTAGTCAAACATCCTTCATGTATTTTTCGTCATTCTTTCTAACATAACTCAATCTAACCAAAAAAATATTACATTGATGAAGGTATATTACATTATATCATTCCATAGGATGCGAATGGCTCAAGTTCAGTCAGGTATGCGAAAAAATGTATTTTTCACATAAAAGTGTATTTTTTCAAACGAGTAACAAATCAATAATGTGCATTCTATTGGACGGGTGCCTGAAAGGTGCATTTTGTAGGTTCATTCTATAATATAAATAACTTTTCTAATTATTTTATTTTTTATTTTGATAGTCAAACTAAATTCTAAGAAAGGTGACTTGGTTATAATGTTTTGTGATTTCAAATGGGGGACTTGAAAAGTCATAAATATGTATTTTTGAGAATAGGAGCTCATGGTTATTTCTAACATGCTTTAGAACTAATGTACATGTATTGAGATGAATAATATGGTAAGGGTTGATGATTGAATAATAGATTTATTTAGTTTTTATTTGAGATTGTAGATCCAAATTAAAATATTGTGAAAGGTTGTACACCATATTTTAGAGGTTGGCTCCTTAATCAGTGTGAACCCTACTACAATTTGGTTCTTGCACATTTAAGAACATGGTGCCTCAAATATGTTAAAGCCTATTGCTATTTGGTGCTTGCATATTTCAAATGTCGGTGCCTCAATTAGGTTGTAGCATACAAGAAGTTAGTGCTTGCACATATTTGTGGGTTGGTGCCTCTAGTAGGTTGACACTTGCAAATTTAATTTTTTAGGTTGGTTCCTCTAGTAGGTTGGCTCGTACAAATTAAAATAATAAAAAACTAAAGAATATAAGAATATTTTTTGTTTTCACTCAGAAGGGTTTCCACATACATATCGTGTTTTTATGTATTGATGTGATGATGAGACTTAGTGATAACTGATTATTTGTACAATTTTGATTGATTGCAGAGTCATTTAAGTTGATGAATATTGGTTGATACATATATTCACGCCCCCCCTTAGTGTAATCATTAGTCTAGTAATTTTATCATAGTAGATTCCTACATGAAACATTAAGCAATGGAAGTTAGATCCAAGGAATCATGGCCATAAATGATGAAAAAGCATAAATCGAGTTTGATGTAGATTCTATCATCCTTCTGAAAATTGAGTTGGAAAAGGAAGAAAATTTTTCTCTTATATGAAAATAATCATAAGAGGCAAAGAAATCAACAAGATAGTTAGACATGGATTACTCACATAATAAAGAGGAAGGAAAGAATGAAAAAATCAGCATTACGAAATGATCATCTAGGGATGAAACATTATTTTATGGATATTGTTACTCTTCCAAAAAATTTATTCATAAGAAAACTAATTATAGAGCCTATGTAAGAAAGAATTAGGAATGAAAATAATTTATGAGGGATAGTTAGTCAAGAAAGAACTCTAGAGGTATGTATGAATATAGGATTAGTAGAAGAAATATTTTTTCTCCATTACAAAATTATGTTGAAGCTACATATGAAAAAAATTTGGAAATAAAGCTCGAGGTTGTAGAATAAGTCTAGTCAAATCTCATACCGAAGGGAAGAAATAATATACCCCTAAATAAATTGTATCAAAGAACAAAGAAAAAAAGAGAAGTGTGGCCTCATATTGTATTATCAAAATAATAAAATAAATGGTATGTCAATAGAGGATGCTCAAGACACATGACAAGATATCATATTAAGTTCATCTAACTCAAAGAGGTATATGGATGTAAGTTAATTTTTGGAAATAATGTATCTACAAAGATTATTCGGAAAATAATAGTCACGATGGATAATGGAATAACTAAGGCCCAAAATGTTTTATATGTTGAAGGATTGAAGCACAACCCCTTGAAAATTAGTCAAATGTGTGAGAAAGTGTAATATCTAACATTTAATTCAAAGACATGTGAAATCATAAATTTAGATACATGAAAAATAATAGAAAGCGATAACGGGACCAAAGGAAATGTATACACTCTTAATGGATCTAAAATTGAGAAGTGTAGCATTGGAAGGATAGACAAAAGATGATTATGGAATAAAATATTTAGGAATATTAGTTTTGATAATTTTTCAAAGTTACAAGAGCACAAGCCCTTAAGGACATGCCAATCATATCAAAGCCTCATAATTTCATCTATAAGGAATGTCAATTTGGAGAAAAAGCTAGAATCATGTTTAAAATAAAAGAATAGTCAACATCTAGGCCATTGGAAATCATTAACATTGATATTGCAGACTAGACAAAAATCAAAATAGGAAAGGAGAAAGGTATTTTATGTTTTTCTTAGATGAATTCACAAGAATGAATTGTGTTGTTTTTCTTAAAGAGAAACCATATGATTTGGAAATTTTGAAGGCTCTAGTTAAAAATGAAATAGATATAAGGATAAAATTTCTGAGAATTCACCTCACTATGGAAATCATGGAATACAAGGAATTATACTATTGAAATAACTCTAAAAAAATGGCGTGGCTAAGAAAAGGAAAATATTAATTCAATATACGGAAAAATATATATTCTTTAAGGGCCAGCTACCAGATTAATTTTTGGGAGAAGCAGTAAATATATGTGTGTGTGTGTGTGTGTGTGTGTGTCCTTAATAGGGCTTAAGTTAGGAAAATTAAGACTAAATATGCTTACAAGCTATGGAAAGGAAGACCAACCATAGTCAAACACTTGCGAATTTTTGGGAGAAAATTATACATTGAAGTAAATGAAGAAAATTTATCTAAATTAAAATCGAAATCTAATGAAGGAACCTTCTTAGGATAATCCTATCAAAGAGAACAATATAGACTTTATAATAAAAGAACTAAAAAAATCATTGAATACATTGATGAAAAAGTAAATGAAGTGTTTCCCTATATTCAGACATTATCCTACCCTTAGCCACAACCAAATATCTTCCAATAATCACAATAAAATGAACATGATGATGAATAACATGAAGAATAATAGATAGAATAAGAGGAGCCATTTCACACAAGAAATCCAACCAGGTATGTTCAAAAGAATCATCCAGATAATAAAATTCTGGGAGACAAAGATTTAGGAGTTCAAACATTAACAAAGATAAATAATGAAACAAACCAAAATATCCTAGTTTTTCTATCACTTATGAGCCTCAAATATTTTCTCAGGGTAGTCAAGATGAGCATTGAGTTAAAGCTATGAATGAATAGCTAGATCAGATCGATAAAAATGATACTTTGGAATATGTTCCAAGATAATAAGGAAAAAATGTGATTTCAACAAAATGTGTCTGTATAAACAAACTCAATGAGGATATACATGTTGTATGGAACAAGGAAAAACTTGTATGCAAAGGATATTCCTAATTTTATGGTGTGGACCTCGTAGAAACATTTACTCCAGTAGCCAGACCTAAATAAATCATGATTTTTTCAACCTTTGTTTGTTTTAAAGCATTCAAGGTTTATTAAATGGATGTGAAATTGACATTTTTCAACGTGAAAATGAAATGAAATGCTTATGTTGAGTATACTAAAGGACTTCAACTATCAGGAGATAAATATTACTTGTGCATATTGAATAAAGCATTGTATGGTTTGAAATAAGCACCCAAGGCATGTTATTCCAGATCGGATAGATACCTTTAGCATCGGGATTTAAAAAGAAGCACCACTGATAATAATATTTATATTGAGATTAAAAATATAACATCTTGATTATTGGTGTCTATGTAGATGACATTATATTTGGTAGAGATGATCATTTTATAAGAGGATTTTTGTTGCTAGTATACAAAAAGAAATTGAAATTTATATGTTAGGAAAATTGTCCTTCTTCCTTGGCTTGTAGGTTAATCAATAAGAAAAAAGGCATTTTCATATATCAATCCAAGTACCTTAAGGAAATATTAAATAATTTTGGTATGAAAAATTTACTTTTGTAGGAACTCCCATGGTTATAGGTTGCAAACTCAACAGGGATGACAAGTCTCTCGAACGAAACCAAACCATGTAAAGGTCAATGATTGACTAATTACTTTACTTAAATACATCAATGCAAGACATTATGTGAGAATTAAGACTAGTGAGAGGATTTGAATCACAGGAGTCTCATGTGAATTATTTTAAAAGAATATCTATATATTTGAAAGGAAATAAAAATAAAATAAAATAAAAAATATATTTTTGAATTATATTATAGCTTTTTCTTAATAATTTATAAAATACAAAAAAAAATATTTTCAAGTATGTTGTTGTTTATTTTTTTATTTTTATTTAATTTTGATTTTTTTTGCCTAGCAGGGGGATGGAGGTAGAGTGAACGATGCTATGGAGATTTTCCTGGCCGCCCTCCAAACCCCAACTGGGTAGAGGTCGATTCTGGGGAGCGCCGCCCAACCGGCCTCTCACCCCCAACTGGGAGGAGGTCAATTTTGGGAATCGACCTCCACCTATCTGGGGGATGGAGGCCATCCAGTCAGCACTTGACAACGTTGCCATGTCAGCCTCTAGCCCTCGGCTGAAGAATGATTGCAAAAACTTGCAATAATTGAAAAAAAAAATTAGAATTGAGAATGAATTTGATTCAACAATATTGATTTGAGAATCAATACATAAAGCAACTAAGTTAAGCTTAGTTCTACAAGCAATAATTATGGATAATTAAAGATAATTGAAGCCAAGTGTGCTTTATGTTATGTTAATGTGCACATGCACCTCATGCAAGCATTAGAGTTAACTAACTAAAGCCAAGTGCACACCACATGTAAGCACTCGAGTTAACTAGCTAAAAATAAGTGAACATCACATGCAATAACTCGAGTTGAACTAATGCTAATTAAGGTTATGTGCATGTACACCAACACCCCGCCTTAAGCATAACTTAGGTGAGTATGATGCAAAACGAAAGAGTCACAACAACAAGGCCATTTTAGGTACCCATATACAATGCATGAAAAGAGGAAAGAGGGAAAAACCAATGGGAAGAAAACCCCCCTCAAAATATCATGCAAAAATTAGAGAAAAGACAACTTCTAGGAAGTCGTGTCCTTCACCATGTGACGATCTCGTAGAAATTGAAACTTTGTCTTAGTGAAGGTCTTGGTGAAGATATCAGTAGTCTGCTCATAACTATGATAGTACTGAAGATCGATGATCCCATCATGGATATGGAGGAATACACTTCATTTTTGGAAGTATAGGTATTTTCCTTATAGATGGTTGCATGCCAATAAGGATTCACTCAACTTCATCATGCATTTGACGATCAGATTTTGTACCCTATATGCATGCATGGGAATGGTTGTCTCCAGCGATGCATGCATGTGCATGTGTGGCTTTAGAGATGCCTTTTTGGATGCATACATGTTCATACATGGTGTTATAAATGCCTCCTTAGATGCATGCATGGCCATGCATGGATCTACGACTGAGAGTGCATGTGGGGCATCATTAAATGGATACCCCGCCAGGTCTGCATCGTCAATGTCATCAATAGTAGAGGAATCAAAGTCCTCTTCTATGTTTTTTATAGTAGTGTCGTCATCCCTAGCAAAGGAAGATATTTCCTCATGTGCGATGTCTTCATTATTGGACAAGATAAAATTCTCATCTGCAATAGGTTCATTAACAATAGAAGAATCAAAGTCTTCTTGTTCAACACTGTCTTGAGAGTATTTCTCCACATTATTGCAGTCTTCACCAATTTCATGACTATTATTATAACTCAATCTCTTTGCCTCCAAATGGTGTTCTTCTAGATCACTTTCATCACCATAAAATACTTTCAATGTTGTCCATATTTCATGTGGTGATTCAATATTTCTGATCTTCTAAAGAATATCATGAGACACAGATAGACACAATCTTCCATAATCCATGTCAAATCTTTTAAGCCAATCTGACTTCTCATCCTCTGACATTGGTTCTATCTCAATTCCCATGACTATTTGGTACAAGCATTTGCTCCTAAGATGAAGCAAAATCATTGGCTTCCATTCATAGTAATTGTATGGAGTCCGAATGGTGGAAGTTGAGAATTCCATTAGTTTACTTTGTGGTTGTAGCAACAATTGTAACAATTCTTTAATATTATGATCTGCAGATCAAATCTCCCAATAATTTCCAATGCTCAGATCTTCAAACCTACAAAAAATTGCTCATGCAACTTCTCCAAGCCCTTGTCGCTCTAATACCATGTAAAATTATTAGAGCATAAATATGGATCTAGCTAAGAATGATTGCACAAACTTGTGAGAATTGAAAAAGAAAAATTAGAATTGAGAATGAATTTGATTCAACAATATTAGTTTGAGAATCAATGCATAAAACAACTAAGTTAAGATTAGTTCTAAATGCAATAACTATGGATGATTAACGCTAACTGAAGCTAAGTGTGCTTTATGCTCTGTTAATGTACACATGCACCAATGCAAGCATTATAGTTAACTAACTAAAGCCAAATGCACACCAAATGTAACCACTCGGGTTAACTAGCTAAAAACAAGTACATATTACATGCAATAACTAGAGTTGAACTAAAACTAATTAAGACTATCTATGTACATGTACACTAACACATAAAAACAATTGCCACAATATCATGGAAAAAACCTAATCCATAATGCGCGTGGGATCTCACAACGATTTTATAAGTAGGGTTACAGTGGAAAATTCAAAATAGGTGAAACGATCGTGAGAAAGACCTCTACTATGATACCAATGTTAAATTCATGTAAGCAGAACCCAGGGATTAGCTTAGAGTGATATATATATATATATATATTCTGATACATCTGGACGCCTCGTAATTGTTAGGTTTTCCTTTGAACATCAAATTTACATTACGCACAAAATTATGTTTCCAACGGCAACAAATATAAACTGCATGTCGGAGCCATGAATAATTTGCGGCAAATAGTATTAGTGACATCACGATTGTATGCTTAGCCCTGACCAGTTAACCACTCACGTTAATTTACATGGAGTTGTCTGTCTAATTAGATGCTTTAAAGTTTTGGGTTGGAATATGAGAAAACAATTTTTTTCTGTTGTTATTTAAAATGATATATATTGATTTAGTATTTATAATTTTTTTAAATAATTTCATTTTAAAAAAATTATAACTTAAACTTGTAATTCTAACCTATCCTTATCAAATTTTAAACAGATTCGTTCAACCCAAGAAATATGCCCCAAAAACACCTCTCAAACATACTAATCATTGGCATGAGTGCAGCCCACGGTCACTTTAGAGGAGGATGTGACTTATCAGTTATAGAATCTTGTGCAAGACGATAGTTACCAAATTAGCCTAAATTGGAACCAAAGATGGGAAATTCGCCAATTCGGTTCGAGTGCCCAACAAATCTCTGAAATTCGATCTGATTTCTAGCGTTTAATCTAATTGGTTAATTCTATGGCATTAGGTTAATCTATTAGATTATATTAATTGGAAATCTATGATTGATATCCAAAAGAATATTTATTCCCTGTTATAAGATGTCTTCTTAAGCAAATTAGATAAGAGGTTGGAGGCATATATAAAGAAAGAAAGAAAGTGAAAGGTAAGAGAAGGAAAGGAATATTGGAAATCTATTATTGATATCCAAAAGAATATTTATTCCCGGTTATAAGATGTCTTCTTAACCAAATTAGATAAGAGGTTGGAGGCATATATAAATAAAGAAAGAAAATGAAAGGTAAGAGAAGGAAAGGAATAGAAGGAAAAAGAAACGAATAAAAGATAAAAAGTGAATTTGTATTTTTTTATTTTCTAAAATCTAGAAAAAAAAAAAAAAAAATGTGAAAGTGGATTAATTTTAGGAGTGATTGATTTTTATATATAAAAATTTATAAAGAAACAAAATTTGAATATAAATTTTATAAATCTGAATTTATTATATAAATAAGTTTTGAAATTAAAGAAAGATATTACAGGTAAGTTAAAAAAAAATAGAAATAGAAGAGTTGTAAATTTTTTCAAAAAGAAAATTTTGAGAATAAAAGAATTGTAAATTTTTTCAAATGAATTTTATTTAGAAAATTATTGTATTATTAAAAGTTAATAAAAAATATTCAAAATATAAATAAATGAAGGAAAAAAACTAGCCAAAAGCACAATTCTGTAACATGTCTATTATCGATTTTTTTTTTTCGAATTGAAATTTTTGAGTTCCAATTTTTAAGCATATCCTATCAAACTTGGTAACTATGTGTAATACGACCTATTGTGAGTAGAATCCACTATCTCTGGAGGATTTCCCTGGAATACAAAAAAACGTGCTTACAAACTTGTGGAGAATCAAAGTAATTTTCTTGCTCCATTCAATTCTGTATTAGGACAGAAGATTTCTGCCAGTTATATTTCATGGTTTTGCCAGTCGTCAAGGTTCTGTCATTATGAGTATGAATAGAGGAACCTTAGCAGAACCTTAAGGTTGGTGGAACTATGAACCATCTGTGTGCTATCTGATAACAGGTATGATAGAAAAAATTGGTATAATGGATTGGCATTTCAAATTAGTGATTAGGGGTTGGAGTATAATGAGGTTATGATTTCACTTAGAAAATAATTGAAAATAAAGTTACGATTTCATTTAGAAAATAATAGAAATTTCAAGAAAATTTTGAAAACAAATTGGCAGAATTTTTTGGAAATTTAGTTTATCAGTTTCAAAATTTTGAGTGCGGTGATGATACCGAGTCCATTTTAACTATTAAAAAACATTCAAACAATCTTAATTTTTTTTGAAAAACCAATTTTTTGAAAGATATCAACATGGTTGGCTAAAAAAAATATCACCATCCCGATAAAATTATTGCCTCGGTAGGCACCGCCAACAACTCTCCAAAATTTCATAGAAATCTAGATACTCGCCGCAATAAATTGTTCCACTCTGCATGATTTCCCTGCAATATGAAACGACGAGTTTACGAGCTTGTGGAGAAGCAAAGTAATTTTGCCGCTGTATTCTATCCTTTGTTCGAACCGAAGATTTCTTACACATCTAATTACCGTCGAGTAGAGACTGGCTCCGAACTAACATGGCTTTATGTACATCTTCCCCAACCTCGTGGAAGAGAAAAAGTGCCCCGAGAGGACACGCCTTGCATTCGGCTCCACATAGCGAGTTGCCAGATGTCAGGCTCCAACTGAAATGAAGTTAAGACGGTTCCGAAAAATGAGGAAGGTTAAATCTTCTAAGCATATGGTTATTTTTCATGAGCATTTTTTTTTTGTGTTTTATTTTTGCCGGGTTTTTAAATGTTGAATATATATATAAATATATTAATTATATAAAACAAAATTAGTATATATAGTTGTTTATAAAAGAAGTGGTCTCGGTTCTAGTGGGTTTGTTGATTAAAATTTTTACTAGATGAAAAAAATACAATAGGGAAACTATGAACAGTGTCCATAAATGGTAAGATCAGAGACACCAGAACACAAATAAAACATAAAAAAGTACCAAAAAACATTATATTCGTCTGACGTGATGGATGCACGGTTGTCTCGGGCTGTTCTTGGAGGCGGTGGAGGACAGAGGTCACACTGAACGTGCCCTTCATAGTGCCCCATCCACGTCTCCAGCTTTTCTTCTTTCTGAGATAGTTGATTTTGGCCTCGCCAAACGACTTCAAGCCTCTCTTGGACTTGGCACTCAAAATAGTGCAATAAGTCCAACTTTGCCATCTACTCTATGTCCTCCTCGCAACAGACTCTCCACTATGTCCACTCTTTCCATCAAGCTGTTCATAAGTGCTTGACATTTCTCCAGGAAACAATGCTAGATACCCTGCCCTTCATTCTCCTCAACTCGACCAGACCCACGATTCCCCTTACCAATCCAAGTTCCTCCCCCCCGACGACTCGTCTTCTGAACACTCATACCACCACCCCTACTAGGACGTCACGTACCTCCTCCATGACCTCCATGAGCTCCCACCCTAGCCATCCATGTGTTTCAAGTGGTATTTCCACCCTGGTGGGAGGCCACCATGAAAATTGTTGAGTCCGCCACACCTATAGGACCAAGGGTGGTAGGGGAAGGGAAACACCCCCGCCTCGCAAGGGGTTTCATAATTTGCCAAGGAAGAGAACTGCCGCATTCAAAAGCCACCGACCAAACCCCCCAACAAAGAAACCAATAAAATATCATCAGATCTCAGTGGTAGAACATTGAGTTCCACAGTTATGTTCTAGTCCCCAATACGCAATTCACAATTGGGTACCTTAGTATGGAGCTGCCTTCCTGTCCCTGTAGCCAGCTGAACTAGCCATGGATTTTTAAATTTCTGGTCCTACAACTTATTGTTCTCAACTGCACGAGGGTGTATGTAGCCCAATCTTGTGCTAAGATCAACTAAAATAGAAACAGCTCAGGTTTGAATCTTACCTTCGAACTCTACCATGGTTGGTTGATAATCTGCTTGCCAATCCTCCAGTACTGCGTTGATTCTGGGTATGTTTTGAGATACATCCCCCACTGTTGATTCCTCTTGCAGATTTGTTGTAACTTCATTTCTTCCTCCGTGTGGACATTTTTTGAAATAATGTTCCTCACCACATCCCCAACATTGCAATGGAGGTTTCTGGGGTTGTCCCATGTCAGGTCTGCCAGAAGATTCAGTATGTCGCTCCTCACCAATCCACTTGGTCCTTGTTTAACCTTTTCTATTCTATTTACCCAGTGGGTTCGTGGCAGCATTCCTAAAATTGCTTGATCTGCTATTTCTATTATTGGAAAAAAAATTATGCCCTTTTTGAGGTGCCCAGTTTTTCCCATTTTCTCCCTTTGTCTTGGATTGTTGATAGCACATTCGTGCTTTCCTTATTGCTTCATCTATAGTTTTTGGATTTACAAATTCAATTATTTCTTTCATGTATATCGGTAAACTACTCAAGAAATGTTCTACGTTTGTCTTTTCATCAAACAAATAGGGTACATATCTTAATAATGAGGTAAATTTCGTAATGAATTCATCCATGGTCATTTGACCCAATTTTAGGTCATGAAATTATCTGGATTTCTCATCGTAAAAATGTTCCGTCAGATACTTATCTTTGAAGTACTGCTGATACTTATCCCAAGTTACGTTTTGATCTTCTACCCCTCGTGCATTTTTCACTTCCTCCCACCACAACATTGCTTTTTCCCGCAGCTAGTAAATAACTAACCGGGCTTTAAGTTTGTTGTTATACTCATACACTTGGAAGTATTTCTTCATGTTTATTATCCAAGCTTATGTGATTTCTTCTGCCTTTCCATCAAAGGTAGGAAGCCTGATCTTTTGGAATTCTCCCTGCAATTCCATGTTCTACTTTTTCAGCTCCTGCTCTTCCATGATATTTCCAAATTCTGCCTCATTGTATGTTCAACTTTTATTACTTCTTGGCATTCGGTTGTCTTCAGCATGGTCATGTACTACTTGGCACCATTTTCTATCTTCTTGAGTGTTTCTCTCGGGGCTAGGATTTCCACTAGGAAAATTCTTTCTATCTGATAGAATTTTCAGATTCCTCTCTTCTTCTCTCATGAACCTTTCATTGTCACTACAATCTTTAAGCATTTCCATCTGTAACTTTTGTACAGTATCCAAAAAATTATCAGTGTGTTGTTGTTGGTTTTCCAATGTTCTGCTTGTTTGCTGAATGTGGTCTACACTAAGCTGCACTCACATTTCAGGACTGACCTAAGGATTGGTCATAGGATGGGTCTCCCCTATGGTTCTGGGTGCATGATGACTCGACCCCCTTCATATCGTAGCTTACATAGATTCCTGTACTTGACAAAATTTCCAACCATTAAAATCTAATAGGAATGGCCCATCTAGCCCCAGTTTTGTAACTGGCTCCGATACCACTTGTAACAACTACACCCTTAAATTTAAATTCAATTAAAACAAATTTTAATATAAGTAATTTATCCATAAAACACTAGAATCACTATCTGCATATTTCTGTAATAAAATATAATAAGAAACATAAACAAATCCAAAAGATTCAATCGAAACAATACATGGCATTTGTCACTACTTCTCATAACAGAAATTTGGTTAATTCCTTGGGTTATCATTGATCCGATTATTACTATCGTCATTATTTTTTGATATACAGTGGATAATTAATGTCAATGACCCGTAAGAAATATAGTACCGATCTCCAAGCCACTGATTGAAAGTTGTTTAAGGGTAATAAAGTGTATTAATTTTTTCTATCTATTTGGGATGTCATAACATGTCTTCACATGACAAAAGGATGCATCACTTGTCGGACTCCTTTTGCTGGCAATTCCTGGGTCGTCCGATCCATACCACATAGATCAAAGGTGGAGGCTTGGACAGGGGTAGGGTTAGGGTAACCACCAGCCCCCAGCCTCTCACCAGTAGCTCATTCCATCCTCCGTAGCTCTGAGACCTTGCTGTGCAAGTCTGTAACCCGTTGCGCATTCTCCTCAGGTGTTCTTCCTTCAATCTTATGGTGCCGCTGATGGATGGTCTCTGCACCCACTCATCGTGAAGGATGTAAGTTCTTGGATTACGCTTAAGTGGTTTCCTTCCATTAAATTCCTTGTTTTTAATCTTCCAATTCCAGTTTCCATTTTAAGCTTTTATCTTCTTATTTCTGCTACAGGGTGTCTCCTTGTGGTTCAGGTTGTCGAAACAAGGATGCTCTTAGTCCCCTTATCCCTATTCCAAGTTTGCTCAACTGTGTCGGTTGGAATGTTGTAATGGGTAGCGGTAAGGTTTCCACTGCTGGCTTTGGACATTGGTCGACCTCCTCAGCTCTTCGGTGAATGTCTTGCCTTTACTTTGTCTCATTTAATGGTTCAACAGTTTTGGCTTTGCACCTTCTACATTATTAAGGTTTTGTTGCCGGTTTACTTCGATTTTAGAAAGTAACCACCTTACCAACCGTGCTTGGAGGTTCGTTAACCAGAAGGGAGTAGGGTTTCGGTCGTCATTTGTGTCCTTTTCCAACCCGGACGCCAGTATGCTAATATTCCATTCAACCCCAGTTCATTCTGCTCAACGACATTTACCCTTACAACAATACTCAATATTTTCCTTTTTTTTTTTCTTAATACATGCATAGTTGAATTCTTAGAAAACATTTGCAGGCCAACTGAGATATTTAGTTTAAATTCTATAATTTAATGGACTATAAATTCAAATGTGCTTAGCCCCTTCTTCATGAATGCACATTCATCCGATTCGTATTCACTGGACTCTCGGACTGTAAATTTTCAAGTTTGAATGTTTTAATCACGCAAGACCCTTTTTAATTACAAGTATTCATATGGTTTAAATTAAGTGCTTCTTTGATGAGCAGATAGTCATTACAATCTTTGTCTTCTATTATTTATGATTGCATACTTATAACTTAAGCTATGGGTACTTGCGACAACTTTTCTGTGGTCCTTCTCTGGTAAATGGGTTAAAGTTATTGTTGGTTTTGGTTCTTGATATGGCCTATTTCCTTCTCCTGCTATTGAACAATGACATTCCTTCCACAGTGCGTTGGTGGTTAGGTGAAAAAGGGACCAGAAACCTGACCCTCCTCATGGGTCGGAGTTCTAAACCCTCAAATTATTTTAGCGAACCACTTTCGGGTAAAGACAGTGTATTTATCATACGTTTCCTAGTTAACTAAAATGAATATATTTCTGTTCTATATTTGTCGAAAACTGGGTTATTTTACAGTTAGGAAAATTCAAGGTTTTTATCCTGAGATTTACAGAACCATACAGTCTAGTTTATAATTCGAATCGTTCCCTTCTATTGTTTCCTATAATGTACAATGCAACTAAAAGATGTGGTCTTTAATTTTCTTATATAAGAATATTTTTATAATTGTACAGTGTTCCAATATTTCTGAAAATACAGTAAGAAAACAACTCTTTTTTATGTTGCTTTGTCTACATCTGTAAATTCTGTACAAGCTAGCACTACTTTTCCTATATTTTGATTCTAGTGTTTTTAACATATTCTGTAATCCTAGCATTATCTTTTTCTATACATAGGAACAACTGAAATATTCATGCATTTTTCTTTTCTAGAGATATACACAGCTGTTTTTCTATGCATTTCTTTTCTATAGACAAACATATTGTATTTTTATACAATTTTCCTTTTTTGTAATTAAGAACAACATAATTTCTAGCATTTCAGTACCTATACTTAAAGATGGAACATTTACTCAACAGGAATATTCAACCATTTACAGTATTCAATAGTACATATAAATACTTGAAAATACCTATTCCGAGACCTAGTTTCCAGTAACTGTTGGTCCACCCAACCTTGAGCGAGGCTATTACGTCCTCATCTCCCCCTTTTCTCCGCACCAGGTTGAGGTAATATTCTTGAGACCAGAAGCTAGAACTCAAGACTAAGTCCATCCTATTACTTCTTTGGGTGATTACTGGGTTCCATTGGTTCTAACACCAGCTCAGGATATCTCAGTGCAACAATCTGTTTCTTAATCCCACACCCCCTTCTGCACATAACCCCTTTCCTACATAGGATTTTCCTTTAAATCCATTTTGGTAAAAGTAACTGCCAGAACTATCTCAACATATTTTCCCCAGGTTCTTGGAATATTTACCGAACAGTTACCTTCGCCCTTTTACTCAAAAAACCAAAAAACATTATATCAAAGTAAATATCTTAATAAAAAGTTAAATATTAATGTATCATTAACGAATGCCCCATTTGTTACTCAATTGGAATTGTCTTAAACAACTTAAATAAAAATTAGTGAATTAAAAATTAGGGTTTACATTTTCCCTCTCTGAAGCAAACACCGTCCTTAGTGTTATCTGTTCTCTAATAACAACTCTGGATAAGCCTCATAAATGACTTTTTCGTCTTCCCAAGTAGCCTCCTCCAGACCAAAATGCTTCCACTGCACTTTAACTTGGGGGATGACTCACCCCCAGAGTGTTCTTTCTCTCCCCCCCCCCCCCCCACAGAGTTTTCCAATTAGTTCAAATTATAAAAACAAATTCGTTCTATTTGGATTACGTTGTTAACATACACGTATCCCCTACCAATGTATGACATGCTTAGGATCGTGTACATAACATTTTAGTAGTGATACATGAAAAATGTTGTGCACTAATATATGGCTAGGTAGTGCCAATCGGTAGGCCACCAGTCCTATCCTTTCCAAAATATAGAAGGGTTTGCAATAGCGAGGAGCCAACTTGGCACAGTTATTCCACCTCCGAGTACTTTTCTTGGGTTTAATTCTTCCATAAACATGGTCTCCTACCACAAATTCTTGAAAATTAATTTTCCTGTCTGCATAAACCTTTTGTCGGTATTGTGTTGCCTTTAGATTTTGTCTGATCTTCTTGACTTCTCACTCCATCTCTTCTAACATATCTGGCACAAGCATCATCTTGTTTTCTCGACTACTCCACTTAATACGAGTCTGCAATTGTCTTTCATACAATGGTTCGAAAGGGATCATCTTAAGGGATTCCTAATATCTGTTATTGTACACAAACTTAACCAAATGTAGATACTCCTCCCACCTTGTTGTTTGTTTCATTACGTACATGCGCATCATGTCTTCTAAAATTTGATTTACTCTTTATATTTTCCCATCTGTATGTGGGTAATAGGTAGTGCCAAATTGTATTTGTGTCCCCAGGCCACTAAATAATGTCTTCCAGAATGATGATGTAAACTTTACATCACGATCTAAAATGACTTATTGGGGTATACAATGTAATCTAAGGATCTCTTTCATAAAAATGTCAACAATTTTCACTATCTTATCGGTATATTGAATAGGGATCAAGCGAGACACTTTGCTGAGTCTATTGAATACCACTATAATCGAATAATTGTGTCTTTTCTTCCTAAGTAGTCCAGTGATAAAGTCAAGGGAAATTACTTCCCACTTCCTTTCAGGCACATGAATGGGTTGCAGTAATCTAACAGGGTGCTGATGTTCCACTTTAATCTTGTTAAACACACACATGGTGTATGAAGAAAAATAAACACACAGATAGAAAGATAGGAATTATTTGCTTCTATTACACATAGATGTACATTTATATTACATTAATGTGACTCTGGGATTCATATTCCAAGATCACTTGGACTCCTTTGTGAATTTTTGCCTTCCACACCTACCCATAGAGGATTAGGTGTTCAACATTCCCCCCCTTAAGGGGTATGTGTGTGTCCTAGAAGAGAGTTGTAATAAAAATCTGCAAAGTATGCATGGCAGCAATTAGGCTGAATCATCTCTCTGAAATGTTGGCATAAAGAGGTGGTTTAAGGATGACCACTAACACTGGAACGTAATGCTTATTGCAGTTCCCGAAACTCTTCCAAAATTGGCCAGAAGCTAAGGGCTTCTGTTAGAGGAATTGTCCCTCATATTTGAAGAGGGAGACCTTCAACCTAAAAGAAGGGAATTCTACAACTTGTGATGGTTTAAGGATTGCCACCAACACTGGAATTCTTAATGCATTTCCTGGAACTCAAGAAAAACTACCAAGCAGCTAAAGTCCTCTGCTAGAGGAAGTGTTCCCAAAGAGGAAGAATATCAACCTCACATAGATGGTTTAAGGTTGTCCACCAACCAAAGACATGCTCATGGGCATCCGTGTCTCTGGCTACAACACTAAATCTGGAATGAAGAATTGTGGCTCAGGCTCGCTTGAACTGCTGTGTCTCTGGTTACAACTCTAAATCTGGAATGAGATATTATGGCTCAGACTCACTTGATGTGGCGTCGAAGCTTGTAGATGACCACCATTTACCCCCCTATTAGGTGCAAGGTGATATGATGGCGAAAACTCAAGTGCAAGTTTGTTCAATATTCTAGAACAAGTTCTGACATGTGACTTAAACATCTTCTTGGTTGTTGATGCCCATTTCGAAGAAGCGATCCATCCAAGATGAATCTTTGTTCTTGTAGGAGGCTTTTTTCTGAAGCATTTGCGTGAAAAATGGGTGTGCCGACCACAATGTTTTCATGGTTGAAGATCAAAATAGTGATCTTTCATATGGCCAACTCGATCACAGTGTTGGAATTTTACCATTTGTTGTTGTTGTTGTAGTGGAAAAGGATCAAGATCTGGAACAGCTGAAGGTGAACTGTCATGAAGAAATCCGGCACTCTAAAATTTGATGGGCTTGGAGTAGTCTAGAATATGAAAGGACACATCCTTATCATATCCAAGAACAGTTCTATGCTTGTTATGTACAAGCTCTTCCCAAGGTTTGATGATGGGATTGGGAAGTGCAGACTGAGCTGCTTCATCTGCATGTAAATATGCTCTTATACAAGGAACTGAATGTGAATCAACTAAAACTTTATATTTTTGCTACTGATGGGAGTCCCTCTCAATTTTCTGAATAGAAACAAGTTTAGAATGATGACTCTTTTCTTTTAATTCTTCTTGCTGGAGCTCTGACTCAAGCTACAAAAATTCAATCTTTTCTTGTGCATCTTGCAAACAAGTTTGAATATATGTGAGACTAGATTTGTCAATCATAGCTGTATTTTTGACACTAGAATGTATTAGAGTATTCATCAACTCTAATATTACATAAAGTTTTCCCATTTTTTGATCACAACTATGAGCTCACTCAATGTCACTACAACATGCTTTGTAAATGTGCACCAAACAACCAATGTGCACTAGATATACTAATAATCCAGAATCTTTATACTTAGTATTCATACATATCACTCAACATATATATGAGCCTACTAGTGACGGACTACACCACAAAATTGCATGCCACTAATTTTTTATTTTTGAAAGGAAATAAACCTTTTGGATGGCCACTTATGAAATTTAGACAGTGAGCTACAACCCAATAAAATACTTAGCCTCCTCGAGAAACAAGTACTGGAAATGATTATGAGGTGGAGACACAAGTAATTTTTTCCTTTCCCAATAGACAAAGATGGAATGGAAGTTTCGATCCTCCTTAGAGATGAACAAACCTCTCCAACAAATTTCGGCCTTTAGGATATTAAATCTAGAACCAATTACAAATATATGGCTCCTCTATATTTTGCAATCATAAATTATGGATATCAAACAAAATAATACATACATGTCTTCCTCATCTTTGCTGGACTGGAATCTCAACTATCGTTGGGCAGCTACTGCTTTTTGTTGTCGCTGCAGTGATGTATTTGGACCACGACTCCCCTTATTTCTCTAACGATGAAATCACTTGAAACGTGGATATGAAATACAGGTCTGCAGGTGTTTGTTAAGTCGACCAAACAATGTTGATAAATTATACACTTCCAAAAATGTCCTAGGAGAAATTATTTTGGGTGCAAGTATCCTATATTTAACTATTTAATCATTTGCGGCCTCCAATTTGATTCACTATTCAAATCATTTCTGATTCCTCCACTTCGATTCACAGTCTCTTAAAGTACCTTAATAAGACTCAAAATGATAATAACGTGAAAAAAAAATGCAACACAAAAAATGGAAATGATGGATTCCCAACAACAGTTTAATTGTAGTATTGGTTCGAGCTCTTGCAACACTAATCTCGATGGAAATTGAAGTTTGATTGGTGGTCGGATGGTTTCAGGGTGGCACGATGTCTTCAACTTTGCTGGAGCATTGCGTATTCCAAGGGAGACCAACGAAATCTGCTCACTGCTCTCTAACTAGACTATCAAATAGTCGAACATTCAACACTGGTATCTCCCAGTCCTCTCACACTCATTTGCACAGTCGACAAGTCTTAGATTGGTTACAATTGTAAAATGCTGCAGCAAGCAACACATAGTTTCCCAAACCTTCAAACCCATGCCAAGGAAACTTTTGTGTCTCTCGAGTAGGATGTATTTTATCTCCCTGGATGGAAATTTTCCTCTGCTTTGTTAATAACATAAACTCCTCTACCTGGCAGCTCCATGCAAGGAGCCCGCATATGCTCGATATCCTAGTGCACTGTTACTTTCTTGATAGGATTCTCTCCTCTCGGCGTTTACGCAATGAGTGGTTATGACCATAAAAAATTATTCAACACAACATGAGGTAAGAAATTCACATACGAGTCCAATTTGATACATTGATTCCACATGGTGTCAAAGCCACCAACATAGCTTTCAGATTCGCCCACACTACTATTGCAAAAGGAGATTTCGAATTAGGTATGGAGCTCTCACAGCTTGCACTGCTCAATCTTCCTCCTCAAAAACACTAATGCCGTCTCTAAAATAAAAATGCTCATTGCTCATATTAAGCACCAACGAGCTACAAGCATAGAAAATTAGCTCTCAATTCCATTGCTTCCTATCATTTTAGGAAAACATCGTTTGATACAGAGGCTGAAAACCCAAGTGCCAAGAGGTTTTTTCACTCCAATGAGAATGTTGGGAAGGTGACGCAGTGGTAGCGTGGCTAATGGGAATTCGAGCCAGCGGAGGGGACTGCTATGTATGGAGTGCGCAAAGTTTGTAGAGGGAAGAGCCATCACACCTCAAACTTGAGATATTTTGATGTACCGAGGAATGGTAATCACAGATATGCTTTCCGTGAAACTATTTTGGCAAATGTAAGCTAAAAATGTGAGGAGCTTTGTGGAAACACAAGGCTGAGAACAACAAACATTCATAAACACATAAAAAAATGAAGATAAATCTCTCAGGAGGAACAAAAAATGGCAGGGCCTCGCCTGGGCTCTGATACCATGTTAAACACACACATGGTGTATGAAGAAAGATAAACACACACATAGAAAGATAGGCATTCATTGCTTCTCTATTACACATATATGTACATTTATATTACATTAATGTGACTCTTGGATTCATCTTCCAAGGTCACTTGGACTCCTTTGTGACTTTTCGCCTTCAACACCTACCCATAGAGGATTAGGTGTTCAACAAATCTAGTAACACTCCAAACCCTTTGTTAAATATTCTTCAATGTCATTTCACATCCCTGACCAAGGATAAACTTTCCTTATTGTCGTCAACATTTATTGGAATCCTGGATGTCCCACATAGGAATTCCTGTGATACTGATCCAAAATAATTCATTTCGGATTATTCTGATTGGGAATATATATTCTCTTCCGAAAAAATAGAATTTGCTTCTTATTGAGTTCATATTCGGACTTTTTCCCTCATGTTTCATCATCTTTTACTTGCTGCCACAAGGACTGATATTCTAGGTCCTCCCTTGCAGCTTCCATAATCTAGTCTTGAAAGTTAAATTCAATCTGATTGACGTAAAGTTCATAAATGCTGTGCAGTTTTCTGCTTAAGGAATATACCACCTTATTCTCTTTTCCTTTCACATGCTGAATATCGAAATCAAATTGACTTAGAAACACATTCCATCTAGCTTGGCAGGTAGTTAGATCGGCCTACTTAAAGTAGCTAGTTAAGCTATTGTGATCAGTTCTCAGCACGAATATTTTTCCTAGCAGATAATGCCTCCATATCCACAAGGCATGCACTAGTGCAGCTAGTTCCAAATCATATGTTGAGTATCTCTATTTGTGATCCTTTAGCTTCCTAGACTCATAAGCTATGACTCTTCCCTCCTGAGTCAACACTGCTCCTACACCCTCCTTGCATTCATCAGTACATACTTCAAATTCTTTACTTAGATCTGCTACCTTCAAGACAGGAGCACTAGTTAACAACTCTTTCAATAACTCAAAACTATTCTGACACTCTTTAGTCCATTTAAAGACCCGTCCTTTCCTCTGCAAAGAGGTAATAGGATAAGCTATTTTGGAGAACCCATTAATAAATCATCGGTAATAACAAGAATATGTCTGGTATGTTTTTCGGGACCCTTCATTCCATAATTGTGTTTATCTTTTCCGGGTCCACAACAATCCCTTCAGCCAAAATCACATGCCCCAAATATTGGATCTGCTCCTTGATGAAATCACATTTACTAAACTTGGCATAGAACTGATGCTCTCTTAGAATTTTCAGCACAATGCGTAGATGTTCCTTGTGCTATTTCATATTCTTGGAGTAAATTAATATATCATCAATGAAAATTAACATGATTTTGTCCAAGTATGGGTGAAAAATTCCATGCATTAATCTCATAAATGTTGTTGCTTCATTAGTTAACCCAAACAGTAGTACCACAAATTCATCATGTCCATGCCTGGTACGAAAGTTTGTCTTACTTATATATTCATCCTTGATATGGATCTGGTGGTAGCCGAACCTTAAGTCAATCTTGGAGAATATTGTAGCTCCTTTGACTTGGTCAAACAGATCACCAGTGCGCAGTATTGGGTACTTTTTTTTAACGGTCAACTTGTTGAGGTGACAATAATCCACGCACATACGCATAGTACCATCCTTCTTCCTTATGAACAACACCGATGATCCCCATGGTGACACACTTGGCCAAATGTAGCCTTTATCCATCAATTCCTGCAATTGCATATTTAACTCTATTAACTCTAGCACACTCATTCTCTATGGATTTCGGGACACAAGTGTTGTCCCAGGTATTAATTCAATAGTAAAGTATATATCTCTTTTTCATGGCAGCCCTGGAATCTCCTCAGGGAAAACATCCTGGAATTATTGCACAATAGGAATATTCTCCAACATAATAGTTTTATCTTTTGTGTTGGTGAATCCTACTTGAATTGCATAAAACTGACAACCCTTACTTATGCATTTACTTAGCTGAGATGCAATTATGGGTCACAACTGCAAAGGCTTTTTTATGCCATTCAATTCTTGTCGTGTTCCATCATTTGACTTAAAATGTATGACCTTATTCTTGCAGTCCACTAATGACCAATCTCTCTTTCCAGCCAATCCATCCCCAATAAAATATCATAAGATCTCAGTCATATAACATTGAGTTCTAAAGTTATGTGTTGGTCCCCAATACTCAATTCACAATTGGGTACCTTAGTATGGACACGCCTTCTTATCCCTGTAGCCAGCTGAAATAGCCATGGATTTTTAAATTTCTGGTCTTGCAACATATTGTTTTCATCTACATGAGGGTGTAGGTAACTGAAGCTGGTGCCAGGAACAACTAAAATAGAAACATATCAGGTTTGAATCTTACCTTATAACTCTATCATAGTTTTCTAGTAATCTGCTTGTCGATCCTCTAGCACTACGTTGATTCTGGGTATGTTTTGAGATACATCCTCCACCGTTGATGCCTCTTGCAGATTTTTTGTAACTTCATTTCTTCCTCTGTGTGGACAGTTTTTTAAATAATGTGCCTCAACACATCCCCAACATTGCAACAAAGGTTTCCAGGGTTGTCCCATGTTGGGTCTGCTAGAAGCTTCAATATGCCGCTCCTCACTAGTCCACCTTGTCCTTTCTTGAACTTTTCCATTCTGTTCACCCATTAGGTTCCTGGCAGCATTCCTAAAATTTCTTGATCTGCTATTCCGTTATTGGCAAAAAATTTCTACCCTTTTCGAGGTGACCAATTTTTCCCAGTTTCTCCCTTTGTCTTGGATTGCTGATAGCACATCTGTGCTTTACTTATTGCTTCATCTATATTTTTTGGATTTACGAATTCAATTATTTCTTTCATGTGTATCGGAAAAATATTCAAGAAACATTGTACCTTTTCCTTTTCATCGGGTAGATGGGGTACATATCTTAATAATGAGGTAAATTTCGTAATGAATTCATCCATGGTATTTTGACCCAATTTTAGGCCATGAAATTCTTGGGATTTCTCATCGTAAAAACATTTCGTCAGACACTTATCATTGAATTACTGTTGAAACTCATCCCAAGTTATGTTTTGATCTTCTACCCCTAATACATTCTTCACTTCCTCCAACCACAGCGTTGCGTTTTCCCGCAATTGAAAAATATCTAATCAGGTTTTATGTTTGTTGTTATACTCATACACTTGGAAGTATTTGTTCATGTTTATTATCCAAGCTTCCACCATTTCTTCCGCCTCTCCGTCAAAGCTAGGAGGCTTTATCTTTTAGAATTCTCCCTACAATACCACTTTCTCCTTTTTGAGCTCCTGATCTTCCATGATATTTCCATATTTTGCCTCATTGTATGTTCAACTTTTATTACTTCTTGGCATTCAAATGTCTTCAACATGGTCATAACTGCTTGGCGTCGTTCTGTATCTTCCTGAGTGTTTCCCTCGAGGTTAGGTTGTCCACTGGGAATATCATGTCTATATGATAGACTTTTCAATATCCTCTTTTTTTATCTCATCAACCTTTCTTTGTCACTGCGAATTTTAAGAATTTATGTCTGTACTTGTTGTAAAGTATCCAAAAAATTATTAGTCTCTTACTGTTGTTCTTCTAACATTCTGCTTGTTTGTTGATGCTGGTCTACACTAAGCTGCACCCAGATTTCAGGATTGACCTCAAGATTTGTCATAGGATGGGTATCCCCTATGGTTTTGGGTGCATGATGACTCAACCCCCTTGGCATGGTAGCTTACACATATATGTTCTTGTATTTAACACAATTTCCAACCATTAAACTCTAATAGGAATGGCCCATCTCGCCCTAGTTTTGTAACTGGATCTGATACCACTGGTAACAACTACACCCTTAAATTTAAATACAATTAAAACAATTTTTAATATAAGTAACTGATCCATAAAACATTAGAATCACTATATGCATATTTCCATAATAAAATACCATAATAAACATAAAAAAATAAAAAAGATTCAGTCGAAACAATACATGGAATTTTTCACTACTTCCCATAACAGAACTTTGGTTAATTCTTTGGGTTATCATTGATCCGATTATTAATATCGTCATTATGGTTTGATATACAGTGTATAATTAATGTCGATGATCCATAAGCAATATAGTACCAATCTCCAATCCATTGATTGCAAGTTGTTTAAGGTTAATAAAGTGTATTAATGTTTTCTTCTACTTTAGATGTCATAACACGTCTTCACGTGACACGAGGATCCACCACTTATCAAGCTCCTTTCGCTGGAAATTTTTGGGTCATTCAATACATCCCACACAGATCAAGAATGGAGGCTTGGCCAGGGGTAGGGTTAGGGTAACCACCCACCCCCAGCCTCCCGCTAGTGGCTCATTTCATTCGCCGCAACTCCAAGACCTTGCTCTGCAAGTCTATAACCCACTTGGCATTCTCCTCATGTGTTCTTCCTTCAAAATTATCATGCCACTGATGGATGGTCTCTGCACCCACTTGCTGTCAAGGAGGTAAGTTCTTGGATTACGCTTAAGTGGTTTCCTTCCATTAAATTCCTTGTTTTTAATATTTTGATTCCCGTTTTCACTTTAATATTTTGTCTTATTCTTTCCACTATAGGGTTTCTCCTCGTAGTTTAGGTTCCGAGAATAGGGACGCTCTCAGTCTCCTTACCCCTGTTCTGAGTCAGCTCGATTGTATCGGTTGGAATGTTGTAATGGGTAGCGGTAAGGTTTCCACGACTAGCTCTAGACATTAGTCAACCTCCTCAGCTCTACGGTGAATGTCTTGCCTTTAATTTGTCTCATTTAATGGTTCAACAGTTTTAGTTCCACACCTTCTACATTATTAATTTTTTTTTTTCGGTTTACTTCGATTTTCAAAAGTAACCCCCTTACCAACTGTGCTTGTAGGTTCGTGAACCCGAAGACAGTAGGGCTTCGACCCTCATTTGAGTCCTTTCCCAACTCGTACGCTGGTGTGGTATACTTCCACTCAACCCCAGTTCATTATGCTCAAGAGTATTTACCCTTACAACAATACTCAGTATTTTCCTTTTGTTTTTCTTAATGCAAGTAGAGTTAAATTCTCAAAAAACAGTTGTAGGCCAATCAATATCTTTAGTTTTAAATTCTATAATTTAATGGACTGTAACTTCAAGTGGGCTTAGCCCCTTCTTCCTTAATGCACAATCATCCAAGTCATATTTACTGAACCCTTGGACTATAAATTTTAAGGTTCAAATGTTTTAATCGGGCAAGCCCCTTTTTAATTGCAAGTATTCGTATGGTTTAAATTTAGTGCTTGTTCTATGAGCCACTTTTCATTACAATATTCGTCTTCCATTATTTATGATTGCATGCTTATAACTTCAATTATGGGTACTTGCGAGATTTTTTAAGTTGTCCTTCTCTGTTGAATGGGTTAATGTTATTGTTGGTTTTGGTTATTGATATGGCGCATTTCTTTCTCCTGCTACTGAACCACAACATTACTTCCACACTACCTTGGTGGTTAGGCGAAATAGGGACCAAAATCCTAACCCTCCTCATGTTTCGGGGTTCTAAATCGTCGGCCTATTTTAACGAACCACTTTCAGGTAAACATATGGTATTTATCATACGATTCCTCATCACCTAAAATGAATATATTTATGTTCTAGATTTGTCGAGAACTAGGTTATTTTACACTTGGGAAAATTCAAGGTTTTTATCCTGAGATTTACAGAACAATAAAGTCTTCTTTATAATTCGAATTGTTCCCTTCCGTTGTTTCCTATAATGTATAGTGCAACTAAAATATGCAGTCTTTACCTTTATTATATAAGCAAATTTTTATAATCGTACATTGTTCTAAGATTTCTAAAAGTACAGTAAGGAAACAACTTTTTTTATGCTTCTTTGTCCAGATGTGTAAATTCTGTACAAGCTAGCACTAATTTTCCTGTATTTTGATTCTAGTGTTTTTAACATATTCTGTAATCTTAGCATTCTCTTTTTCTATTCATAAGAAAAACTGAAACATTCATGCATTTTTATTTTCTAGAGATACACACAACTATGTTTCTACCCATTTCTTTTTTGTAGATAAATATACTATATTTCTATACAACTTTTCTTTTTTGTAATTAAGAACAACATAATTTCTATCATTTCAGTAACTGTACTTAAAGATGCAACATTTATTCAACAGGAATATTCAACTATTTACAATATTCAACAGTACATATAAATACTTGAAAACACCTATTCCAAGACCTGGTTTCCAGTAATTGTTCATCCACCCAACCTTGAGTGAGGCTTTTATGTCCTCGACTCCCCCCTTGCTCCACACCAAGGTGAGGTAATCTTCTTGAGACCAAAAGCTAGACCTCAAGAGTAAGCCTTTTTATTACTTCTCTAGGTGAAAACTGAGTTCCACTGGTTCTCACACCAGCTCATGACATCTCAGTGCAACCATCTGTTGCTTAATCGCACATGGCCCCCTTTTGCACATAACCCCTTTCTACTTAGGATTTTACTTTAAATCCTTTTTGGGAAAAGTAACTGCCAGAAGTGTCTCAATTTCTTTTCACTGTGTTCTTGGAAAATTTACTCATTTGGAATTGTCTTGAACAACTTAAATAAAAATTAGTGAATTAAAAAGAAAGGGTTACATAATCAAACTTAAAATATAAGGTATACATCTATAACACAAATTAATATAGTGAATATGGATTGGGCGTCCTAACCTCTGCACATTAACAAAGTGCAAATATTGAGAAAGTGACTTCTAGGGAGGGTGAAAGGTTGTGGAGGCATCGGCCAAGTGAATGTATATAGACAATGAGGTCATTTAATTCAACACCATCTTCGAATCCCTTTCCATCTTAGTTGTTTGATGAGGTGTAAGTTTAATTTTAAGTTGGGAAATATAAAAAGATTGGTAAATTAATTTTTTTTTTTTTTTTTTTTTTATATATATAAATTTAATTTGGGAAATATGAAGAGATTGACAAATTATTATTTTTTTATTTATTGGGTGGAAATTTTGTGAATTATGAATTAAAGAAATAAAGTAAATTAATTTTATAGTTCTCGTTGTAGTTCTTACACCAGTTAGGGAAAGAACATTCTCCTTGGTGGGTGCAAGAGTGGCCGCCAACCAGATTATTTATAAAATAGAAATGTGATAAAAATTAGATACAAATTTATTTGTGAGTAGAATTATATAGAATTATATTAAATTTAGTGATTTTTTAAATTATAAATTTAATAAAATTTTTGAAGTGAAATACTAATAATTGCTAAAGAATTTTTTAAAAAGAATTTCGTAACTCTTAGAGAAGTATATATATTCCATCTAACCTCAAAATATGTTTTGGTATATATTCGATCCCTTTACCGTTCTAAATCCCACAATCTAAAAAAACACACATTCTTAGCTATTAAACACACTAAAATTTTATAATTAAACTTTAAAATAATGATAAAGCATAACTAACATTTTACTCATTAAGAAAAATTGGATCATAAAAAACTTGTTTCCAAAGTCTTTTCTTTAAACCAAATCACCTTATATTAAAAAAAAACAAAAACTCCTTTGTTTTTCTCTCGTTAAAAACTCTAGCACTTAGTCCATTTTGCTAACATTTTAGAAATCAAACATGATGAAAAAGGAATTATAAAAATCTCGTTTCCATTTTTTTTTCCTTTCAGCCAAATCATCGCATATTCCAACTTTTTTTGATATAAAGTTTTCTCGTGTTTTCCTGCCATTTGATGTTATACCTCTTTGTCCTTTGGGTGACATTTTAACCATCAAACCTGACAAAAATGGACTAGAAAAGGATCGTTTGCAAAAATGGATTATATAAAGCTTGGAAACAATGGACTAGAAAAAGATCGTTTCCAAAAATCGATTAAAAAACGCTCGTTGCCAAGGTTTTTTTGTTTGAATCAAATCATCGCATTTTCAAAGAAATCATGGCATATTCCAGAAACCAAATGATTGGGTCATTCAACTTTTTATGATAGAAAGTTTTCTTTTGTTTTCCGCTCATTTAAAGTTCTACCACTTTGGTGTCATTTCATAATCCCTCCGGTGTACGGAAACCCTCTAAAACGCTGGCGTAGTGGCCATACTATTGATTTGTGGACATCGTGTTCGGTAGCATTTAAAGCCAGAGTTGTCTAACGAGCCGGAGGAATTGCCCGGACGGTTAAAATTGGCCGGAATCCGGGTCAAAAAAATTTAAAAAATCTTGCAGAAACAGTGTTTGAATCCTGATTTTGACATTGGAAATGGATTCAGCACCATCAAAAACCTGTAGGACACCCAAAATATTAAACTTTGATAGTTATAACATAGATTTAGAATTTTCTGAAAACCTTATCGGAATTTTCATGATTTTCAGGCGATTCCTCTGGCTAGTTAGACTACGGCTTTAAAGCCAATTAGTATGGTTACTATTGTTTCGTTGACAACTTATGGGAGTAGCTAAAAAGGCAGAGGAGAAAGTAGCTGCCGGTCAATTTCATTTGATTTGCCATTGACAACTGTAGTCTGCAACTAGGGGGAATCGAATGCGATGTTAGCTGGTAAGATTTGGAAGATTAAATACGATCCCAAAGGAAGGACAGAGTACAACAATCATAGAAATTTTCCATGTGTCAACGTTAAAATCAAGTCAAAGAATTTGTTTTCCATTTAGACTGCATACGGTAAAAAAATTTTAAGAAATTTTATAGTAAAAGTGTTTAAATCATGATTTTGATGATGGAAATGAATTCAGCATTATCAAAAACTTTTAGAACACCCAAAATATTAAAATTTGATAGTTACAAGGATAATTTACAAAACTCTCTCTCTCTCATTTTCTTAAAATTTTACCAAAATTTCCATAATTTTCAAGGCAAAAAAACAGTATAGTTAGACCACCGCATTGAAAACTGGAAGATAATGGGATTCCACTTGCACCATTCAGCGGGTTTCTCATTTATAAATCTGAGAGCTTAGTGACTAAACTCAACTCAGTCGAAAATAAGAGCCATTTGCAGGCGGAGTTAAAACGAGGCGCGCACAACGACTGCGAGAAAGTGCATCTTTTATCTCCAAGCAGAAGATACGAAAAGGTCTCTGGTAATCTGACGAAGATGGTAAACTTATCAACTATATGATGAAAAACGACACTCTCGGCGGTTGCTCGTGGCGCTATGTGGCCAAGCAGATTGGTAATGAACAATGTTCTCACTCACATTTTAATTTCAATTGCAGTTTATTTAATTCAAACCAGCGTTGCAATGGGGCAAGTAATTCAATTTGAACAAACACGCTTCCTGGATAGATGTAATGGAGTCATTTTCTTAAATGTAATGTGATAATAATAAGAACAGATCATACACTCATAACCATTTGAATTTTAAACTAATTTAAGATTAGAAGTGTTTAAATCTGAGCAATAAGATGATTTGTTTAGTTTTTAATGTCTTTCATGGTTTAGGGATATATGATTAAGAAAATTTGTTTAGTTTTTAATATCTTTTATAGTTTAGGGATATATGACTTGATTAAGAAAATTAGTTTAAGATAGACTAGTGTGAAGTTTGAAGGGTTAGTTTAATTGGCGGAGGTTTTTTTACTAAAGCATGATGTTATAGTTAGGGGATGATTAATTTTGATGATTGAATATGATTCTTTAGAATGAATTCACTTAAATAAATTGATATGATAATAAAAGTTAGTGAGGTTATTGGGTCAATTCTCTTCCATGCTTTTTTTATTAGGCTAATAAAAAAAAGAGATTGGTACGATAATAAAAATTAGTGAGGTTATTGGGTCAATTCTCCTCTACCTCTTTTTGTTAGGCTATCATTAATTTGGGGTAAGTTTTTACCGCTTTTGGTTACACTTTAACTTTGATGGACATAGTAAAGTTGATATAGCTACAAGTAGAAGGAAGAAACAATTCCAATATTGGTTGGCTTTTAATTCAATATTGGTTGGCTTTTAATTCATTCAGGTGGCCAACAGACCTGATTTCCTTTGGGCACGTTGAGGCCACTAATTGCATCAGTATATGTATAGTAATATACTTTTTGATAAATAGAAAATGGTAAGGCTCTACGAAATTAAAAAAAAAAACAAAATAGTTTAGTGACTAAAATTTTATGTAAAATATTTTTTTTAATATTTTTCAACTATATTATGAACAAAAAGAAATAATATTTCTCAACTATATCATAAAAAATAAAAAATAAAAAATTAATTGACTGTTGGAAGCATCTCCTAGATTTTCCATTGTAAAAATGTTTGTTAGCACTCGGTAGAGAAGAAAAAATTCATATAAAAATAAAAATTTATATGTAAGTTCTATGTCTCTCACTGTCAGTTAGGTCTTTGATCAATCAAGGACTTGTTTAAACATAATGGAAAGAATAGTTCTCAGTTCTTAAACCCTTGCTAAATCCGTTTCTAATTTCTACCCAAATTCGTTTCATAAAGACGCAGGTGGAGGTTTTTAACTTTTTTCTCTCTTCTCTTCTATTTTTATGTGACATTTTTACCATTTTTGAACAGCTTCCTCAAGTAGGCCAGGGTGGTAGCAAATTATAATATATGCCATGTATGTACATACAGGTCTGCAAAGATGTGTAAAGAGTTGTAGGCTTAGGCTGAGGTGGATTAACTACTTACGCCCTGGACTTAAATGAGGTGCAATGTCTCCCAAAGAAGAGCATTTGATCATGCAGTTACACGCTATTTTTGGTAACATGTTTCTGCCTTCTTACACCTCCTCCTTTTTCATGAAGTAATTGTTCATACGAGTTGTTGATCTTCTTCTATTCATTAAAATGGGGAATGAATGGCATGGACGAACATGTCGTCTCAAATTATTGCCCATTTTCCTGGGTGTACAGAAAACGACACGAAGAATTATTGGAACTCTTACATCAAGAAGAAACTTCATTTGAAACAATCCATTCACTCCTCATCCTCCACTGAAGGCAAAATCAACAACAACACAAAGTGTAGTATTCTTAATGTGGCACCCCCTGTTGAAAATGAGTACTCTTGTCTTCAGGACTTATTAGATTTGAAGTATGAACAAATACATGAGAAAAACATTGCATTACCAGTTGATCCAGATTCCTCAATAACACTTTCTGATATAACGGCATGGAGCGCCAATCATTTCTCTTCAAACACAATAGATTTTACTGATGTTAATTACCCAGGAGCTTATACCATTCATAACGTGGAAAAATACGTTGGCTTGTATGATAAGGCCACTAATCAGTCATGCCTGTCTCTATTGAGTACACCAGCAATTATATGGGCCGATATTGATCAGCACTAACACTCAGGGTTTGGGTTTGTATGATTGCTATTGGAAATTAATCTCAATCATTGTGTTAAATGAACTAGCAGTAGTCATATCTCAGTAAATGTTTTGCAAGTTGCGGATTGTTTGTAGAGAAAGAAAACTACTAAGCAGAATACATAACCCATTCAGCGACAAATTAAATAATTAATGTCAAATAGGAATTTAATGCATGGTTAGTAAATGTGCATGGGAAAATATTTAATCCGCAAGTTTTGTCTAGTTCATGCAAGAACTGTAATGTTTAGAAAATGATGTCCTCCCATACTTTGTTTTAGATTTTGGTCTAAATTAAATGTCTTAGATATATATGTTTAGATTTTACATGTAATTTTAAGAGTGAGAAAGATAGAAGAAGAGAGTGAGTGGAAAAAATCGTGAGCCGCAGCCTCCATATGTTAATGTATTTCATGTTTTGAAGTGTTAGTCATGATATAGTTCAGAAAATTCCATGTTTCGTTCTTATCGCAACACTTTATTTTACTCTTCTTCACCGTGAGTAAAATTAGTCGATTATATTTTTTCCTTTCCATAGTTGCAATTTTTCATCTCCGCCACTCTATATTGAAATAAAGATTCATTTGAATTTATTTACGCAACTGTATGGTATGGATTAAGTGAGTTCCGCAACTCTCCGTAAACTTCCATAAATGTGTTGTGTTGATTAAAGTAATTTCTACAGCTCTATGTGTTGAGGGAAAATAATTTTTTCCCTCTGTCTTTAAATTTTTTTAACATGGTATCAGAGTGTAATATTCCTAATTTGCGACAGCAAATTGGAATATTCTATTTTGTTTAGTTTGTCGTCTATAGTTTGTAAATAAATAAAAAGTGAGTAAAGATGGTCTAAACTCACTTAAGTAAAATAAGACATCCACCTAGTGGCATAATGTTGTGACTTAAGTGGGAGTAAAGAGGGGACCCAACACCACGTGGAGGAGGGGGCCTATGTACACTCTAGAAGCTTCTGCAAGCTTATCCGAAGATAAGAATGAGGATGTGGATAAGGATGAGGATGTGGCTACATTGGGTTTTGGAGGGAAACCAACGTTATAAAAGATGGAGGAGCCTCCTCATTTCATTCATTCTTGGGTTATTGATTGTTGAGTGAGACATTTGTCTTCTTTAGCACACTGGTTGTTTAGCCTGTCTGCAGCACTGTTTAGTGCGACCGAGTGTCTCCGCGCGGAGATCTCACCCTTAGCCCTGGGGGACTTCGAGTGCCTGCTTGGGCAAGGTTAGTTTTTTAGCATCATCCTCCAGGACAGTGTTATTGCTGCAGCAACATAATACTGTGTTATAGGGTGTTGTCGTGGAGATTCCACAACACCACTTCCTTCTCTTGTTTTTTAGAGGGAGAGTCTTTCTTCCTTTGGAGGATTAGATTGGAAGACATTGGAGCTGATTTGTTGATCTTGGAATCAGGCCAATATGTTCTTCATGGTATACTGCGCAGTTCTTTTCCCAGATCTGCGTTATTGCTGAGGGAGCAGCGTTCCAAGGTTTTTGGCATCATTTTGGAGCTAGATCTCTGATGTGAAGGAAGCCTCCTTTCATCAAGGGTGACCCTTGGATTAGCCAACCAATCCAAGTATATTTCTGATCTGATACATTCACTGAAGTTTTTCTTCAGAAATTCTGAATCATTCTGTAGATTTGCTACAATAAAACTCAGATCTGCTCCGACATTTTCATGTATTGCTGAAATCCACAAGGGGAAAGTAATAAACAGCCCTTTGGGCATTTTGTCTCATTATATATCTCTGTTTTCATGTATTTATTAGTTGCATATCTTTAATATAATAAATATAATATTCAACTTCTTGGAGAAAACGCTGAAGGGTTTCTGGATCAATCTCTTGTCTTGCGGCGAGGGATTCTCTATATAAAACTACTGCTTAACCTTGTTGAAAGCCTATTCCTTGTTCTAAAACTCATTCTCTAATCATTCATAGTGATTTACATCTCATACCTTCAGAAAATACACCGCTCTTGCTTCAGTAAATTTCTTCATACTCAAAGTCTTGGGAAATCAAGGTTTTTCTTGACTAGTCGGGAAGGAGGAACTGTTTAACTTATAAAAATGCTTTTTTTAAGCTGAAATTCGACATGGAAGTCCATTTTAACCTAATATAACATATTAAAGAACCTTGACCCATAATTTTAAGCAGATTTTCTAATACACTCATTTTAGGGCCAAAATACTCACTTTTCCCTACATTTTTGCCCCTAAAAGATGAGTAAAGGTTTTTGTAGTATTTGGAGTGGGTTTCTGAGTGTTTCTAAACACTTTTTATGATGGATAAACCATACTTTTATGAGGAATACGTTTTTGAGTCATGATCTATTGAGAATTCCATTTTTGGGATACTAGAGTTTGTTGCACTATTATTGTTTGGGTATTCTAGTTCTATACCACTTGGTGTGTTTATATCTCACTCTTAGACAGAGTCTGGAAAGGGCCAAGAAGCCTCCAGATCTAGTTCTCTTCTAGAGGTGACATATCTGGTAAATGCCCTCCCAATCAATCTCTGGTCGAAGTTTTGTTGTGCTTTATAGATATCCCCGAAAAAATAAAGATTCATTTGAATTTATTTCTACAATTGTATGCTATGGATTAATTGAGTTCCGCAACTCTGTGTAAACTTCCATAAATGTGTTGTGTTGATTAAAGTAAGTTCTACAACTCTATGTGAGCTCTATTTGTTGAGGGAAAATAATTTTTCCCCTCGGTCTTTAAATTTTTTTAACATGGTATCAAAGGGGATTTACAAATATTAGTAAAAGGAAATATTTTTACCGAGTTCAAAGTGGTTTTGAGGAGCGTATTCTCCAGCAGTGAGAAAGTTGTTTATACAATGAAAATGGAAGGAACAAGCACAAGCTTGACTAATCCACAAATACCACAGTTTAAAGGCAAAAATTGCGACTATTGGAAAATTGCAATGAAATCTCTGTTTTCTTCACAAGAAATTTAGGAATTGGTGGAGAATGGATTCGAGGGACCAGAAAATGCAATAGCATATAATGCACCACCATAAGCAGAAAGAAATTTGTTGAGAGATACCAAGAATAAGGACTCTAAATCCCTTTTATACATCTTTTAGGAAGTTCATGAGAGTATTTTCCCAAGGGTTAAAATAGTAACTAAGTCCAAAGAGGCATGGGATACCCTCTAGGCAGTCTATCAAGACATGGCAAAGGTGAAGACAACGAAACTTCAAATTCTTAGAAGAGATTGAAACTCTCTGTATGAAAGAGTCTGATAATATATAATCATTCTTTACACATGTGATTAGGTTAGCTACCCAAATCAGGTCTCATTGAGAGACACTTGAAGAAAGAAGAATAGTTGATAAAGTATTAAGAAGTCTACCATTAAGGTTTGATGCCATAGTAGTGGCCAAATAAGAGACAAAGGATCTCTCACATATTTCAGTTAATGAAATTCATGCATCTCTAATGTCTCATGAGCACAGAGTGAACAGAGCAACAACCTCCTCACTGCAGCATGCATACAATACATGAATATCTTTTGGTCAAGGTAGAGGTCGAGGAAGATCAAACTACTGAGGAAGAAGAAGAATTCCACATAGGTGGAAGAAGCAGCCCTGCAAGCACAAGTGGAAGGGGAAGCAATCAAAATCCAAGCCAAGGCTCAAGCTGGAATCAAGCACAAGGACAAAGGTATGATAAATATCAAGTCAAATGTCATTATTGTAAAAGGTATGGTCATTATGCAAATGAATGTAGAAAGAACAAAAATGACATGGGTAGTAAACAAAGTGTAAATTTTCCAAAAGAAAATAAAAACCATGAAAGTTTGTTTCTAGCTTGTAATGTAGCACAAGAAAAACAAGAAGATATATGGTTCTTAGATTCAAGGTGTAGTAACCATATGAATGGAAACATAGCTAGGTTTTTTAATCTAGATGAAAGTGTAAAATCTGAAGTGACGTTGGGGATTGATAGCAAAGTCTCTGTCATGGGCAAAAGAGAGAGTAGATGTTCCAACAAAGAAGGGAGAGAAGAAGTTCATGCCAGATGTGTATTATGTCCTTGGTTTAAAATGTAACCTTCTAAGCATTGGACAGCTCATGGAAAAGAGCTACAATGTGTTTTTTTAAAATGATGTTTGCATAGTCATGGATAAACCTCCAAGTAGACAACTCATTGCAAAAGTGTACATGACAAGAAATAGAATATCTCCTCTCAATATGATATCAGACTTCAAGGAAGGAGGTGTTGTAGCAGCTGTCACACAAGAAATATTTCAAGAAGAAGTGAAATATGAGAACTGGTTATGGCATTTGATAATTGGTCATCTAAATTTCAGAGGTTTGAATTTGTTACATAGAAAATGCATGGTAAAGGGATTACCACTCATAGAGAGACACAAAAACCTATGTGAGGGCTAAATCTTGGGCAAAAAACACAGAGAATCATTTCCAACAAGAAAGAGTATAAGGGGAAATGAATTTTTGGGGATTTTCCACTCAGATTTATGTGGACCAATGCAAACACCAGCATTAGGTGGTAGCCATTACATTTTGACATTTATAGATGAATAAACAAGGAATACATGGGTCTATTTTCTAAAACAGAAAAGTGAAGTGTTTGAACAGTTCCATCACTACAAAACTCTTTTTGAGAAGAAAAGTGGACACTACATAAAAGTGTTGAGGAATAATAGAGGTGGATAATATATCTCAAAATACTTCTTACGTTTTTTGCAGGGACCATGGAATACACAAGAAATTTATCACAAGGTATACACCTCAACAAAATGGTGTAGCAGAAAGAATGAATAGGACCATCATGGACATGGCAAGAAGTATGTTGAAGGAAAAACATTTTCCAAATGATTATTGGGCTGAAGTTGTCTCTTGTGCAGCGTATATTATTAGTGGATGTCCAACCAAAATGTAATGAACATTGTCCCTAAAGAGGCATGGAGTGGTAGAAAACAATATGTCACTCACATGAGAGTTTTTGGATGTGTGGCATATTCACATGTCTCGGATGAGTTGAGGAAGAAGTTGGACAACAAGGGGGACAAATGTGTATTTCTTCAATACAGTGATGAATCCAAGGCTTAAAAGCTCTATAATCCATCAACTAAGAAAGTAATAATCAAAAGATATATTCAGTTCATAGAAGAAGAAGCATGGGATGGAAGTTTAGAGAAGACAGTGAATGTGAAGACATGTGTGTCTCTTGAAAAGAAAGAGGAATGGACTACAACAAGTAATTCCTCAATCGTGACTCCTTCTCCACCTACAAAAGCTCAACAAAGCAGTCTATATGTGACAACACAAATAAAGAATAGGACAATGTTGCGAAACCAAGCAAGTGCTTCTCCAAGCACACCACAAGGGTCCGAAGCTCCATATACTTCAAGCACAACACCAAGGACATCTTCTGCAAGCATAAGAGGACACAAATTCAAAAATATAAGTGAAATATATCAGCAGGATGAAGTTGATAGCAGTGCTGGTCTAAATTAATTATTTGCATTATTTTTTCATGAAGATGACCCAATCCATTTTGAAGATGTAGTCAATGAAGAGAAATGGGTTGCATCAATGAATGAAGAGATAGGAGAAATAGAAAAGAATGACACATGGGAGTTAGTGGACCTTCCACAAGGTAAAGAAGTCATTGGAGTGAAGTGGGTCTATAAGACAAAAAGCAACATTGAATGCAAGATTGAAAGGCATAAAACAAGGCTCGTTGTCAAAGGTTATAAGCAGCAGCATGGAAGAGACTATGCGGAAACATTTGCGCTAGTCATGAGGATGGAGAAAATGCGTACAGTGTTTTCAATTGAAGTGCATTAGAAATGGAAAGTCTATCAGATGGATCTAAAGTCAGCGTTCTTGAATGGAGTGCTGAAAGAGGAGGTATATGTTGTGCAACCTTCTGGCTATGAAATATAAGGCCAAGAATACAAGGTGTGTAGGTTGTGGAAATCTCTCTATGGGCAGAAACAAGCACCATGTGCATGGTATAGCAGGATAGACGCTTACATGATGGATAATGGGTTCGACAAATGTGATGGTGAACCTACTCTCTACATCAAAGAAAATGACGGTAAGATTCTTATTGTGGTTTTGTATGTAGATTATTTGATTTTTACAAGCAGTGATGATTTTCTCATCACTGATTTCAAATTAGTCATGAAAACTGATTTTGAAATGACTGATTTGGGGTTGTTAAGATATTTTTTGGACATAGAAGTAAATAAAATAGAAAATGAAATTTTTATTTCTCAAGCAAGATATGTAGCAGAAAGTTTGGAGATGTTTAATATGCAGAACAACAAGCCATCACCAACTCCAACCGTCATGGGGTTGAAGTTGAGTAAGGAAGATTGCAGCAGCAACTTCAATCCGACATTACACAAGAACATGGTGGGCAACCTAATGTATTTGATTGCAACTAGGCCTGATATGATGTATGCAGTGAATTTGGTGTCAAGGTTCATGGAGACATCCAAAGAGACACATTGGCAAGCAACGAAAATAATTTTAAAGTATGTCAATGGGACAAAGGAGTATGGTGTTTTGTACTCCGCAACTAATGATTCTAAGCTCATTAGTTACACTGACAATGATTGGGCAAGAGATGTTGATGACAGAAAGAGCATGTTAGGATATGTTTTTCATTTGGGTTCAGGAGTCATTTCATGGGCTTGCAAGAAGCAGCCGATAGTATCATTGTCAACAACAAAAGCTGAGTATGTTGCCACGACAGTAGCAGCGTGTCAAGCAGTTTGGATGAGAAGGATGTTGCTGGATTTATGTTATGAACAAGATGGAACAACCACTATTTTCTATGATAATAGTTCAAAAATTGCACTATCAAGAAATGATGTCTTTCACAAAAGAATAAATAATATTGATGCCACTTATCATTTCATAAAAGAATTAGTTAACAATGGTGAAATTTTGTTGCGGCATTGCAGTTCAGAGAAACAATTTGTAGACATATTCACAAAGCCATTGCCATGTGAAATTTTTTTTGATCTTAGAGATTGTCTGCGAATGGTCAATGGCGGAAATTGCGATTAGGGGGGGCGGGCGAGGGGGTGCGGGGGGTGTTGGAAATTAATTTCAACCACCGCATTAAATGAACTGGCAATAGCCATACCTCAGTAAATTTTTTGTAGGTTGCGAATTGCGTTTGCATAGAAGGAAAAGTACGAAGAAGAGTACATACCCATTCTGCAACCGATTAAATAATTAATGTCAAATAGGAATTTAATGCATGGTTAGTAAATGTGCATGGGAAAATATTTAATCCGCAAGTTTTGTTTAGTTCACGCATATTCTGTAATGTTCAGAAAATGATGTCCGCCCATACTTTGTATTAAATTTTGATCGGTCACTAATTAAATGTCTTAGATATATATGTTTAGATTTTATATGTGAGTGAATGGAGAAAATTGTGAAGCTAATTTTGGTGGGTGGGTGAATACATTTTTTACTGTGTGTTACTCCCCAACCCTAGTGAATTTAAATCCAAGTAAGAAGTATTGTTTTACTTGTGAAGGAGGTGCAGCCTCATATGTTAATGTATTTCATGTTTTAAAGTTTTAATATAAAGTTTGGTTAATCGGGATATAGTTGTGAAAATTCCACTATGTTTTACTCTACTTCACCATGAGAAAAATTAATTGATTATATTTTTGTCCTCTCCATAGTTGCAATATTTTTATCTCCGTCACTCTGTGTTGAAATAAAGATTCATTTGAATTTATTCTCGCGACTATATGGTATGGATTAAGTGTGTTCCTAAACTCTGTGTAAATATCTATAAATATGTTGTGTTGATTAAAGTAATTTCCGCAACTCTGTGTGAACTCCGTGTGTTGAGAGAAATATATTTTTCCCCTCTATCTTTAAATTTTATTCACAATTGCAAAGATCTTACAGTAAATTTGAGATTTGATGAACTACATTTGGGGATACCATCAAATATTAAAATCCATAGGGCACTGGGTCTGGGTCTGGGTCAGGATAATTTTTTTTTCAGAAGAAAAAAACACTGCTTATATTAGATATATCAGTTCATAGACATTATACATTCTCAGCTGTAAAATACAACGAGAAGAAACCACATAGCACAATCATAATAAATTGCAGATTCAAAGTAGGAATAAGCAATTTAAAGTGGACTGGCTATGTATAAGGGGGATGAAACTCAACCCCTTCCAAGTCATTCATAGTCCATGCTGTTAATTGCAAGGGTCTTGCAGTAAATTTGACATATGATGAATTACATTTGGGGATACCAACAAATATTAATATCCATAGGCACCATAACTACCTGCTGCCTGAGACCCAAGGAATGGAGGATGCTTTTCAGCCACCGAACTCAACAATTTCAATTTGTGAAGAAGGGAAGGAAATACCAAGTCCTGCACTGTTAGGAAGAGGGTAAAATAGATCGTTCAATTTTGAATGTGAAAATGAATCGGACCAAGTTACCATCTGGGCACAAGACGATCATATGTACACTATTCCTCCTGAAACTGCGTCTTTTTCAGGACTCGATCAAATAGTGGCTACTGTGCTTTGGGACTGATGCGAACGTTTTAAAAATCATACCTAGTTTTCTTGCAAAGAAATTTGTACTCCAGGAAAATGTTGCATTTGTTAATATCCCGAGTGCCCCATATGTTTAATATGATAGTTATTTTCTTCACAAAGAGAAGAGAGTCATTTTTCTACTGCAAGTGCCTTTAGGTGTCTTTCTAATATGTAGCCGGCGGCATCGGAGGTCATGTATTTGTAGTGGTATTTTTCTTTGTCTAACGACATCGAGGTTTTTCCATTTCATCTAATTTTAGGAAATTGTAAAGCCCTCATAATCCTATGAAATGAATATCACAGCTTAATGAATAGAAAACTCCAACAGGTGACCATTGATCTGCCTGGTCTACTCTTTCAAATCTTATATCTCAATTTTAAATATGACATGTTATATTTACAATTCCATTATAAAATATATGAAATTTCATATTGTATTTAGAATTTTAATATAAAATAATAAAAGAGGGATACTTATCACTGGCATGAGGGGTTTCAGGCCATGTATGATATTAGATATAATTTTTGGAATTCAATTCTATTAAGTAAGTCATTTATTTATGGTCATTTCCATGAGTGGTAGCACTAATTTCTCATGATTATTGAATGATTGATGTTATGTGATTCATTTCATTAGTTTCAATCTCACTTCTTGACCTTATATGTGTATCACCAGATACAATGAGTGCTAAGTGAACTATTCAAAAATCATGAGAAATTAGTCACTTACTACTACGTCTTATGAAAATAGTCATAAATGAATGATTTACTTAAAAGAATTGAATCCCAAAAATAATATTTAATACTTATTATTAGTTTTATGACATGATTTAAATCACTAATTGAAGTGCACCTTGACACCTATTTTTTTAAATTTTTTGAAAATATTATTATAATTAATTTACTAAATACATTTTTTAAATATTTAATTAAAATGAAATAATATGATTTATTTTCAATAACATCATATTTATTTATAACTAATATTTACAATAAATTTTAATAAGATATATTATTAAACTTAATTAATAATCTATAATTTTAATAATTGTAGGGTAATTTTACATATTCAAAATATGTTAAATTGAATAAACTTAATTTGTCGAGTTCTAAAATAATTTTTTTGTCGTAATTGTTAGTTCATTGAGCGTAATGATTATTTTTGTGGCCTATAATGATATTTTATTTTATTTTTTTTATTTATAATAAATATTATAATTTTTTTTTAATATTTATAAACAATTTATCATTAAAATATTTTAACTTAAATTTTTTATTTAATTATTAAAAAATATAATGAAATATAATGAAATTTAAAAAATAAAAATCATTATTTTTTGTAATCAAATTAATTGTTATAATTTATATTGATGTCATGATCTCATCTTTCATCGTTGCAAACAAAATTATTTCCTAAAAAATGAGTTTTTTATAAAAATTTAAATATTTTATTTATTATTAATATTAAAAATATACATAAATTTTTATAAATAAAATATTTAATAATTATTTATTCAGAAACAAAGCCATAACGTATTGCAACGCATATCCTCGTGTTGTTTTCTAATATAGTAACTATTCTAAATGCAATTGAACGAGTTTTTTTTTAATCTAAGAAACATGTAATCCTTTTCATATGGATTACATGTGTCTTTTGAATCTCGGAAGCATGTAATCATTTTCATATCGATTACATCATTTAGATCTCTTTTTGGCTAAGTAGAGGTTTCGAAATTTAGTCTGAAAACATTTTTTCCGAGTGCCTAGGAATTTTAAATTTTCAATATTACTTAAAACCAGTTGTAGTAGTATTATACAACTATCCTAAGTGATTTAAGCTAGTGTGATAAACTGTAATAAATTTATTTTATTGAAAAGCTTGGTATTTCTTGTTCTAGAAATATTTGAGTCTCCTACCCACTCATTCAGCCTTTCCTCTATTTTTTCTCTAATAAATTCCATTTTATATAAGTTGCTTATTTATTTATTTGTTGGTTTCCATTTTATATAAGTTGCTTATTTATTTATTTGTTGGTTTCAAGATTGAAGTTTAAATATTTTAAATTTTAAATTTTCAATATTACCAGTTGTAATAGTATTATATAACTATCCTAAGTGATTTATGCTATTGCGATAATCTGTAATAAATTTATTTTATTGAAAAGCTTGGTATTTTCCTAAGTGATTTATGCTATTGCGATAATCTGTAATAAATTTATTTTATTGAAAAGCTTGGTATTTCTTGTTGTAGAAATATTTGAGTCTCCTACCCAGTTATTCAGCGTTTCCTCTATTTGTTCTCTAATCATGTCCATTTTATGTAGGTTTCTCTAAGCTTCAATGTTATCTATTTATTTGTTGGTTTCAAGATTGAATTTTAAATAGTTGAAAATTTTTACCTTTCACGTTTTTTTTTTATGAGTTGCATTTCTTTGTTTGAAATGGAAACATTGAAACAATATTTTCTCTTTCCTTTGGTTTTTCTATTTATTGCAATAATGAGGGAAATGAATTTCCAAGGAGTTTAAATTGAAGAGATGCTAAAGTAAGTTTGAACAAAAAGACTAGGATTATTTAAATTATAGTTAAAATGTGAAGTGAGATTGAAAAGTATAGAAATTTCCTATTTTTTATATTTAAAAAAGAAAAGAAAATATAAGTAATTAAAACTCAAACAAATATTCCATTCCATTTGATCATACTTAAGGAGTACCAACTAATATTTTGCACGGAAGATATATTTTCCCTCTAAAATCATATGTCCCAACAAAGTTTGTAATTCTACTAGTTAAACGACATATTTTCCCTCTAAAATCACATGTCCCAACAAAGTTTCTAATTCTATTAGTTAAACAAGTTACATTGCAAAACTATATGAAATAAATTGACATAGAGACTACTTGAAAGAAGTAGCATATGTTAAACACCATGTTAAAACACACACATGGTGTATGAGAAAGATAAACACACACACACAAGAGACTCAACACACAATGAAGGATAAGCATGTAGCTTTCTCATTTTCCATTATACAAAGATGTACATTTATAGTACAATGGTGTGACTCTTGGTTTCACATTCCAAGGTCACTTGAAATCCATTGTGACTTTTCGCATTCCACACCTACCCATGTAGGATTAAGTGTTCCAATAGCATATTTAATAAATTTTTAATTATATTGCAAAATTCTATGAAATACATTGACATAGAAACTATTTAAAAGAAATTAAAAGGGTTAGTTGTTATAATTTTTTATTAAGAGATTAAAATAAAAGTCCTATTTAGTTTAAAATTTTTTAACATATAATATATTTTATATTAATTGTTATTATATTTCTTAATAAGTTTTATATAAAGAAAACTAATTTTTTATTATATTTTTAATATACTATATGACATTTTGAAAATGAGGTAACCGTTTTGAAATTCAAATATTGAAATATTGAAGACAATTTGATATTATTAAATTTTAATGGTTAAAGTGATCAGTAATATCTCTCTAATCACTACTACTTTTGATATACAAATTTTGAAATTGAAAATAAAATTATATTTTCTTTAATATATAATTTTAAATGGAGGATATATAATTGGAGGTCTTGTCCTCATCCTCCACATCCACAAGATTTTCAACCAAGCGGTCAAGGAAGGGTTCCCTAAAATTTGGACTCAGAGCCTCATTATCCCTATTCTTAAAAGTGGGGATACAAAAAACCCCTCTAATTATCGAACAATTATGATCAGCCCTCTCTTAGCCATGTTATATGGTATTATTTTGGAAAAGAAGTTGAGCATTTGACTTGAAAGTGAAGGTAAGCGGGCTAAAGGAAAAGCAGGTTTTAGAAGGCATCACTCAACAACGGACCACCTCGCTACGCTTAGGATCATTGTGGAGGAATGCCGCAATGATAAATCCAATCTCTTCTATTTCTTTGTGGACTTTAGAAAGGCTTTTGATACAATTCCTAGAAATAACCTATGGAATAGATTAGAAGAGCTAAATGTTCCTTTCGAGCTAAGAGCGATCGCTATAAGGTTATATGAGAATGTAATTTCCAAGTTAAAGAGCAATGAGGGGTGGTCGAAATATATTAAGTATAATATCGGAGTTAAGCAAAGTTTCCCCCTCTCCCCTACCCTATTTGGCATTTACATCGACAAGCTAGAAGGTTGTTTAGAGGAAGCAGGATGTGCTGGCACGATCTTACCTAGAATAGTCATCATCCTTCTTCTCTATGTTGACAATAGTTTTCTTCTCGCAAGGTGCCCATCTAATTTTGATAAACAACTTAGACTTCTTAAGGATTTCTGCTCTACCATGGGTATGTATGTTAACACTGACAAAACAAAAGTTATGATTATCAAATCCAAGAAGGACACTTACACTAATTTTATGTATGACAATAGTAACTTGGAGGAAGTGTCTTCTTACAAGTACCTAGGAATTGATATTCATCAAAAGCTCAACTAGAACTATAGCATTTCGAAAAGGATTAATGGGGGGTGGAAAGCTTATTTTGGTCTTGAAAATAATTGTAAAGCGACAAACCTCGTAATGTGGGATAAAAAGAAGTTCCTCTTTGAAACTTTAGTCACTCTTGATATCTTATATGGATGTGAGGCTTGGGGTTGTAGCATCTCTAAAGAATCCTAGAGAAATATTGAGCAAATCTAGAAGCGTTTTATAATGTATAACCTTAAAATTGAAATAAATACACCCCATCCTATTCTCCTTATAAAAGTGGGTCTTTCCCCTATCGAGAGCCTGGCTATGAATAGGCTTCTATTGTACAAGCACAAGCTCAATAGCATAGGAGACCATAGACTTCTTAAGCTAACTTTAAATTCTAGCCAAAACCACCTAAGGCTTAAACGAAGTTGGTATAAAGACACGAGGGCCTGGTTAAACCATTGGGAGATCAACAAGAATGTTACATTGCAAAACATTAATAACATTAAAAAAAAAATTTACTTCTAAGTTCAAAGAAAAAATGTGGTGTGAGAAAGATCTAGCAGATAAAAGAAAATTAAGGTATTATAAGGAGGTCGTCAACCCCACCTTAGAATATCAAAAGTGTCTCTATGTTTTAACTATCTCAAAGAATAAAATTAATATAACCAAGATTAGAACGAATTCTCATGAGCTCCATAGTGAAACAGGTCGTTGGACAATTCCTAAAACACCATGGATGGAAAGGATCTGCCATCTCTGTGAGAATATGAACATCGAGGATGAAAATCACTTCCTCTTAGAGTGCCCCACGTATAACCACATTAGAGCTCAATTTCATAATCTTTGTTGCAATACTGACCTTCCTAGCCTTTTAAGATGTCAAAATTATAGTGAGCTCGGGAGGCTTCTCTCCAAGCTTTTTGAGCATAGGAATAAAATCTTAAATCAAATTAAATAACTCTTTTCTTTCGGTCCGATAGACCAAAAACTGGTCTCAGTGGACGTTAACCATCATCATCATCATAAATATGAAATATAAATTATTAAATACTTAAATTTAATTTAATATAAATTAATAATTAACGAATTGATTTGTAATCAATTTTTATTTTTAATATGTGATGTTTTAAATTTAAAGTAGCAAATTTTCAAAAAAATGTATTAATGAGATTTTTAAAGAATTGCATTAACGATAAGATTATAGTAATATGTTCTAGAACTACATAGTTCATAAAAGAAACTTTTCACCAAAACATTTATATTTAAGAAATTTTAATATTTATTTCTTTTGTATTTTAGAGGAAAATGTATGTCTCAGTTATAACTTGGGGAATCCATTCTAAGGAGTTGTGAGGAAAAAAATGTAGAGGATACAATGGTTGCATTTCTTTGACACTATTCCATTATGAGGAGTGGTGAGTAACATATGTAGAGGAGATAATGACTATGTTTCCTTGGTACAATTATATCTTTTAGGGGTCTGGAATGTTGATTTCTTCCTTAACACTATATTGGTGATCTGATTCATGGAATCATGCATGTCTTGTCATTTACGAAGTCAATATTATGGTTGTACCTCTTTTGTGTCCATTATAAGGGTGGTACTAACTGTTAGAGAGATGAGATGGTGTAGCTTCTGGCTGAGTTGAGGTTGAAGGACTTCATTTAGGTGTAGAATTTTTTGTTTTGTTGCATGATTTCATTCTTTTGAGTTGAAGAATTATTAGATACTTTTGTATCTTTTGGGTCTTTCTTTTATCTAGTTGAAGAATTATTATATCATTTTTTATATTTTGGATCTTTCCTTTCTTGGATATTTTTCTTGGCATCTAAGGGGAAAGAGAGATCTTGATAAGAAGCACAACAATTTTGGAGATATTCAGGCTATTTATAGATCTCGTAGTTTAAGATATGTTTTCATAGTCCAGTTGTTCCAAATCATAAGGCTCCTCCACATGACGAGGATTTTTTTAGGAAACCCTTGGATGAGATCAATTTCAAGACACATTCGAGTAAAAGTTACAATACCCTTGTCAAGCCTATATGGGTCTACCGTAATGAATTGACCTAGACAATTACCCATATCAGCTATGATGCCTGCATGTAATAGTTGAATGGGAATAGTACGGAGCCTTACTCAAACTAGAGTGAGAGTTGTCATAAATCAAGGGCTCAAATATGGAAACCTTTGTTGAAAGGAGAGTCTTGAGAAGCCCCAAAATGAGCGACTTTGATAAAAAACCCTTTGACGATTCTCTAAATTTTTGAAAAATACCACACAGAAACCTTTCCAAGAGAAAAAAAAATCCATATTTGAGACCTAGTTCTGATGCACCCATTCCAAAAGCACAATTTTTTATGGAAAAAATCCTTTAAAATGATAGATAATAGAATGCCGCAAATAATATACATAAGAAATGTTTGATTGAGAATGATCAACTTTAATAATTGGAATATCTTCTTCCTCGTACACAACAAAGGAAATCCTTGAGAGATATTTTGGTGTAATACTTGAGAGACCTCGCTTCATGGCTTCCTTAAATGATCTAGAATGAGAGGAAGAGGGTGAATGATCTAAGGCTCAGTTTTTAGCTAAAAATTGAAAGTGTTCAGAAATGTTTCGAGCCTAAACGCCTCGATAGATCTGATCTCTAGGATTCCAACGCAACTCATTTCATGAAATTTCGAGTTCATATGAGGGAATTATGACTTGTTGTTCATTTTTCCAAACAAGCAAAAAATGAGCAGAAGAGGTAAAGGGATGATGTGGCAAGTCCAATCAGCTTCATAAGGTTTTCTCCAGTTTAAGCCAGTGACACTATGACAAGTGTCATCTTCAGATTTTTCGAGGTTTTCCATGGAAGTTGAATTTATCCTGCAATTCTTAAGTTGGAAACTTTGTTTATGGCTCATTATTTTATTTGGAGGAATTTTTGTGAGCCAATGGGGAAGGGCCATGTGGCACGCCATGTACCCCCCCATGGCATGAGAGGTTGGATTAGTAAGTTGGTAAGGCAGGTTATAACAAGGTCGAACATTATGGTAATATTACATTGGAATGACATATGATAATATATATATATATATATATATATATATTAATATTACATTAACCAAAAGTCCTAAACCTTATCACCGACGGAACTATGCTACATCTAGAGGGGCTCTACAATAAGGTTAGAGGATGGTTATACTAGCAGAGTTAATCCAAGTTTATCAGTAGACAACCAATCAGTTTCTTGTAAAATATTATGGTGGGGGTCAGGGTCGAACCCCAGACCTACCGCCCGTAATTATCGTGCCTTACCAGTCTACTTATGCCTTGCGTTTTAACCCATATGGCATCCTGCTTCCATTTAAAGTTAGCACTATCAGCGTATGGGGGTTCGAAGGGGGCCATCCCCTTCCCATGAGATCGGCGCCAAATAATTAAGTGCTCCGAAAAAATAACTGGTGGGGAATTTAAATCACACATAGGTGCTAATCCATATTTATTATGGTGAAGTCGGTGGATTATCGTGGTTAACCCACATTAAAATGAAATCATCACTAATTCTGCTTATGTTATTAAAATATCGCTTATATTATGTTAACTGCGCTTATCCATTTTATTAATAACTGATTAGTTTGGCGGTGAAGTTAGCGGAGGCACCAAATTACGCGAGAATATCCAAATTTATAAATTTAATGGGAAAAACTCTAGTTTTGGAGGAGAAAAGCTAGGAAAAGTTGTTTTTGTATTAACTCATGTAATTTTCGGCCAAAATGAGCTTAGAAAGAGTCTTTTCTAGTAGATTTTGATGTTTTGAAGCCATTGGAGAAGGTTGCAGAGGAACCAAGGGATTGTAAACAAGCATTTTGCATATTTGAAGCTAATACAAATGCCCACACTATGAAGCTGGACCAAGGAGATGTATCCTAGGAGGGGTAAACTTCTTGATCAAGAACTTTGTATTGAGCTCTATTATTTTTGCTTGATGTGTACTTATTTTTTTTGTTCAGCTAATAGTTTTTATGCTTTTGAATTCATGAAAAACACTAAATTTCACCAAGTTTAATGCTTAAACAATTACATGCTCATGAGTAAACCCTCAATGGATAAGAAAACCAAAGAAAAGTTTATTTAAATCTGAAACTAATATTATCAAAACAAAACTAACAATCATTTTTTGATCAAGTTTTTATTAGAGAACAAGGTTGCTTGCTTGTTATTCTTGAAGGGTTTTAATAGTTTCAATTTTTGTGATGCTTAGAAGGCTTACATTGCAGAGAGGAGAAGCAAAGTTGTTAGTATCTAGTATTGAGATTAGGACTAGAAGGAAGAAGCTTGAGAAGGCATCATCCTCACCCAAAGGACCACTCAAAGAAACAGCTGAAGCACCTCAAATTCCATCTCCATGAGTTGAGATAGAAGAGGAACAAAATGTACATGAGGATGAAGTGATTGAAGAGGTACAAGCTGCATAGATTGAGCTTGAATAAAAAGCCAAAATGTCTATATATGAAGATACTCATGAACATTTTGAAGAAAAGGATGTTAACAGAGACTTAAAATAAATGAAAAGAATGGTAAAAGTCATGTATGAAGCATTCATTACAGAAAAAGCTGGAGAAGGTTCAAAAAATCCACATCGAGAGTGATCTTCAAACAATAAGAAGGATGAAGAGAAGAGATCAAAGGTAATGGAATAAATCCACCTCCATCTACACCATCCTCATCTTTCTCATCCTCATTAGCATATTCATTTTCCACATCCACCACAAAAACTCATACCCACACTCATTCCAAAATCGCAAAATGAAAGACTCCATTAATCAAGTTGGACATCAAGTTTGAACTTCCCACATATAGTGGAGAAGTTAATGCTGAGAATCTAGACAATTGGATTCGTTAATTGGAAGTGTACTGCAAAATTAAAAATCTACAAGAGGATGATATTAAGATCTAGTTGGCTTTATTAAGGCTAGAAGGAGCAGCACTAGTTTGGTGGGATGAAATGACGCAAGAGGAGATGTGAATCAATGGTAAGATTTCCATTTCTTGGGTTGAATTTATTTCTTCCATTAAAAGAAAGTTTTATCCATTAGCCTATCTAAAAAAATCAATTATGAGTTGGCAAAACTTTAGGTAGCTCAAAAGGCCAAACTGTTCAAGAGTACACTCAGGTGTTTAGAAAGAGGGCTTTGTTACTAGGAGTAAGCATGAATTTACAAGATACACTATTGAAATATATAGGAGGCTTACATTCCTACTTGAAGCATACTATCCTTATGTTTAACCCAAAAAACTTAGATGAAGTATGTGTGGAAGCCACGCACCTTGAAGTAAGGGGTAAGAACATTTCTGAATAGAGTAGTAAGAAGAATCCATTCAAGGGTAAGGGAAAAGAGAAGGGAGGAAAATGGAAGGGAAATAAGAATGCAAGTATTAAGAAAGAAGGGGAGAAAACTACATGCAAACAATGTTCCAAAGAGGGGCATGATGAAGCGCATTGTTGGAAACTACATCTCGAATTAATACCAAAGAAACCAAATAACAAAGGGAAAAAAAAGATGACTGCCACTACACAACAAGATCTTGGATCCAATTTAGGAGATGAAATAGAGATAGTTTCCCTGGTTAACAAAGGAAAGGAAGCCATAGCAAGTTCTAGTTCCTCAAACAGTCACAAAAACACTCCAAATGAAGACCAAAGGATGAAAATTTTCCAAGTTAGGGTGATTTCTAATCATACAAATATTGATGCATTACTTCATATGGGGTCACAAGAAAAATTTATTTCGGAAGACTTAGTTAAAAATCTAAGCCTTGAAACTGTACCACATCATAAACCATACCATTTGGGATGGATAATTAACAATGCTAATTTAAAAGTTATAAGGAAATGCATATTTAGATTTTCTATTACTCCAAACTTTGTTGATGAAGTCGAGACAGATGTGGTTCCACTTGACATTTCCTTCATTATCTTGGGAAGTCCATATTTGTATGACAGGAAAGAGGTGTTTTATCGTCATGAGAAAAAATATCATTTTATCAAGGATGGGGTGGAGTATATTGCCATCACAAAAAACTGAACATTTCTTTATTTAATGCAGGGCAAATGAAGTGGCTAGTAAATCCAAGTAAAAATTTTGTGCTTCTCATGATCAAGAAAAAGGATGATGTTGACTATGAATATTTTGATGGATGAGATGAAAAATTGAAATCAGATATTTTTGATGTGGTAAGTCATCATGGCGAGATACTTCAAGGACCAAAGGGGTTACCACCCAAGAGGGGAATTCAGCATGAGATTCAACTACAGCAAGATGTTCCACTTACAAACATTGGTAAATATTGCATGTCAATTATGGAGAGTTTTGAAATAAAGAAGAAAATCCAAGAATTTCTAAACAAAGGTATCATACACCCATCTACTTTTCCATGTGGTTCACCAATAGTTTTGGTTCCAAAGAAGGATGGGACTTGGCACATTTGTATCGATTTCTGTGTGTAGCAATTATACAACATGCATGTATATCTTGGATTCACCTGATCTAACAATGTACTAATGGGTGGAAACGTGAAGCTGGGTTACACTTTTGTGAGAATCGGTGGTTGAAATTTTTTTTTCAGCCATAGTTCGGCCAAACTTCTTATAAAATTCGGCTGAACTCTGTAATAGTTCAGCCGAAATTTCTTAGAAAGTTTGGCCGAACTGTTGATTCTGTTAAGATTGACGACACACAGACGACGCGAGCAAACATAATTTTTGCCAGAGATTGGAAAACTAGCAACAAAAGTTTGGCCGAACTCTTAACAAAAGTTCGGCCGAACTAGGAGTTTGGCCGAACTTTTACTTTTAAAATAGTTCGGCTGAACTAATTCCTATAAATAAATTTCCCGCGAAGACTGTTCTTTTACCTGTTTCATTATTCCCGCAAATTTGTGTTTCCAGCTGCTCCCTTCAGCGCTGCTGCTGTTCACGCGTTCCAGCTGCTCCATTCAGCACTGTTGCTCCTCTTCTCGGCCGAACTAATTCGTTGGGTATGTTATACGAAAACCAGGGTCCTATAATTACCATATGATATGTCTCAGATTCTCAGTTGGGCCATTTTTCCTTTTTAATTTGAGTATGTCAAACTTGAAAAAAATATGAGCTGTGCTTGGTAGGGGGTACTGCCTCTGTTAATACCTACAGATACAGGGAATGCATTTTATGATATGTATTAGATGCTCAGTTGGGCCATTTTTCCTTTTTAATTTGAGTATGTCAAACTTAAAAAAAAAGTTGAGCTGTGCTTGCTTTCCACTCATGCCACAGGCCATCATTAACCAGTAGCCATGCAACTACTTTGCATCCAAGAAAAACTTGATACAGGGAGTAACATGTACTGCATTTTGGTGGGGGTACTACCTCTCGTAATACCTCCAAATGAAGGGAATACATTCTGTGATCTGTATCAGATTCTCAGATGGGCCATCTTTCCAATTTAATTTAAGTATGTCAAACCTGAAAAAAAAAGTAGAGTTGTGCTTGCCTTCCACTCAGGCAACCTGGGAGTTGGGTGACAATCAATATCAAACGTCACGCCATGTAAAGCTTGTTGACAAATAGGCCCCCCAGAGTCATGCTCTTTGATTGGTCCCCTGATTCTCATTTGATAAATTTCATAAAGAAGCATAAAGGAAGATGTATTAAATTGTTTGGAATTCCCTTATTCTATGTATTTAAAGCATCTATGCCATTCATTTTCTAAATCATTAATTTTCTCATTTTTTGCGTTCAGCTCAAATTCCAAACCTGCCACATTGTGGTTTGCATTGCCAAGCAGCTTCTGCAGCTTTTCTAGTTCATCCTTTGCAATTTTTGCAGCCTTTCCAGTTCATTCTTAGAAATTTCCTAACTTCTTTGTAATTTTCAGCTTCTTCCTTTAGTTGTTCCACTTGAAGCAAATTTTATCCCAGAAAAATGCACCTTAAATTTTGGGTTTTAGCTCTTCTTGCACCTCTCTCAATTGCTGCTCATTGGATGAGTACGATGACTAAATCTCTTCATGATATAGCAACCAAGCTGAACTGATATTTTCCATGTTTTGTAGTTCACTGCAAGGCATAGACGTAGTACTCACACTTTAACAGTTGTTGTTGGATGGAGCAATATTGACAAAATCCAATGGCAAGAATTTCAAAGCTTTTTAGATGCAATTAAAAATTTTCACAGCCATGTAGAAGCATGTGCAGTTTATATATTTGGACTTGCACGCTTCATTGCTTCCACTGCTTTCTATTGCCACCATTTTTTTCACGTTACAGTTTATATTATTTGGTTATATATTCTTTTCTTTTCATTTCTATGTCGGGTCTTTGCCCCTATTTTTGATATTCTGGCTTATGAGCAACATCGGAGGATATATTCCTCATAACATGTACTATTTTTTTAAATATCAATAAAAATACAGTGTTTTTTCTCCTCTAAAAAAAAAAATCAGGCATTATGCATTTTAACAGTATGATATTCCATTGTTATTTTTCATTTCATTACTTCCGAACCTTTAAACAAAGTTGTAACTGAGTTCCATATTTGCTTACTAATTTTGATTCAGAAAGCAAAGGTTGTATATTCCGCGTATAAAAGTTAGAAATTCTATCAACAAATTGTTGATCAACTTTCAAAAGGCTAGGTGCCTCTTTAATTATTTTGTAAATGTCTTAAGTGAATCTTTAAATCTTAAAGTTATTGTATTTATCATTCTACATGTTTCAATTTCATGATTCATTAGAAGATTCAGATTGAAAAATATTTACTCTTTTTATTGCTTTAAAAGTAGTACATTTTACAGCATATATGTCTGTGATATATATATAAAATCTAGAAAACTGAAACCAAAATACATCTCTGAATTTGACCTCAGCCTATCATTAATTTTGAGTTTGACCTAGAGGGATTTTCATGAAAACTGAACATAATTTCCAGAAGTTTAATAAATTGCATCGAAGAGTAATTTGAAGGAAGAGAGAAATAAAAAATATAAGTTCCCATTTGTTTCTTAATAGTTATATCTAGCTACTTTCTACTTTAGAAAATAAATCTCTAGGAGTTAAGTGCAAGCCTTTCTTGCAAGATTCTTTATCAACTAAGATTCCTCTAATTCTACTGCTGCCTTGGCATGAGAGTCTGCTTTACATTATTTTTATGTTAATGTGAATAAGGAGAAGTGTCCGAAGTTGTCGACATTTTACTTTATTCCCCTAACCCTAGTTGGCTTGATGATTAATATTTCTTATCTAAAGGGTTCTTGCTAGCTATCCCATACTATCAGTTTGCTTTCTTCCATTAGCTTATTACCTTGACCTAGTTTATGTTTGGAGCAAATTTTAGTGTTATCCTGTAGCTGCAACCATCCTAGTGCCCCACTCTATCTTTGTTCTCTTTGGCTGCCCCATCAAAACTCTTGTCGGAAAATTTGGAAACTCTATCTTTGTTCTTTGGCTGCCCCATCAAAACTCCTATGGAAAAATTTGGAAAGATTTAGAAATTCATAAAGATTTTAGTATTTTAGCCTTTATTTCAAATTAAAGAAAATTTATTGGTGGAATTTCTGCTAAATAAAATTAATTAAAATGCCCCTTAAGAGATGGAATGGAATGGTTTTGAGAGGAAGTTTTCAAATTTTTTTATAATCTATAACCTCTATTATCATTAAAGCACAAATTGAGTAAATTTGTTTTAATAGTGTTATTGATTTGGAATGCTCAATTTTGATATTTTTTCACTAGAATTTTTGTTCATTGAAATTTGAAAAATAGATAGGATTTTATGTTAATACCTATAATTGGTTGAGCTCATTCTTTTCTTTTCTATTTCATGATTCATTAGAAAATTCAATTGAAAAAGCTTTACTCTTTTTATTGCTTTAAAAGTAGTACATTTTACAGCATATACATATGTGATATATATATATATATATATATATATATATATATATATATATATATATATATATATATATATATATATATATATATATCTATATATATGTATATATATATATATATATATATATAGTCTAGGAAAATGAAACCAGAATACATCTGTGAATCTAACCTAAACCTATCATTATCATTAATTATGCTTTAGTTTGACATGGAGTATGCTAGAATTAGTAGTTTCACCTAGAGGGATTTTCATGAAAACTGAATATAATTTTGAGAACAGAAGCTTAAGAAATTGCATCAAACAGTAATTTGAAGGAAGAGAGAAATCAAGAATATAAGTTTTCATTTGTTTCTTAACAGTATCTAGCTACTTTATAATCTAGAAAATAAATCTCTAGGAGTTAAGTGCGAGTCTTTATCAACTGAGATTTCAACTGAGATTCCATGAGAGTCTTCTTTAGATTATTTTTTATGTTAATGTGAAGAAGGATATGTGTCCTAAGTTGTTGACATTTTACTTTATTCCCCTAGTTGGCTTCATGATTAATATTTATTATCTAAAGGATTCTTGCTAGCTATCCCATACTATCCGTTTGCTTTCTTCCATTAGCTTATTACCTTGACCTAGATTATGTTTGGAGCAAATTTTAGTGTTGTCCTGTAGATGCAACAATCCTAGTGCCCCGTTCTATCTTTGTTCTCTTTGGTTGCCCCATCAAAACTGGTGTGGAAAAATTTCGAAACTCTATCTTTGTTCTTTGGCTGCCCCATCAAAATTCTTATGGGAAAATTTGAAAAGCTTCAGTAATTCATAAAGGTTTTAGTATTTTAGCCTTTATTTAAAATTAAAGAAAATTTATTCGTGGAATTTTTGGTAAATAAAATTAATTAAAATGCCCCTTATAAGATGGAATGGAATTGTTTTGAGAGGAAGTTTTCAAATTTTTTTTTATAATATATAACTTATATTATTATTAAAGCATAAATTGAGTTAATTTGTTTTAATATTGTTATTGATTTGGAATGCTCAATTTTGATATTTTTTCACTAGAATTTTTGTTCATTGAAATTTGAAAAATAAATAGAATTTTATGTTAATAATTATAATTGGTTGAGATCGTTCTTTTCTTTTCTATAGAACTAATTTGGCAAAAAAAAAACTTTAAAACTTAAAAAAATAAAAATAAATGTTGCAAGTTCCAAAAATTCAAACTGGTATTGACGCAATTCACAAAGCTATATCTTCTACTAAATGAGTGTCTCGTAAATAATATAAAGATATATATTTAACACACTTTCCATAAGGAAATACTTATTCACATATAAGCGCATGAGAATATTTCTTTCATATATATATATATATAAAACTAACTATACTAATATAAATAAATAAATATATATCTCAAAGTTCATGGAAGATTTTTTTTACAATAAGATAAATAAATATGTTTATCTAGAGTTACCACCCACCATAACCAAAAAAAAAATGAAAGTGCTAGAAAATGGAAGAATTATTGCTATTGTAATCAAAGAGAACCCAAATATCCCTCCAAATAGTTTGTAGTCTCCTAGAGGGTTAATTCTCTATTAAAAGAATAAATCAAAAATAGATTATATATATATATATATATATATATATATATATATATATATATATATACTCAAGACATTTACACTAACCTCCCTCATTTTAATTTTTAATTTTTATTTTATGGCTACATGATTAACAAAATTTCATGGGTACTACAAAATTTGATGTAGGGTGTAAAAATGATTTATTCTTACATACATAGATAAACTCCTCTAATGGACCGTAGAGAAGTTTCATATCAAGCTCAATATCTCTTTTGAGTCATAAAATGGATCATTAACTAGGTTACCATCACCCCTATTTCCTCATAAAGAGGGCATCTCCCTTGCCTTCCCCGCTTCATTTGTGTAGGTTATCCCATGTGAGGTCGAATTGATTAGTTCTAACCATATGAGATAACCGTCTTTGACATGGTGTCTATTTTCTAAATATGTTTACACCACCAAGGAGACTCCCTTAACGATCCGGGTTTGCACAATGTTCCATGCCACTAAGCCAAGAATTTCAAATTCAATTGAATTTTAATATAACCAACTAAATCCTGCAAAAAAAGAATAAAAAAATTGATGTTAGGGTTGTGGATTCAGGCATTGAAACAACACACCATGATATTTCAAATTTAAGAATGATGGTTGGAGTCCTAGGTAGCTTAGAATCCTATTTGTTTTCAAAATAAGGATGCACTACCATTTGACTCTCATGATTAGGTTGTAATCATGAGGCTCTCGCTCAAGAGTGGACCTTCCCAAAATCTTGTGACGTCTTGTCACAAAAAAAACCATCAAATTGAAAACACATCATGCAAGAAACATAGCTCGCTGACATATCATTTTTCTCCTTCAAAGAAAAAAAAATTCACATCATGTGAATATCTCCACGTACTCTTACATATTGGTGTACAAAACCATCAACCAAACACAAGTCGACAAAACATGCCTCTTCAAACAAATGACTCTCAAGTCAAATAATAGAGCTCATGTACAAATTTCCATATTTGTTGCATTTAAGTGTGTCAACATAACTCTACTTTCAACATCTTGCTTCATGCAACATGCACCATACTTTGAATTTGCAAAGAAATTCATGAAACATAAAAATACATGCTAGGCCTTAATTGGATAAGAAATCTAACCATTGGTTAGCAAACCATTTCAATGGCGCTTCTTTTAGTTGCACTTCATCATGTGAATCATCTTGAGCCTCATCGATTATGAAATCCTCTTTTCCATTCTTGTAGTTATCTCATTCCACCTTCTTCAAATGTTGTGGATGACTTGTTGGATACAAAGTCCAACACTTGTCCAACATCTATAAACATTATGATTATTCAAACCACAAAAGGAACATGCAAGTTCTTTTCCAAATCTTATGTGAATATTTACCATATTTATCATAATCAAAATAAATTTGATTAGAGGCAAATTTATACCTTGAACATTCATCGTTGTCGCCTTCTTGAGGAGGTGAATTTGATGAGGTAGTGGCTCTCCTCTGAATACCAGCAATGAATTCAATGACTCTAGAGCTTTCAACATCCTCTTCTTTTACATTCTCATTTTCTGCATGATTATTAACATCTTCTTGCAAAGTGGGTGTCAAACTTTTCCATTCAACATGAATACAAACTTCACAAGCTTGATGCACCCCTTTCATGTATAAAAAGATTACTTGTGTTGGGAGTGGCCTTTTACAACTTCGGAAAGCATTTGGTTCCACATTCATTCCTTTGGCAGACGTTGTCTTGTAGATACCATATATTTGTCTAAGGTTAAAATCATACAAGAAGAGCTTCATTCCGAGCTTCACCTTTTCTACAAGCTCCTTTTTGGTTGGTGGAAACCCAAACACTTGTATTGAAAACACTCTTGCTTTGTTTGAGAATTACAAATAAAAATCAAGCCGGAAAACTTCTCTTTGCCACTGCCATCTTCATTGTTTGCTTCCCTGCTGCCTTGTTTTTGTTGCTTCATTTGTGTGTTGTATGTATCAAAGATATGTATTCCCAGTCTTTCTATTCCATTTTTTCCATGTTATTAACATCCTCTTGCAAAGTGGGTGTCAAACTTTTCCATTCATCATGAACACAAACTTCACAAGCTTGAGGTAATGAACACGAAATAAAATTCCTTCTTGGAACAGCTTCATGTGCCTCCTTGGCTTTGGAGCATTTTCCATGTTTTCCATAACCAAGACCCAAATAATTAGGCCCTTCCTGAAGAACATTTGGCTCAACTATTCCTTGTACATGCTTGCCTTTAAAACCCTTTAGCTGCATGATTATTAACATCTTCTTGCAAAGTGGGTGTCAAACTTTTCCATTCATCATGCACAAAAACTTCACAAGATTGAGGTAATGAGCACGAAATAAAATTCCTTCTTGGAACAGCTTCATGTGCCTCCTTGGCTTTGGATCATTTTCCATGTTTTCCATAACCAAGACCCAAATAATTAGGCCCTTCCTGAAGAACATTTGGCTCAACTATGCCTTGTACTCAACTATGCCTTGTACATGCTTGCCTTTAAAACCCTTTAGCTGCATGATTATTAACATCTTCTTGAAAAGTGGGTGTCAAACTTTTCCATTCATCATGAACACAAACTTCACAAGCTTGAGGTAATGAACATGAAATAAAATTCCTTCTTGGAACAACTTCATGTGCCTCCTTGGCTTTGGAGCATTTTCCATGTTTTCCATAACCAAGACCCAAATAATTAGGCCCTTCCTGAAGAACATTTGGCTCAACTATGCCTTGTACTCAACTATGCCTTGTACATGCTTGCCTTTAAAACCCTTTACTTTCATAGCACATTTTCATCAAGAATTTGGACCTTATTCCCTAGCGTCTCTCAAAAGCATGTACACATTCATTTTCAGAGGAAATTGAAGCCATAAACCAATAGCTAATTCTTCTAAATAACCTTGAATAAAATGAGCTAAATTGTACTTTGATACCAACTTGATTTGAATATTGACAAACTAGTTTTGTTGGGGAAGGGGTTTATGTGTCAAGCTTTAAGTGTATTTTGTGAGAAAGTTATGAGTTAATTAGATTTTAAAAACTTGTTTACACATTTATAATGAAAAAATTTTATTTCTAGGAAAATATTTTCCCTCAATCCAAATTTTGATCATTGGACATGTAAGAGGAAGAAAGAGGGAATTCACTTTTCAAATTCTAGACCTTGTCTAAACCAAAATAAACTAGAGGTTTGGTTTTCAAATACATTCACTTATTTGGAAAATTTCTAGCTACCAAAAGTCCATATGCCAATCTACCTCCCAAGAAATCCATTTATTACATCACTGGTTAGTTTTTGTCTTCCTATATTCTTTATCAACCTCTTCTAGTGATTCTTGAAAGGTGGATACTTAAATCCTTCCTAAAAATTTGAGCTCTAAAATGAGAAGACATACAATGTCATTTTAAGTCATTCTTCTATCCAATTATAAAAACCAAGTGAATATTGAACTACATATTGATTTTTGTCCCATAGAACAACAAAATCTAAAACCTCTTCAAGGTCTTCAATATGCTCGTAAAGTTAATTTACATGTCTTGATCAAGTCCAACAACAAAGAAACATTCAGTGACAACACCAAAATCTACAACTTCTTCAACATCTTCTAAACCATCTTCAAAGTCAATATTGTGTGCATCAAATTCCTCAGCAAGGTCATTAATGGAGTCATAAATGGTGCATCAAATTCATGCACCATACTTTGAATTTGTAAAGAAATTCATGAAACATCAAAATACATGCAAGGACTTAATTGGATAAGAAATCTAACCATCTGTTAGCAAACCAATTGTATATTATTTTCAACATCATTTTCCTTGTCCAATGGGCCTTTGATTTTTTGCCTCATTTATTTAAAAACTCATGTTTACACATTTATAAAATGCAAAATTTTTATTTCTAGGAAAATCTTTTCCCTCAATCCAAATTCTGATCATTGGACATGTAAGAGGAAGAAAGAGGGAATTCACTTTTCAAATTCTAGACTTTGTCTAAACCAAAATAAACTAGAGGTTTATTTGAGCTCTAAAATGAGATTCCAAGCCTAATTTCATAAAAAGTAAGTTGGGGATGATCACATTGACTTGCTTGATGACATGTCTATGAATATTAACTACCTTGAACTATTTTTTGCGTAGGGAAAGAGACACATTTCCATGTCTTAGCATGAAAACGTTCTTTGATATTGTTAATGCCTCTAGTGTTTACTTCTACAAGTTCTATAGGCAGAGTCTGTAAAGGGCCAGGTAGCCTCTGGATCTCATCTTTTATGAAAGGTGACATATCTAGTAAATGCCCCTACAGTCAATCTTTGGAATGGATCTAAACAGAAGTTCTTCATTTTAATATCCGTAAAACACAACAAATTTAAGGTAAACTATGTACATGTGTCATTTATTCCACAAACTAAAGTGTATAAGTAGTAAATTTTATACCAAGTGTGCTCCCACCATGTAAAGCGCAATTTGGTGAACTTATCATTTTTATAATATCTTTTTCGATTAAATTTAGTTTCACACATGATCAATTATTGCTTTGAAAGTTGTGTTCTACATAATTTGTGTACACTAAATTACAAATTGATTTTTTTAAATCTATTTTGTGAATGTTGAGCAATAGATATATATCATGGAGGATGAAAGACGAAGATCAGTCGAATCCCATATGGAGGTTCAGGGATCGGAGGATGTTCACGGTATTTAAATATAATCTTAAATCTCCATACATGTGTGTATATATGGAATTGATTTTTTTATTAACTTTGTGTGTGAAATTAGTTGTTAATAAGTTTCATATTTTAATTTTTAGGAGGCAAGAGGAGAAGGGTTTCTACTCCATCCATGGAGCGTGGCCAAGGTTCAACCGGTCGAGGTATGAGTGGTAGCAGGTTGCGGGAAGGGGGTGATATTTATTCCCCCGAAGGCCAATCAATGGTTGCTGGTTCTCAACAGGGTCACTGTGGGTCTGGTTCTCAGCAGCGTCATTCTGGGGTTGGTTCTCAGCAGGGTCATGTTGGAGATGAGGTTAACCAACAACATCAAGGTTTCCATCAATTTCAATATTTTTTCATTAAATTTGTACAACTTTTTTTACATGTGTTTTTTCTAATATACGAAATTATATATATATTGATGCAGAGGCTGAAAATGTTCGAGCCAGTGGTCAAAATAGACGCAGGGCAGCGCGCTACATTCAAGAAGAAGGCTGTCAACCCAACACAACTTATCCGGCTGAGATTACTGATATACCATGGGAAACGAACATGGCGGAATGCACCTTACAAAGGTGTCAAAGCCTTCATGCAAAATTGCAAAGAGATCTCGAGGCTTTGTATCTACCTGCTGAGAGTAGACAAAGCCTCAAAATAGTTACACATTCATTGGGTGAAATGGTAAATGTGTACAAAAATTTGGGGCCAACGACTGATTCGTTTGTAGAACTCATGAGAAAGAGAAAAGAAACAGTGATAGGTCCCGATAAATGGTAGGACATAAAACGAAGACTTACAAGAGCAGAGGCCAAGTCAATGTTTAATTATAAGGAAGGGCCAAAAAGAAAAATGTTGAAGGAGCAGTATTTCAAGCACCCAGAAAAAGCTACTTATTTGTATGATCGACATCTTACAGCCTTTAGAAGGCTTCCATGGAATGATGAGGTTCCTATTTATTTTGCACAAATGTTTTATAAAGAATTTTTTTTGGGTATGAAACCCGACTACAATGACCTTCCTTCAGAATTTTTTGGCCCGGGGAGAGGTCGATTATATCAACGTTAGGGCGCTAAGCGAGATGTTGAGTTGCCTCGCCCTGAGCCGCCATTGGTGAGGCGACCGTTTCGAGTTGAAACCCTGCGATCAGAGATCGATGCGAGTTATCAAATAAGTCGAGAAGCAAGAGATGTTATGATCGACAATGTTCATAGCGGATTGAGTGGAGTCGATCTTTGTTTAAATCTACAAAGAGCACGTGAAAATGCACGTGCCAATTTTGTTTATCGTACAGATGAGGATATTTACAACATGAATGTTGAAGATCTCTGAACATATGCAATAACTTGTCGCAATGGTCTGCAAGACCTAATTTTTCATGAGGAAGAGGGCACCATAACGGTATGTGTTAGTGACCTTAGGGTTTAAAATTATATTTACATATACATGTGTACAATTTGTAATAAATACATGTGTATGTACATGTATACATTTATTTGTATGTGTACATTAATCTAACAAAAATGTATGATTATATGTTAAAACACCATTTGCAGTTCTCAGGCATGATGCGTGATGAAAATGTTAATATTACGTTCGGGACATCCGGTTCAAAAGATGCAGATGGGTCTGACCATCATGATATGTTGGCACATGTATGTTAGTGTTTTTTAAGTGACTCTAAAATAAATAATTGTTGCCACACATGTACATGTATTTATATATATAATTTGATAAAATGTTTTAACAGGTACCGATTCCGTCTGATGTTTTTGGGATGGCGGTACCTTCTTCTTCCTTGGGAGATGTACCTTCTACTTCCTTGGGAGATGAGCCACAAGTATGGACAATTTTTCACAAGTTTAAAATTTATGTTTAAAAGTTATATATATATTCTACCTCAAAAAGTTCCATTAAAAATTGAGATATATATATATATATATATATATAGAGAGAGAGAGAGAGAGAGAGAGAGATCTATATTTTGAGTTATTTAAAATTTTTTGAATTTCGGTTCCTATAGAAGATTGCTTTAATCCGGGGACTCTAGCGACGGAGATAGGAACATCCACAGCATTTGAACAAGTTGTCTTTAGTTCCTTTTTTTAATATTATTGAAAATAAGTTTATATATGTACACGTGCATTTTCATTTGAAAGTTTTTAATATATATATATATATATATATATATATATATATATAGATATATAACTGTACATGTATATTGTACAGTTTACCACTGCAGATGTTCCTATGGGAGAACCTGTTCATCAAATGGAGAGGGAACCTTACGAGGTATTGCATGATTTTTTTGTTATATTTTGTTTTTTACATGAAGTTCTAGATATATATATTCTCATTCATTTTTAAAACTTCAAATTTTAATGTTAAAGTACATGTGCATTGTGTATGTAGGTTTCCTATTCACAGGATAGGGCGCAGACTGAGACCCAGACGCTAGATCCTCCATTTGATGGACATGATTTACAATAGATTTGATTTCAAAATTTAGATGGTTTTAAAATTTGTTAAACTTGATACAGTTTGATACTCAAGTGAGATTTACAATTTTTGGACATATTTTATTACAATATTATTATATATAATTTGTTTTATTTAATTTTTGGATGGTTTTAGTACTTTTGGCATGTGAATGTAAGTAATGTTGTCATCTGAATTACATTTAGCATGTGATATTTAATGTTAAATGTTTTTGTTGGATAGTTGAATTATAATTGGCATGGCATGTGAAGTTTGAAGTTTTTAAAACTACATGAATGATAGAATGTGAACCTACATTTGCACATGTGGTAAATTGAAATGTTACTTGTAACAAGACAATCCCCATTGATTTCATTACAGTATATGTTGATTTATGATTTGATATAATTGCATGTATGATGGTACATTACTTGTAAAGTCATTGGATTAATAGTGTTCATTGATTTCAGTGTAAGCGCAAAAATTATTGACAATGTAGAACGATTTTTGTGTTATAATAATTAAACCTAATAATATTGGAGAGAAAGAGAGACTTGAGGTATGGTGTTTACTACAAGAGTTCAAGCTAAATATTTAAATGGTTTATGATTTATGATTTATACTTTCTTTTTAATATAATCGATACGGAAAGATGACAAAACTAATAAGGATGACAATAAGAATAGAAGAAGAGAATAGTTTAATATTGATCACAATAAATGCTATTTGTAATTGATTACATTCTAATTATTCACATTCTATCATTCAATATTATTACATTGTCACTTTGCATTCAAAAATTTTATTTGATCATTTTCCATTATTAAAGTTATTCTACAATATTTATCATCTCAACAAATTGAGGTAACTAAGAAAATTTAAAATTAAAATGACTTGATAAATCTCAAACATATTTAGCATATTTAAAATGCTTATATTAATATTAGATGTATTTACATATTATTGATAAAATTAATCATATGTTTCTCATATTAACGATAGTTTTTCCTTGCTTGCACACGACTGAAACCAACTTAGATCCATCTTAACTACGGATCTATCAAGCGCCGAGAGGGATCAAATATCTTGAGGTGCAAACCTTTCTTCAAGTTTTGCACTTAAAAAAAAGGTTTACACCTCTAGATATTTGATCCCTATCGGCGCTTGATAGATCCATAGTTATGATGGATCTAGGAAAATAACTTTCTAAAAATAAGTAAGGGAAAAGCAGCATAGGGAACAATTAGGAGTAGATTTAGGGCATAGGGAACAATTAGGAGTAAATTTAGGAACATGTGATAGTTGGGTGAGATAAAATCATATAATTTAAGAAAATAATGGGAATTTGTAGGAGAGAAAAATAGTGGATATGACATGTATTTTGGTGAATAATCAAATTTATGGCATTAAACAATTAATTATTTTTGTATGTGAAAACAAGATTCACACCTAATCCTCACCTAAAAGACTAAATTAAACACATTATTATTAAGGGGACGAGGAGCTTTCTAGGTTGTGAGCTCCCCATTGTTAGATGAGTGTCGTAATGGCATTCCATGTATTTTTGTGAGAACTTATGATATTGTGATATTCTAATTACGAAATAGTGATCTTGAGTACATGTTGGATAATGTAGTAGATATGAACCTTTTGATAAGGGGAGATAAGGGATGTGACCAAATTCCTATCAGTGAAAAAAATTTTCTTCACCTTCCTATAATTCCATTGTAGCTTTGGGGGCCAAAGGTAAGAAGAGTACCTTGGAATTTCTTGGGTGAAAAACCAAGTGGGTCACCAACTTTGGTCTACTGACTATAATGATCAGTAGAACACTTTGGTCTAGTGGGTTACAAGACTATAATGATCACTCTGAATTTCTTTTTGTGGAACAAATGTGTAGTTTTCTGCAAAATCAATCATTGACAAAATGGTCCTTGGTGGAAAAACTTCATGAGATTTTTTGAATTGCAAGTCTTGCCATCGAGCTCTATGGGAATGTTTGGTGTATTTGTAAATTTCTGCCTCAAAATTTCTCAAAAAGTCTATCAACAAAATTTCTTCTTCTCGTAATTCGATTCTTTTAACACTATTTGCACCTTGAATCGATGTACCGATATATTCATATCTCTTCCATTTCACTTTCATGTTGGACAATGATTGATCATTTATATCAATACGATATTTTTTTTGAAATTTAGTCAAATTTCCACAATCATTGCATTTTTTACCACCAACACGTCTCTTTTTGTAAAACAATTCATCTCTTTCTCTTTCACATAGAATTTGAGATATGAATTCACGAATAGTGGAAGGAGGTGGTGAATCCTTCCATAATGTTCTACTGAAATCAAGGAATGTGTCATAATATAACTCAAATTCTACATGATAATGACAACAACAAGTGTCGCGTATGGTGATAGGTTTTACATACCATGGTTTTTGTTGAACAAAAGCACTGAGTGAAACATGAATTTGACTATTCTCTTCTTTGAACTTGTTGAATAACTCTATCTGAGTGGTTTCCAAGAGATGTTTTTCATGTTCTTCGTATTGATTTTGTGCTATTCTTCTTTGCATCACATGTCTTGCAGTTGGTGAAACATGCGAATTGTTCTTCCAATATTCATATATTATTTTTTTAACATCTTCTCCAAGTCTATCTTTGTATGGTTGCCTACAAATAGCTCTCCAACAAGCGAGTTCATCATTTACATCTATTTGCGGTCGAAATTTTCGATGTTTGTGCAGAGTTTTTCACGAGGTTCCCAGTGCTCGTGCCATAGATGTTATCAAACGATTCTCTTGAGTACTTGGTGAAACCATTGCCATCTGTATTCCTCTACATATATTTGAAACATCTTTATCTCTAGATCTCTTAATTGACTTTATAGCACTACTCACATTTTTTATCACCTCTTCCTTCATTTTTTTATCTTTGGTTGATTTTCGAATACCCAATAGTGTCGTCGCTTCTTTTAATTTCTTTGATGATAGGATACCTTTCAACATTTGAGCTTGAACTGTCACTCGCTCATTTAAGAAATAATCTTTAAAAATGTAGTTGACATGATATCGTATAACATGGTCAGGTTTTTTATCTCCATATGTGTGAGTGTCAACATTTTCTAACATCTCATTATCAATAGTGATTTCATCTGTACATATTTGAAAAAATAGTACATATTCAACAAATCACTAAATTAATAAATATGTCAATAAATATTAGGAAAATTTTAAATATATCAATAGATCATAATATTTACATTTACATACCCACTTCAATTTCTGCTTGAGGTTGATTTTCTTCTTCAATATTTTGAGGAGTATCTCTGTTTGTTTACATTAAACAAAATATTTTTCAAATTATTTCATCAAATAAAAATTAAGTTTCACCTTTTACATTAGAAAAATTTTAAATATATCAATAGATCATAATATTTACATTTACATACCTGCTTCAATTTCTGCTTGAGGTTGATTCTCTTCTTCAATATTTTGAGGAATATCTCTGTCTGTTTACATTAAACAAAATATTTTTCAAACTAGTTCATCAAATAAAAATTAAGCTTCACATTTTACATTAGGAAAATTTTAAATATATATCAATAGATCATAATATTTACATTTACATACCTGCTTCAATTTCTTCTTGAGGTTTATTTTCCTCTTGAGGTCGATTTTCCTCCTCAACATTTGAGAGGGCTTCTAACTTTCTTTTGCGAGATTGTCTCATTTCTTCTCTACGTGTCTCAGGGTCTCTTTTTCGAGCATATTTTCTCGCACAAGTTCTTCGATTTCCCATGATAATAGGGTATGAAGTTCAAAAAATTTCCTTCAAAAAATTAGACAATAACTCAATTACAAAAAATATCACAAAAGATTTAATTTAAAAAATTCAGTGTAAATTTTTTGTAAAAAATACATACTCCAATCCAAAACACAGACTTTAAAAATTCGAGAGAAAAATGTCTTATAAAAATGAAACGAAATTCAAAAGATTTACTTTAACTCAAAACACGTACATACCTCCAAGAAATGTCTTTTGAATGTATGTCCAAATTTTTTTTTACAATTTTTGCCAAAATCACGTCGCCTCCAAGAAATGTCTTCCAAAAAAATTCTGTAAACCCAAAATTGTAAAATAAATTTGCTTCCAAGAAATGCTCTTAAAATCAAACCTTGAAGAAAAGCTTTTGAACCCAAACCAAGATTTTGTAAAATCAATGTGCTTCCAAGAAATGCTCTTTAACCCAAACCTTGAAGAAAAGATTTTGAACCCAAACCAAGATCTTTGTAAAATGAGATGAAGTGTGCGAAATGTGCAAAAATTGTGAATCATTTCACGGCAATTTATATGGACGCGAAATGTGTTTTTAGTAGGGGGCTCCACAAAACTTTCCGGTCGACGGAGAGTTACAAAATAGTTCGGCTGAACTATTAAGACGTTAGAGTTAACGACTCTTAAGTGGAAAACATAGTTCGACCGAACTTGGACTAAAAGTTCGGCCGAACTAACGCATCACCAATTATGCAAAAGCAGGCTCTGAAAACGGTTCTGCAACTTTGGACTGATTAAACTCCATGAAAGGTTGTTAATTAACTGTCAGAACCAAGACAAGCATTTTCAGAATTGAATCTACTTTCAGGAAATATAACTTTTATGTAATTTCATAAACGTTTATTAATTTTAATTATTTTTCTAATAAAATAGGTGCAAACAATTTCTGAGGGTCATCGTGATTCAGTGAAATCAAAATTTTGTATCTCCCAAAATATATTGTAAAAAAAATTGAAAAAATTATGGGGCATTACATTGGTCCGTCGTCTCTAATGGGTAGCTTTTAGATTTTTAGTTTATAACTTATATGTTAAGAAATTTCTTGCGACACAAAACATATCCAAAATACACAGTTTTTCGTATTGGACCAGTTCAAAAAATTCTAGTAATTATGATATGCATCCATTGGCTTTGTAAATATGACAAAAAAAAAATAGACTCTGTCTAGATTGTTGTAACACATTTTGTTTTTTCAAAAACACAAATTTTCAATGAATACAACATTGCGTCATAACATGACTTCTTATGAATCCTTTGATTGTTAAGAAACACACACTCAAAGAAACACTAAGTTGACATATCAAATCTACATAAAAAAATTTCAAAAAATAAGTAATAGAAAGCTAACAAAATTTCTCACAACTTTTATTTTTACCGCAAAATGAAATTCTACACAGAAAAATTGTTATAGTTTGCAGAAAGTTGAAGAACCGAAAAAAATGAAATTTTTTTCTCAAAAAAGGGCAAAAAGTGTAACCCAGCTTCACATTTTCACCCTAAATACCGAATCACTTCTACAAATATTTTTTAGAATTAAAAACACAACGATAATCAGAATAAGAAAAGAATAATCAAATCACACACAACACAGATAATTTCTCGGGAAAATCTTGCTGGATAAACCCCACTATATTATATTTTATATTCAACATAGATGATGAAAAAATTACATAAAAAACTATTCTCACAACAACCCTCTAGTACTTAGGTAATTGTCTCACACTATCATACATAAAACTGACCAATACCTAGTGAATTTACTTCCTCTAGACAACTTTCCTTGCTTGCGCAATCCATGATGAATGAAATCCCTAAAAGATAGAAATTATGGACTTCATTGACTATGTAAGTATCATGGGCACTCCAGTGGGTCTTTGGTTTCATGTATGCAACCCAATAATCCTACAAATTATATTCAACTTCCCTTTCACCAAGAAATGAACTTGGTCTCCACTAGATCAGACATGCATGTAGCTAATAATAGTAAATCTTGAGTTGCATGTGAGATCATTGATTATAAATTAGTTAATATTCAATTCACTTGATATCTCAATAGTGTGTCTGCAACTACAACTACCACAACTTAGTTTAAATCACTTAAGTGAGTTAAATTGATTACAGCCTGCATTTATTATTGCACCACTGCACTTCGAACTCTGTTACAACTACAATTACTCTACATGCCTCACCAAATACCTGTAACTCAAAATCCACTAGATAAATGAGTTTATCACTCTCAGTTAACTATTACATGTTATCATTGAGAATATATTACAATTTCTTTTCCATCTTAATTAAGGGATAACTAAAATATAAATGCACCAAAAATAGCACTGTGGGCCCCACCCTAGTGTAGGTGCTTAATGCACTAGGCCTGGGTGCTGAAATTTTCTTGTTGAATCTCAAAAATCCCTCTCAACAAGAAAGGGATTATCCTTCACCCCGATCCTCTCTGTATGGTATTCTAATTTCCTCCTGGTGAGCGCCTTCGTCAGAATATATGCATCCTGATCTTTTGTGGGAATGTACCGAAGAAACAATATTCATATCTACACATAATCTCTAAGATGATGGTACCATATATTTATCTGCTTGGACCTGTCATGAAACACAATATTAATCTAGAGTTTAATGCAACTCTGATTATCACAACGTATCACTATCGGATCCATCTGATAACCAAACAAACTAACCAATATCTTTCTCATCCAGATAGCCTCAAATGTAGCTTGACTTGCTGTTATGTATTCTTCTTCCATTGAACTGAGTGCCACAGATTTTTTTTTCCTGTTGTACCAGGAAACTATTGTAGATCCTATGCTAAAAATCCCTCTTGATGTGCTCTTTATGTCTGATGGAATTCCTGCCCAAACTGCATCCATGAAGCCTTGAAGCTTCCGTCCCTCTATCCGTATGTACCATATACCATACTTTGATGTGCCCCTCAGGTATCTCAAGACATGATTCTCCGCCTTCCAAAAGATCTTGGTAGGATTAACCATAGCTTAACTCAAATAGTTAACTCCGTAGCAAATATTTGGTCTGGTTTTCACTAGATACATCAGTGAACCAACTAACTTCCTATAGACAGTCACATCCAGTACCTCTCCAGATGTAGCATCCTCTTTCCTCCAATTTCCTCGAAGAGGAGTATTCATGGGTTTGCAGCTCTCCATGTGAAACTTACCCAATATCTCCTTTTCATACTTTCCTTGGGACACAAAAACTTCACCATCCCACTGCCATATATCTAATCCAAGGAAATAATTAAGGAGTCCCATGTCTTTCATTTGGAACTACCTTGCAATATCCTCGCATGAGTGTATCAAATGCTCATCACAAGTCAAAATTATATCATCAACATAAACAAAAATAATCAATAGCTTACCCTCAACCACAATTTGATACAATTTTGCATCTACTTCACTTTTGGAGAAGCCCATTCTGGTGAAATAATTGTTTATCTAAGTGTACCAAGCACGGGGTGTTTGCTTCAACCCATACAATGCTCTTTTGAGCCGACACACATGCGACTCATTGTTGAAGATCTCGAAACCTTTAGGTTTCTCTATGTACACCTCTTCCTCAATGATCCCATTGAGAAATGCAATTTTCACATCCATCAGATGAATTCACCAGCCCATCTACACTAAGAGTGCAAGGATTGATCTTATGGAAGAGTACCTTGCAACAGGTGCAAAAGTCTCATCATAATCTATCCCCTTGATCTGTGAGAATCACTAGGCCACAAATCTAGCCTTGTATTTCTCCACACTCCCACCAACAACTTTCTTTACCTTGTAGATCCATCTCAATCCAACCATTGATTTGTTGACTGGTCTTGGGACAATTTCCCATGAACTATTCTTGACAATGGAGTCATACTCCTCCATCATTGCATCAACCCAAGTTGGTTACTGCAATTCTCCATGAAAGGAGGATGGTTCAGTCACAATACATTTGCTCGTAAGAGCCATGTATCTAGTGAATTGGTCAGGAGACTATCTTTGTCTGTGCTATCAAGTAGGGGCTCCTACATTCTCTGCAACATCAAGTCTCAATCTATTGGCTTTTGTGGTGTGCCTTCTTCCATTTATGATGGATGGATTAGCATGAGTTTTTTCCTCCACTCCATAAACCTCTTCATGTGTCTAATCCACATCTTGAGGCTCATCCTTGGAACCAAAAATTCCTCCTCTACATGCATGTCTATCTCCCTCTCAAGGGACAACCACATGAATTTATCCTCATCAAATTTTATATCCCGTCGCACAATAGTCATGTTGTTGTTTGGAAAATACACAAGATAGTTATAACGCGTTTTAGTGTAGCCCACAAAAATACCGATCTCAGTTGTTGGTTCCGGCTTCTTCTTGGCATCCTTGGTCACATGCGCATAAAAAAATGAGCCAAAAATATTAAAGTGTGAAACATCTTGTTTTTTACTAGTGAAAGCCTCTTCAGGTGTACTCATGCCAAGTATCCTATGAGGACAACGGGTTTTCACCAATGCCATAGTGTTCCATGCTTCTGCCCACAGATGCATCGATAGGTGTTGATCATGCAACATTTCTCTTGTTGCACCCATGATTATTATTTTATTTCTTTCTGCAACCCCATTCTGTTGTCGTTATGAGTCGATATCCATTTTCTTCAAATTCCTTCTTTGCTGCAGAATTTCTTGAATTTGTTAGAGATGTATTCACCACCATTATTGTTCCTAAGAGCCTTCACCTTCTTACCCAACTCTTTCTCCACCAGTGACTTAAACTCCAAGAACTTAGAGAATGTCTGATATTTATTCTACATGAAGAAGATCCAATACTTATGAGAAAATTCATCAACAAATATTACATAGTACTTATGTTTTGTTGTTGAAGAAATAGAGAATGGTCCACACACGTCTGTGTGAACTCTCTCAAGGATCCTCGAAGCTCGGTTCTCCTTCTCATGAAAGGTGGCCTTAACATATTTTCCCATAGTACATTGCTTGCATGTGTTTGAATGTGCAAGTGTAGCCCTAGGAAGACCAGTAGAAATCTACTGCATGACTTTCAAGGCTCCATGGTGAAGATGGCCCAATATTTTGTGCCATGATTCGCCCTAAGCCCAGCTCACCACTTGATCTGCCTTTCCCATATTTGTTGTGTAACCATCTACCTCTAGCTTTTAGAGATTCTTAAGTCGAATCCCTATCCTCTTGGATTTTCCTATTGTTTTATTTCAAAGGAAATATTTTCCTTCATTAAAAACAACATCATTGCCTCTATCCTCCAATATTCTAGCTAAGACTAATTTTTTCTTCAAACCTGGTACATGAATTACATCTTTTAATTGAAAGGTTTACTTGAATGCCTTTGGAGGGTAATGGTACCTATCCTAGTAGCACTGTACCACTCGTGATCACCCATTTCAATATGCATCAGGATATTCTTCTCCTCCAAGTCACTGAAAAGTTCCTTGTCTCCCGTCATGTGAAAGGAAGCACCAATATCCAAATACCATACAGATACCAATGCACTTGACACCATGCATGCGATCAATGAGAACTCAATATCAAATTTTGAAGTATGGGTCTCACCAATTGTAGATCCTCCAACCTTCTTGTTCTTATTATTTTGTGGACTGTTATTAACAAAATGGCTATGATGGTGACAGTGAAAACACTTCATCTTGGACATGTCATGCTTCTTGCCATTCTAGGACTCAAATTTGGAATGGAATTTCTTCCCCTTCCCATTCTTTTCCTTGGCAGCCAAAGCACAATCCTCTTCATCTTCATTCTTAGATGAAGATCCATCTATGGTGTTCCTTCTAAGCTCCTCCTCCACCAAATCCGACCATAGTCATTCCCAATCTGGAAAATTTTCCCTTCCATTGAAAAAGTATTGATAACCATGCAAACTCTTGGGAAGTCATAGGAGATCCAAATTCACCAAATCATCATCAGTGACTATTATACCAATACTCCATAGTTAATCTCGACAATGGAAAAACTTTTTTAGATTTTTTCGTATAGAGTCTCCCTTCTCCATATTGATCTTCCTGAGTTTATATTTGAGTGCCAACTTCCTATGGTCGTTGCTACTCTAGAATAGATCTGTCAAAGCCTTCTACATTGAATATGGTGTGGATTTCCCATGGGGGATTGAGACTATGTGGTCTCGTACTCCCTCCAACATTATCCTTCTTTCCTTTGCCACTTTATTTTTCCATGCATGAATATTTGCAACATCGATCATAATGGGTTTAGGAACATCATTGTCAATGAGTTCCTTCATGTCGTTTTCTTTGAGTAGTGCCTCCATCCTGTCCTTCCAAGAGATATATTTTGAGCTAGCCTCGAGTGCATACTCCAAAATCAAACCATTGAAATAAATTTTGATCTTGAATCAGTTGTAGCACCAAGAAAGTCTTTATGCAAATTTGAATTCTATCCAATCACAAACTCAGCTCCTGCTTCACTTCTGCAATTTCTTGTGCTCTGGTACCATGTATAAATTATAGAATATGCATGTATATCTTGGATTCACCCGATCTAACAATGTACTAAAGTTAAATATTGAATCGCTTGTACAAATATTTTTTAAAATTAAAAACACAATCGATAATCACATGAAGTAAAGAAGAATCAAATCACACACAACATAGATAATTTCTTGGGGAAAGCTTGCTGGTCAAAACCCCACTATCTTATATTCTATATTTAGCATGGATCATGAAACAATTACAAAAATATTCTCACAAGAGTCCTCCAGTACTCAGCTAATTGTCTCACACTGTCATGCATAAAACCAACCAATACTTAGCCAATTTACTCTATCTAGACAACCTACCTTGCTTGTGCAATTCCGGATGAATGAAATTCCTAAAATATAGGAATTATGGCCTTCCTTGACTACACAAGTATCATGGTAATTCCAAAGGATGTTTGGTTTCATGTATGCAACCCAGTTATCCTACAACTGATAATCAACTTCCCTTTCACCTAGAACTCAACTAGGTTTCCACTGGATCTGACATGCATGTAGCTTATAATAGTAAATCCTTAGTTGCATGTGAGATCATTGATTATGAATTAATTAATATTTAATTCACTTGATCTCTCACTAGTGTATCTTCAGTTACAACTAGCAAAACTGAGTTTAACTCACTTAACTGAGTTAAACTGATTACAACTTGTATTAACTAATGCACCACTGCACTTCAAACTCTGTTATAATTAGAATTACCCTGCGTGCCTCACCAACTACCTCTAACTCAAAATCCACTAGCTAACTGACTTTATCACTCGTAGTTAACTATTACAAGTTATCATTGAAAATATATTATAGTTTCCTTACCATCATAATAAGGGATAACTAAAATAGAAATGCACCAAAAATACCACTGTGGGCCCCGCCCTAGTGTAGGTGTTCAATGCACTAGGCATGGGTGTTGAAATTTTCTTGTTGAATCTCAACACCGTGCACTGAATAAAATCACAGTAAAGAATCACTAACCACTCCCACGTATATATGATTTGTTTGATCAGTTAAAGCATGCAAATTATTTAACTAAGTTAGACTTACAAAGTGGTTATCATCAAGTTAGAATAGCTGAAGAAGACATTTGGAAAATTTCTTTCAAAACTAGACAAGGATTGTATGAGTGGTTAGTTATTCCATTTGGCTTAACAAATGCACCAACTACTTTCATGAGAGTCATGAATGATGTGCTTAGACCATTTCTAGATGAATTTTTCATTTTCTACTTAGATGACATACTAATATTCAACAAGTCAAGAGAAGAACATTTCATACATGTGAAAAAGGTACTTGAAGTCTTAAAAAAGGAGCAATTATTTTTAAAGATGTTAAAGTGCGAGTTTTTTAAGACTTCATTGGTGTATTTGGGAGACATTGTTGGAGGAGGTGAGTTGAAGATCGATCCTTCCAAAGTTTAGGTCATTATAAATTGTCTTAATCCTAATACAACTATAGAGGTAAGAAGCTTCTTAGGGGCAGCACAATATTGGAGGAAATTTATTGCTAATTTTTCTTCCATTGCAGCTCTGTTGCATGCATTGACAAATGTGAATAAAGTCTTCCATTTTGGAGATGTATAACAAAAAGCCTTTTATGATTTGAAGAAAAATATAAGTTCAACACCAGTTTTATCACTTCTAGATCTTAGACAACCATTTGAGATCCAAACATATGCAAGTGATTATGCTATGGGAGCAATGCTCATGCATCATGGTAAGCGTATCTCATTTCATTGTGAAATTGTTAATGGATTTGTGACTAAATATACCACCTATGATAAAGAGCTATATGTATTGATACAAAGTGTAAAAAATGGAAACATTACTTGATGGGGAAAGATACCATTATTCATACCGAACATCCTCCATTGCAATACTTATAATCACAGTCAAAGTTGCAGCAATCAAGACATTTCCGATGGATGGGTTTTCGACAACAATTTCATTTGGTTATCAGGTACAAAAAGGGAATCTACAATAAGGTAGGTCATATTCTCTCAAGGCCTATTGTAAATTAAGCTATTATAGTCAAATAAAATTCCATTATGCATGAAAGTTACATTGAACAATATGCAAATGAGAGTTTGAGTCAAGGGTGAAATCTTGAAGTTGGGAAACACTTTTTGGCAGATGGCTAGAATTTGGGCGAAATTTTTAATTTCTCGTCCGAGAAAATAGTCAACTCAATTTCTCGACTGAGAGTTTTCAAACTCTCATCCCAGAGATTTTTAATGTTTCTCCTGAGAGTTTGATTGGGCTTGACCAAAGATAAAATAATCTCAGAAGAGAGTTAAGTATTTTCTCGTCTGAGAGTTGTATTGACATAAACTCTCAGGTAAACTCTTGGATGATAGCTGTAAAAATCTCGGCTTAGATTTTTTTTAACTCTCGTCTGAGAGTTTTATTCTTATAAAAAAACCCAAAACTCATGTCTCCCCCGACATTTTGCACTGTCATTTTCATTCATTCTGCACTGAAGCTGTCGCTTTCGCTGGGCTGGAGCTATCATTTTGGTTGGAGCATTCGAGCCATCATGAGCATGAGCACATAGATTCTTCTAGCCAGGTAAGTCTCTTCTCAGCAAGATTATACCTTCTGCCTTAAAGATATTGAAGAAAGGTTTATGATATTTTTTTTTTTTTCAGAAATGAAAGGCATGATTGCAAACACCCCATGCAATGGTACATTCTTTAGTTGTTGCATTTGCTTGATTTTCCTGACACTCAATACAGAGGTCCATAATGTGATTTATGCAAATTTCACAATTTTCAACCACAATATACCATGTCCAAAGGGCCACAACATTTGACTTCTTGATTTTGAACCACAATATCCCACGCTCAAAGGGCCACAACATTCCACTTATTGATTTCAAACTACAATATCCCACGCGAAAAGGGACATAGAATTCCACTTCTTGATTTATAACCATAGTATCTCATGCCCAAAGGGCCACAAAATTCCAATTATTGATTTCTAACTATAATATCCCATGCTCAAAGGGCCACAACATTCCACTTCTTGATTTTGAAATGTTTGGCCTTCTCAGTGGAAGTGCTTGGTCCAGCTTGAGAGTTGGAACCCTCGCCGGAGGGCATGAGAATAATATCTATGTCTATTGAAGCCATTGTCTTCTATAACAAATTCTAATAGTAACAAACCCTGGCAGCAATGGCGGCAGCTGGTGATTTCACTCCGAGACCAACGACTAGCTAATGTTCAAAAGATGAGCTCATTTAAGATAGAATAGTTCTTAACACATTGTTTGTGAGCTATCTTAGTTCTCGAATGAGCTTCCACTTGGAATACCCACTTAGAAACCAACGAATCTTAATTATGTTTTCCTGTATATAGTCATATAATATCTAATGGTCTTCATGTATCTCCAAGGTATTTTTTCAAGAGAATTTAGTTCTTTTTCTTTTTTCCACATTGGAAAATTCTTGATCATTTTTATGTTCATATTGGTTTTGTATTTACATGGAACTTGTGACCCTTCTACTATATGTGATGGGTTATTTTCTTGGGGATTGTGTTGGTTGAGATTGAGGTGGAGGTATCTCAACTATTTCCTGTTCCTCCCTTGGGGCTTCCTTCTCCATTATTTTTTTTTTTACTCACAGATATTTTCAACAAACTGATTATCTTTGAGAAACTGATCCCAAGTCTTCTCATACTTCTCTAGTTACCATTATATGATTAACTTGGTGAGGCCATCGTGATATAACATTCTTTTCTCATCTCTGGGGTGCTTCTGAATCAACTTTGTGGTTTTTTTGAATCAGATAGTATGGCACATTTAACATTTTTTCTCCCTTAATATTTTGCAAGATTCTGATGTGGTATAAGTAAATGAGGTTTAATCTTCCCTCAAAATTCATATATGAACCAAGAAGGTTAATTCATATCAAGGATGTTTTCACCAGGTGTTATCCATTCCTCTAACTGTCCTACCATTTTAAGCTTTTGTTTGCAATTTATATAAAATTTCATCCAATACATCCAAATGGTCAAAAATGAGACTTACACCACTAGAGATTTTTGGGCACCATACTTGCTAAGATCTTATATTCTCAGTGCCTTCTTATAGATACATAGATTATCCATTCATTTTGATGGAAATTTCAACAGAAAAACTCTTATTCCATGTAAAAATTTCATCTCATGCAAGTGGATTTGCACTTATAGAACTCCAACTCTACAACTGAATTTGAAACCTTTTGAAGCAGCTACCAAAACTTCACATATGCAAACATAAAAATGTTGTATTGAATATAATGAGTTTAAAAAATAATGGATTTATGTTTAGGGTCTCACTCTTTGTTTTTTTTTCTTTTATTGTGGATTTAAAGAATATTTTAGGATGGCTTTATTTTTTTTAAATATTTTTGAGAAACAGGGGTAGTAATGATGGAATTTATTTGAGAAACATGAATGGTTTTTCCCAAAATGGAATGAATTTCTCCCACAATAAATTACCTATACAAAAGAAGGAAACACTTTCCAAATATGATGCTTTTGATGGGGTTTTCGTTTATGATGTGTTTCACCTAGTAGCCACTTTTTGACATCATGTTATCTGTAATGTAGCTTTTGAGCACAAAGTTTGACCTAGAAAAAATACCTACCTCTTTGGTTAGGAAAAACCATTAATTGAGATAAATGTGAAGAAAAATGAACCTAGAATCCATTCATAATATAGATTAAATGGAAATACCTTTCTTAAATAATTTCCTTTTAGCCCATGCGAGTGTGGTTCAACAGCAATTTGGATGGTAATCACACTTGTATTAATGTTGTGACCTTGTTCAAGCATCCCGCCTCCCCTCAAGTGGTGTGGATGATGCCAAGGGATAGTCTTAGGTGATTTTTATGGAACAAAAGTGTATAAAAAATGCGACTCATAGCAGGTTTTCTTAGCTAGAGGACCTCTACTAGCATCCTTTCTGGAACAAGTTCTTTGTATCTTTCAATTGTCCTATTCGATGGCTCTTCCTTGTCTATCACTTTCCTTATTAACATGGAGTGCATTATCTATGGAGTCTGTCTATTGACTTTATATTTAGTTATCAATTTTTTGATTATTAGGGGTTTATGGATTTTTATGAATCTATTATTGTGTTTCACATTCACTTATATCTTTGCTAAATTACTTGCTGATATAAAGAATCTTAGTATTTTGGATGTTTTTTTTATCCTATGTCATTCTCTTCTGACTATCTTAAATTTGACACTAAATTTTGAGCTTATTTACATGATTGAAAATTTTAAACTCAGTATTGAAAGTGTAGGTACAAGATTAGGAATAAGTAATTTCAGTGTTTAATGAAATGAATGGAATTATACTAATTCTTCACTTGTTAATTTTCCAAGAGTGGATAATTTTGATTTCAAAATTGAATGATCTAACTTCAATTACATTGAGTTCGAGAGTAAATAGTTAAATCATAATTATGGAATCAAAATTGCTAGTTTTTGAACTGGTCTGTGGAGTATTTGAACTATGAAAGGCATCGTATTGTGTTGGGTATAATGCGTTTCCATGCCTTTGTATTTCCCTTTCAGTGATCTAGCAATGATCTATAATGCCATTCAACCAAATTTCGTTTCTCAGTTGAACATAGGAGAAACAATCACATTTTCTTCTTGGAAGTTATGGGTGGTGGCATACCTGCACTTTCCATTGTTTCATTCACAATGCTATGTTTTTTTTCCTATTAAACGCTATCCATGTTTTCCCTTTCCACATAGGAAACAACCAACCTGGTAACTAGCCCTAGCTCTAGTTTCAAGAAAAACAGAGGAATCCAATGGGTTTGGATGGAAATTACGTATAGACAGCAATGGCAACATAAGTCAAAATATGAGGGTGGTAGAGTATAAGTCAAAACAAGGATTTTTTTAATTTGAAAAAATATTATAAATTTGAGAGTAAGATGTGAATTTCTAGAGTTCATATGGGCTTTCAATAAAGTCATTTCATGAGTGCAATTGAGGAAGTGCTATGAAATATCCAAATTGTTGAATAGAGTAATGATAGGTTATATGGAAGTGGTGTTTAGTGAAGTAGTCAAGGTATATGTAATGATAGGATAGTAAACAAGTGGGTATTCATAAATACAATAGGTAGGATAAGATAGGTTTATTTGCAATAGTAGTAGGTTAGGTTTTGATAATAACATAAGTAATAAAACAATAAATTTAACTTATTGCAAAGGAAAATAGGAGAGGTTTTAATTGGGATTGTAAATCAAATTTGGAAATTTTGAGGTTAATAACTAAAATTTTAGGATATAGGAAATAGATATAAAAAATATAAAGATTAACTTTTTATATGAGATTGCTAACTAAATTAGAGACATTGAAAAAATTCTTACCATACTTTCTATACCATATAACTAATATTGTTGTTGGCTTCAAAATATTGGAGCTATAGTACCTGTTATCCATTGATTTATGACATGACTGTCGATTGATAATTTGTTTATGAGGGGTGGAAATTTGATTTGATACTATAGCAACAATGGCATCAAGAAAGCCCTCCGAAGACCTCTCCATGAGAGAAGGATTATCATATACATTGGTTGTTTAGTTATTTCATGTTTTCAAGTAGGTTGTATTTATTATTTTCTGTGAAAAATTGATTAATGTAAAAATATTTTTATCCTGCACAGGTGGACGCACTCATATGACTCATGCACCCAGACACGAAATTGAACAAGAGGATCCCCCTAGACCTATTCCCATTCATCCCCAATTTCATAGAGCCCATTCTGAGGGGTATATTATACATGGTATAGGTACACATTAGATCAATTGCTAGTTAAAATGTTCAAGTTTACGTATATTAAATGTTGAACAGGTGATTTTTTATTTTCAAATGACATGAGTTTAATTTGAAAAGATTATTCTCCATAGGTGGAAATGTAGGAGTTGGGTTTGGCCCTATTGCTGGTGAGGGGAAAATGAGAACAATGTCTCAGCCTATGGCATCCACCCCACACTTGGATACTTCAGATTCAGGTAAAATATAAAGGAAAATTTATTGTTTGATGTATTTTTAATGTGAAATTTATTGTGTGTCTCTTGTACTTGTGTTATAAAACTATTTAGTGTTTTTTATAGTGCTTGGTAGAGACGTTCATTCCTCAGAAGGGAAAAATCCTAGTATGAGTGAACAGGATGAGATAGTTTTTCCACGAGGTATTTTCAAATGACCAAAAAAGTTTTTTAAATACAAATTTTCCTTATCAATTATTTAATTTTTTGATATGTAAAATAATTTAACATGTTACAGGTGGTGGTCATCGCCCTCCTAGGGGGAGAGGTCATAGGGTAAATGAGTTTTCTCAAAATCTAAGCTATGATCCCCTTTACACCCATCTCGGTGATATTCCTAAGAAAATGCCTTGGGAAGACACCATATCCTTACTTACTGTTGATGGGATGAGGGAGAATTCCATGAGATTACGCAATGAATTGCTAAGTTGCAATCTCTCTGCCCCTAATCGAAATTGTCTCCAATTTTTTTTTCACAATTTGGAGAGTTTAATAAAGACTTATCATGGGTTGGACCATCAACCCAAGCTTCTTTTGACATGATGCATAGGAGGAGAGTGTCGTTGATTGGTATCCACTCCTACAATGAAGTTAAAATTAGGGTCACTAAAGAAATGGCCTTGTCACTATTTGACTTGCTACTTGAAGACAAAAAACATCTGAAGATTACAAGATTCAATGATACCAATATTGCATCTTATATTTATTAGAAGTTCCTGTATGTATACGGGAAGTTTCCAAATAATGATGAGGTCCCGCAATATTTTTTTAGGATGTTATTTTCTCAATTCTGAGAGCACATGGACCCTAACTATACAGATACTAGGTCTAAATTCTATGGGGTTGGAAAAGGTCGTACATATGAACGACCTGATGCTATGTGAGACGTGGGTTTAGGCCTCCATCACCTCATTTAGCACCTCGACCAGCTAGGGTAGTTACACTTCCATAGGAGCTAGCCCTTATCTCCAATGTTGCATCAGAGATGAGGGAGAATATACAAGAACATATTGTAGCTGCTTTAGGAGGGGTGGATGTCGGCTTAGGGATAATCCAACCTTCATCTAGTGCAGGAGTTCATTCATTTGTGACTATTCCAGATGATGTGTTGAGGGAGATGGAGTGAGATGAGATTATGAAGTATGCATCCTCATGTAGAGACCACTATGATCAATCAACTACACAATAAATGCACACCATGGGTGAATTTTGTACATGCATGTTTTGATCTATTTTAAAATACACAATTATAAGATGAGCAAGGGTGCATGTAACATGTTTTTTTGGTGTATATACATTTAGTCTCAAAAATATTATGCCAATATATTTATTTAACTTATGCAATTTACAACATTCTTAGAACAACATTGCCTTGCCCCTGATCCTCATTCTATAGATCATGGACATGATCATGTACAGGTGCCACATTCATTACTATCTATCAATATTTTTGTACGTTAAATTGAAAATGAATTTATGTCACATATTTTTATATGGTATGAGTCTTAACATTATGGAATTTTCAGGTTAGTGCTACACATCAGCCATTACCTAAAGAGATTATTCCTTCTCAGGTTCCAATCGTGACATAGGTATCGATACTTTTCGTTAAGCATATTTATTATTCTTATTATATTTTTTTTTTGAAAAATTTTCTATTAACTTTGGTTTCTACTTCAGGCTACAGATAATATTGAGATGATGCAAACTAAGCCTCAAGGATATCGTGTAGGATTTGGGTCAGAGAGTCTACATTAAACCATGGTATCCTCTTACCATTTCTTCTTTGGTATCATTGTCACATTATAAACAGGCTATCTAGTGAATTTATAGACAGTTGAGAGGTTATTTTATGTATCTAGTGAATGCTAAAACTAATATTTAATTTTCAGTAAAAACTTTGAGCCATAGTCAATTCACTAGGTTACTGACAGTATAGGTGCTTCATTTGGCTTAAAGGAATATGAACATTTGTTTCCTTGACCATCTCAGAAAATGTCACAATGTCAATATGTTGTACTTCCTACTCAAGTCCCTGCAAAATAAGGAAGCCCATGCACAAAAAGCAAACATACCAAGATATTTCATCTCTCACCATGGCCTTATCAGGTTACTCATGGTACAAGCTCTAAACAAAGCAAGAAAATCCTGGGAAGAAGTCATTGCAACTCCAATGGTTGCAACTTCACTAAATGAGCCCAATGTTGTGTGACTCCACCCATTGCAATTGTGAAGGAGGAAGAATATATTGTCATGAATCCCTTGGCTACAAAGTACCTACTAATTCATATTAAGGAAGAAGAGACAAGTTATATTACACCATAGATGGAAAGTGATATTGACGTTGAGATAAATAGTAGCAAACCAACCACTGAGAGAATGAGAGGGCATAAAAATAGGCCCCCCTGTGTTCCAAGAAAGAAGAGGACATGATACATTCCTACCACCACCCAAACCCCTACTACTCCAAAAAAACAAGTAAGGGCAGAAGAAATCCTAGAACACCAGGAAAACACAACCCCTACTAAAACATAAGAACTAGTAGAGTCAGTGACCTAGGGTTGGAAGAATTTGGTCTAGTGGCCTTGCTACTCCATAATAACCAGCAAGGAGTGCTCTTAGGGAATATTTTTCCACTTTGATGGATGATAATTACATTATCAGGCCATGGATATAGTTTCTTCTAATCTCGAGGACATGACAGTTTCTATTCCTGCAAACACAATTGTTGCTACTCTCAAGGACACAATTGGTGCCACTCCTGTAAGCACGATGATTGACACTTTTATCGTTGACCACGAAGAAGAAAACACTACTTCTCCCATGGGCACACCTACAACCACTCTTGTAGAGACCATTTTCTAAGAATTAATTGTTTACATTCCTTCAAAGCATAAAAAGGTAAGGTGATTGCCCTCTTTACCTCTGTATACCTCACTTATTAGTCAAAATAAGTTACTTAGAATAAAGTTCTAGGAATTGCAATTCAAGACTGATGGAATGAGGAAAAAATTGTATGAATGGAAATCCTTGGTTTGGAATGTATCTTCTTGAATGAAAATGACTAGGGAGGGATTTAAAAGGAGGGAGGACGGAAAGCAATGGGAATACTGGAAAAGTTTCCTATCCGAACTTTGTAACAACTATAAATTTTGCCACATAAAGAACAAAATACAGTCAACATTCATAAAAGGCTTCAATTTAATTCACATTCACATTGGTTTGTACCCCTTTTCTATCCTAGTAATTCTTTGGAGGATTCTACACATTTTAATGATTAGGTCTAGGAGCTTGGGCATTTATTTTTTGAGGTTATCTTTGGGTGTTCACGGTGGGTTTACAGTTTTACAATTATTAGGAATATGGTTTTATCTAGCTAGGGTTTGGATGTAGTATGAAAATGTAAAAAGTCAAAGCCAAGAGATGGATTTTTGTTATTTGATAGGAAAGAACATGGCCTGATCTAAGGCTTGTGTCTTAGCTCTCATCACTTAAAGCATAAGATCTTCTTCAACCCTCAGTGAAAGTTTCTATGTGAATGGCCTTAGTGACATTATCCTTAATCCTAGATTGGAGTTCCTACCATCTATTCTATTGTGCCAATATTGGAATCATAAATCCCTTATTTTATATTCATCAGCTAGGTAATGGCGTTCCATTTTTTTGTAGTTAAAGTATTTGAAAATCTGGATTGGTGGATGAGGTGTCTAAACTAATAAATGGAGTTAGGATTTATGTTATTAAAGCCATTATGGGCATCAGTGGAGATTCCATTCTATCCACTTGGACCTAGTCAAATTGGATTGAAAGGAAAGAACTTAGCCAACACATCATTCATTAGAAATATTTATCAGAACAACAAACTGATATGCTATTGCATGCCTCCTTCGTATGTCAAAATCAACCAAAATCCTATACTTTTCAGCCCAAATACAAACTTACTAATTTAGCAAAAATCAAAGCAAGATCCATTCTGTCGACATACTGACTAATATATCCTTTAGCAGAATTTTCTAGATGTATTCACTAAAGTAAATCCTATAGAAAACACCTAATATGTCGATTAAAAAAAACGTATGCTAAAAGAAACGTATGATGACTTGCTAGTTTGTCTAATCCTGTGTTGCCGTGTGTTGGTTCCTCATATACAATGCCCATGGATTCTATCATCTGTAGCATTGTGTTATAATCCTTATTTTCCCCTTGCTCTGACATCCTCTAGTTGTAAGCCATCAAATTTGCATCTTTTGTTCAATTTTTCTACCAAAGTTTTGAGAAGATTACACTTTGTCATAAGGATGGCCAATTGTTGCTTGGCTTGTAAATAATGTTTATAATTTCTGCTATTTGTGCCACTATTTTTCATATTCATTGAAATTGGTAATGAGAGAAAGAATAGATGCTCCATTTCCTTGTACCATATCTTCATTAGACCTTACAATTTTCCTTGGCTCAAGTATGTCGCAATATTCCATAGTGTGCAAATGAATTGATAAAAACAAGGCTGAGAATTTACTGGCTTCCAAATTTAAATAAAAAAAGCAGGAAAATTAAGTTATTTCTGTCAATAGGCAGTCGAGCCTTTGGAATGAGACCTGCAGGAGAAGTAAGGAAATTTTCAGCACCAGTTCTCAGAGTCTCAGGGGAAAGAATCTTTCCCAGAAAATGAAACTTAACAACAAAATTACAAAGTGATTGAATGTCATACAAAGAGTGAAAATGAAACCAAAAGTCTATATGTGAGCCAAGAAAGAGGTTGAGATAAGACCAAGATAATATAAAAATGGAACCAAGATGCGAGAGCCACCCCTTAAACCTTGGTCCTTTAGTTATCAGAAATTCAATTTTGAAAATAGGATTGCTATGTCTAGAAAAAAACAGAGATACAATCAATCAAAATGTGAGCTTTGAAAGACTCTTTTGAAATAGGCCAACCCAAGGAGAGACATGCACAGGAGCTCACCATGCTCCCATTCGGATGGAATCTGATTGATCATTATCCCATCTGCCACAGAGAAGAGTAAATCCATGGCTTCAAAACCTCCTGTCCTTGTAGCCTTAGACATGTGCGAGGGGATTCTGGGTCTTGTCCTATTTATGGTTTTCTAGGTGGATACGCCTGCATGTGAGGGACACATGGTATGTTATGATTGTGCTACTTGTCATTAAATCATACTGGGTGAATCATGAAAATCCTTGGGAAGGTAGGATCCCTTTTACCTAGAGCACTCATTTTTAATTTTATTGCCATATTAGCCATTGGATTAGTTTGTCTTATGGTTCTGGAGGACATGGAAGAAGGTGATTTCTTGGAATTTTGAAGCCTCATATTGTGCTCTACTCAGGATTGAAGCAAGTCTGTGATGAGTTGGGTTTTTCATAAAAATTGACAATTATGGTTGAATATCCTAAGATAATGATGAATGCATGTTTTTCTGCTGCTAATATTAGCCCCTGTAATAATGAGCAGGCTTCTGCCTAGTTGGTAGAGAGTTTTCCCAAGCCCTAACCATAATACCATTCCAGTTTTCCTATCGGGTCAATGAGGATCTTCCCCAACTCCTGTCACCATGCTGGTCAGGGTTATATCACTGGAAGTTGTAACTCTATTTTTTATTTAATACCACTACTATTAACCCCCGGGGGGCAGCTCAATTGGTGATGGCCGTGAAAATGAAGTGCAGTGACTATCCTCCAAGAGGCATGATCACAATTGCCCGGTGTAGTGTTAGGTACACTTGCATAATGAATCACAATGAGAATATTTCAATGAAGAAACCAGATTGAAGGTTTATTCATAATGAAAAAGCTGCAATCTCATTAAGGACTTAATCCTTCATGCCAATACTTAAACATTGTATGCTCAATTTTGGCACAAGTTTTCACAACAAGTTCTTAGTTTCATTGCCCATGGTATGAACAATGGCAGCCCATTCTATTACCATGCAACCCTCGGGAAGATTGATATTTAGTTCTCGGCTTTGTTCTTCGTCCCATCTATTAAATATGAAGGGCCAACTTGGTAGAGATGTCACAGTGTTGCAAATTGGGATCCTTGTGCTCCTTTTGTAGTTCATCAATCTGTAATAATATCTCCCTGCGAGATTGATTATGCTCTAGTAAGACATTGTTGGGGATCGATTTCATGTTCTAGTATAGCTCGATTATACATAGATATTAGTTTTGGCACTCTAAATTATGGCCTGAATTAATCACCCACTCAACCATAGAGGCCAAGACCTCCTCATCAACTTGCTCATCATGTTCAACATGAAATTCAATATCAACATAGGTGATTTCCTGTTGTATAGGAGCAGGGGTTTGGGAATGATATCTCTGTGCTTCCTTATGAGCTTCAAGTGTGCCTTGAGCACTCCCTTCTACCTGAGAAGAGGACCCACAAACATATTTGGCTCTTTGTTGTGGCATTGGAGTTTTCAAGCAGGGGTGTAATCCAGTATGGGGATGCACAAAGGATAAGACTTCAAATGGATATAGCCATGTCCAACAGGAAGGTGCTTCAATGGTGTAAACACCAGGTAAGGCTGAGTGTAAATGAATTTAAAGTTGGAAAGGAGAAGGTGTAGGGTTGTGGGCTCCACCGAAGGAGGTAGGAATAATAATATGGCTCATAGAGGCTTCCCAAGGTGCAAGGGGGGCCCAAGTATCTGACTATGTAAGCAAAATCCTGAGTTCACAACTTAATTTCCCTACTTTGACAATTACAAATTTGATTTATTTACAATAGACTATAATAGTGGAATAAGCCAACCATGCATTAAGGAAATTTTGTAGATGCAATACTGATTGAGACCTTTGGTGCCACCACCTGTGAACCCCTACTTCTTCATGCACGTTTTCCTTGCAGATTGCATGCCTTCGCCACAGGGAAAGTCTACCCCCAGAATGTGCATGTAAAATAAAGGAACCTGGGATGCTTATGGACCTTGGGAGTCCATATTGTGCAACTTAGGGAAACATATGAAATTATTCGCGGGAACCATATGAAATTATTGGTGTATGCATGTAAGTGATCGTTTAAGGAAAAACAGAGATAGGGGATCGCTATTTGAGGAATATCACCTTGGTATTGAAAATGTTGTGTGGTATGGCCAGTGGAGTTTCCAAGGAGTTTTGGGCCTTGGTCATTTCTAATAATGTTTCGGGCACACTTTTGGAATTTTCCAAGCCCACCTATGCACCCAAATTGGGCGTGACATCTAGACCCATAGGAAAATATCACCATGTGAATGCCAATGACCCTTTAAGAGAACATAATTTGGAGGTGTCTCTTATCTCAATAATTATGTCAGGTGCTTTCCTTACTAAGGTAATTTTGGGAATGAACTGCATTTTTTGTTCAAGTGTTTGTATTTGAGTATTTTTTGAGGGCATGTAGATTTTGGCGCTCGACAAAAATATGAAATTCGTTTTTGAAGTCATTATCACAGTTAGTCCGACGTGGATGCATTTTCTGTCACATTTATAGAATTGTTTTGAGTTTGAAAAACGGGATTGGCTGACTGTTAGTAAAGATGAACTACCAATCGGTACCAGATTGGTAAGTATGATTTTACACATGTGTCTGCTTAACAAAAATGGAAAAGTCACTATTAACTAGAAATAATTTTTGTTGGCTTTTCTTTTTTTAGTTGTGTAGATTGAGTCTGTGGGTGGTTATAGGGAGGAAACCTGTATTTGCAAATTGTGCCCTTCAATAAAATGCCTTGTAATCTGTGTTGTTTTTTCTTGAATTTATTTGTAGATTATGGGGTTGAATCCTTAATTTGGTGTTAAAGCTGCTCTTGCAAACAAATTTATTAACAAAGCCTTAGAGTTCAAGCCAAAGTTGGTCATCCATATTGTTCCAAAAGAAACACATAGGTATATTATTTTTCATTATGGAAGGGTATTAAACTGATGAACTCTTTTAATGTAGAACTATAGGTCAATGAAGTTAGGTCATCATACATTAGTAAACCCTATTACATTTTAAAGCTGAGAATACTACAAAATATATACGTCTTGAATCAATTATGTGGCCAATCAATTGGATTGCGTTGTCCCCCAACTATCTATCAATATTTTTCTTGTTGTTGGGATTGTCTCTTTTCAGACAGTGACTATTGCTAGCTTAATCTTGTTACCCAATGAGGAGAATTTTACATCAATTTCTTTTCTTGGGTTGTTATTTTTTGCGTAATTGGTTACAATAGATGACCAACACACCATACTAGTTGTCAACTCACCCTTTTTCCTCTTTAAATTTTCTTCTCCCAGTTTTATAATTTTCTTATCCAATGCTTTTTAAATTTTCTTCTACCAGTTTTCTAATTTTCTTATCCAATGTTATTAAAAAACATTTGATAAGAAAATTCACATTTTCTCTTTTTTTTTTCTCAACTATCAGTTGCTATGTACCAATTTACAATTTTATGTTTTAAGAAACAATTTAAAATTTTGCCACCAAGTAACCTCTCACTCTTTAGAATCTGTATCTCATTACTCAACCCATTTTTTTCTCAAAATATTTAAATTTAAGAGAAAAATAATGCTTCAAAATCTTCACATTTCTTATGCTTTCCATAAAAATTTGGTGGTTTAATATTCTTGTGCTCTCCTTTCAAATAATCTGACTCATCCCATCTCTTTTAATTCCTAATAGGAGACAAAGTTTTGATGCTCTCTAGCTATAAGAATGCAGAGGCTCTTCTCATGGAATGCTTAGGTGAATGATAATTAATACAATCACTTCTTGAATGCCGTTATCCTCTGTGACCATCCCTTCAATCGTGAGGTATATGATCTTTTGCATTTCTTGCATTAAAGTTACTCCTAATCCCCCCTTACAAATTCTTCTAACCATTTAGTAGTTAAGTATTTATTTGGCTGTGTTGTTCTTGAAATCTTATTAAGATTGCATTTAGTATTACAAATCTTCACTTCTGTTTTCAACGTGGAATTTTCCAACCAAATTTACTAGCTCCATTATGCTTCTATTCACATTGTATTCATTTTTTGCATTACTGAAATTGATATTTAAATATTTTACTTCCTCTTCATGGCTATACGCGCTTTTGAATCCTCCATACTTCTGGTCCTCATCTTAAATTTTATCTATTATTTCTACACCCATAAATCTATAAATGTGCAATAAACCATTACTCTTAGAATTGTGCATAGAATAATTTTTTATTAATTAGTATTTGGGCCTTTATTCATTTCAATCAATGAAGAAAATAGATGAAATAATTCGATTTCTCAGATTTCAAGTATAATATCCTATGAAAAATCAGGAACTTCCCCGCCTCTTGGCACTGTTGACCCATAATCATAAGAAAAGTATCAAGAAGGAAGCATGCTGGACCATCTTAAACATAACTGCAGGAAAGAAAGATCAAATACAGGTTCCTTAGTTATACTTCTTTATAGATTAAGAATGACACTTCATTGAATGTCTTATTCCTTGTAAAATGTTGTTTAAGTTCATATATCCTGAGTTTTGGTTTGTTTACAGGCTGTGATTGACGCAAAAATTATTCCTCCGCTTGTACAATTGTTGCAAACTGCTGAGTTTGATATCAAGAAAAAAGCATCATGGGCTATATCTAATGCTACTTCTGTTGGTACACATGATCAAATCAAGTATGTATTTAATGAATATATACGATAAACACAAGAATATTGCTAAAATACATTATCTAGTAATGAATAAAGGGGTCAACTTACAAGATGTAATGTAATGAGATGTGTTTGCTGATAATAGTCAGTGTGATGTACAGATCAAGAATTTGTGTTAGTTGATACAATGAGACAAACTATTGATTCCTACTTTTGGTTGTAGATATCTTGTAAATCAAGGATGCATTAAGCCTCTATGTGATCTTCTAGTTTGTCCAGACCCAAGAATTGTAATTGTTTGTCTAGAAGGGCTAGAGAATATTTTGAAAGTTGGGGAAGCAGAGAAGGTTCTGGGCAACACTGGAGGTGTAAATCTCTATGCACAGTATATTGATGATGCTTAAGGACTTGAGAATAATGAGAACCTACAAAGTCATGACAATAATGAAATTTATGAGAAGGCAGTAAAAATTATTGAAACTTACTGGCTGGAAGATGATGAAGATGACCAAACAGTAAATTGTTACCTCTCATATTTAACATTTTAAGTGACCTATGATATGCCGCCGATGGAGGGAACACTTCATTTTCCTACAGTCAGAGAGATTTACATAGTCAAGTATTCTTGCGTGCATTGTGTATACTCTATGTCCACATGCTATCAAATATCTTTTAGGTTCAACATGAGTACTTTATTTGACCTTGCCATCAAACTTACAATTATTTACTATTTTTGTGGAAGCTCGAATGGATTCTAGTTTCCCGAGTTGAAAGAAATTTCAAAATATGAGTCTTATGTTTGTCGTCAAGAAAATAATTTCAAGTGTTATTCTAGCACTAATGAAATTTAATTTTGTAATATTTCTCCACCAAGCTATATAGATTCCAATCAATGATCTAATATTTCATAATAGACAAGTGATCTGTTCTAGAAAATTTTGGTTTAAATGTTTTGTTACTTATCGATATCCTTGGTTGTTGATAATTTGCTTTAAATTTAATTTTAAATTTTATTTAACCCTTCTTATTAGGAATATAGAAATGATGAATCAAACACTAGTATCAAACAAGGTTCTCCAAAGATGATGTCCATCATTTACTGTGTCTTAATGTCATTTTCATAATGGCAGAAATGGTGCCATAGTTTTAGAGCATTTGGAAGCTGAACTTTTGGGTGATCATGATGACCATATTCATGGTGTAGAGTCTAGACATGGCAGTTTCTTCCACTGGTAGGTTTCTCGATGCAGGATTTTTGCCTTTTATCTTCACTACATCCAGCTTTATAGGGAGGCCATGCAGTTGTTGATCGTGTTCCATGAACACTTCCACTTACTCCTACTCCTCTTCTTCATAAATCACAGTAACAGAAACTTGAATTTTCTCACAGCAAGTGGAAAACTTAGTAGATACTAGACGATTTTCATTTTCCTGTCTAGTAATAGTCTCTAGAATTGTCTTTAGTATGGCTTATTTTATTAACATTATATGATAGTTTCAGTTTGAACTTTGAAGTTTTAAACTACCTTTGAACTGTTTCTTGAATCTTACAACTCATTGATAATGAATATGATGCTTTATTTCATTTCATGGATATCTGTTACAATTTGTTGATGACAAATTTTATATGTTGAAACTTGATGGTTGATGTTGTGGTCGATGATTTCTCATCTGATGAAAATGTTATAAATACCAGATGATTGATGTTATATGTGTATTAAATGGTATATGCTTTAATGATCATCACTATTCTAGCAGTTAAATCTTTGTTTTTGTGTTTTCTGCAGTTGGTTCAACATTCTGCATGGATTTTTGAATATATATATATATATATATATATATATATATATATATATATATATATATATATATATATATATATATATGCATCAAAATATAATGAAATATTTATTATACAATAATCTCTTTTGAAATTCTTTGGTCCTAGAATATTTTTGAAATCATGCTTCCCACTCCTGCTCCTACTCCCAACAGCATTGAAGCTATCACCTTGGATTGAAGAGGCATTGGAATGATGGTGACATTATCAGAGGAAGAATTGCTGCTTTTCATGTATCAGATTTTAAAGCTACCCTATGGGTATAATCCTGTGCTTCTCCAGGGATATGAGGAGTCTTTATGCCAAATATGTTTTGTTATGTCCCTTAATCAGGTGTGCATGCCATTTGATGCCAAAAATCTATAATTATGTCAAAGCCGAAGGTGTTAGGGTGGGTGCATTCCTGGAAAGGGGTTCTCATGTGCCAAACCTGGCATGCTGGGGTCTCATTATAAGGAATCTTTCTGATTTTTGTCAGTTTTTGCATAATTTTCTGGTGCTTCAAAATACCGTTCTTTGGATTAATTCTTGTTTTATTCTTTAAGTCACTTGCAAGTTGCATGCTAGCTAATGCTTGGTTTGATTATATGGTACTTGCAATTTCTTGTTCACAGATCTTGCTGCTAAACTTTTTGAAAGTTTCGGTCCATAGCATATGACTATATAATTAATTCTTCTTGAACATTAATTTATGTTTTGAAACATTTATTAAATTTTACCAAGTATTTAGTAACAATTACAGCATGTTGCAGAGTATTGGCCCTTTCTTCTATCAACATGTATTTATGTGTTCCTACCATTACTCTCTCTATCATCAATTTCATTAACATGTTGGCCTTCGACATACAACACATTTTTTATGGTTTATAATACTCTTTTGAATCATCTTTTAGCACAATCCCTAAAAAATGTTGCAAAGGAATGTCATTCTGTTTAATGGTTGAGGCCAAATCCTTTCAACGCATTTGACAAGTTTCTATGATTTAAACATAGAAACATTTCACATTTCACATTAAATTCATTCTTATTCCTTTAGTGATTTTAAACCATATGTTACAGTACCAAAAGAATATGTTTCAAAAATAAATAATTAGGGGATAAATTGGTGGAATAATACACCATTAACCCTAATCTCCCCCTAATTTTATTCTAAATCTGAATTTTCTCACAAATTTTCCTCTTGATTATGTTCTTGCAAGACATGGTAGTATTGAATTTTGGTGAATATATGCCTTATTGTTGTCTACATCAATCTGGAATTGATGCTAGAAAGTTTCCTATGGGTAATGGTTGTTTAATCATATGAATGATAATGATCCTAGAGTCATTAATCATAATGATTGAATTCATTCTTATTCCTTTAGTGATTTTAAACCCTTTTCAAAGTGCATATGCCTCTATTTGTTATGATTCCAATTTTATGCTCCATCAATAAAATATAAAAGAATAAAGCTAATCCTTCTTCCAATTTTAAAAATTAGGATACTTTGTTGAAGCTATCAATATGCTCTATAAACTAGTTTGAATAAATTTTCTCCTTAAATTTGAAATTTACCAAACCATTTCTCTTCATTTATATTGAAACATTGATGAGAGTTGAGTTGTTTTCCTTTGGAAATAATAATTTCATCTAAAAAAAATTGGATTTATTGCTACAAGGGATTGGATATCTATCTCTTAATATAAAAGTGTAAAATCCATTACTTGCGAAAATTTCTAAAATAATAATTAGTTCATAGCTAAACACACCTTTATGAATAGTTTTGACATTATTAATGGAAAGAAAGAAGGGTAGTTTTTTTTGAGATATACATGATGATTGATGATTATCTTGAAAATCCATTATTATGAGTAATATCATGCTTGGTGTTAAATCCATAGGTTACGCTATTTTAAAATACAATATTGCATAGGAAAAATCATGACACTTGAAAGGGATAGTAAAAAAATTTATTTTTAATTGTTTGTTGTTTATATTTTCTAAAAACCCATTTACAAATGGTAATTATGAAGGAAAAAATTGTTAAGGTCATAATCAAGATTTGACAAATCCATTTGAAGTGCAAGAACCTACACATAACTTAAAATTGTTATATGGAGAACCATGATCAACATAAAACAACCCACTAATGCAAATTTGGTTATATGGTGTGGTTATATCTCAATAAAAAAGAGTTTTAAGGATGACAATGACAATTTGTACAACAAATGGAAGAAAACTCTTTCTAGTTTAATCCACCCATTCCCATGAGGTTGGATTATAATAATAATAGAGAAAAAATATGTAAACTCTATTTGATACTTCCACGATGATTGATGAGGAAACCTTTATTACAAGTAATAACATACATTATTCATGTTAGATTAATATATTATACTATTTAGAAATACAATTATGAGTAAGAAAATTCATGATACTTGAAAAGAGTCATAAAAATGTTTCCAAAAGAAATTAAAATAACAACTTCCAAGTAAAGGGAAATGACTTACAAATTAATGTATAAGAATGTTTTCCATACCACATGTTAAAACTTTCAAAATATTGAGAAAAAAAAATATAGATTACAAGGGGATGTGTATTATGCAAAAAATCTTGGAGAAATAACTAAATCTTGATTAGTAGACCTTGAATGTTCATTTGTAGGATCTATTCCATGTTGTGAACAATATTTTCCAAGCACATGGAAAACAGAAACATGTCAAATGAACATAGAAACATTTGACATTTGATATTTGTAGGATACTTTGTTGAAGCTATCAATATGATCTATAAACTAGTTTGAATATATTTTCTCCTTAAATTTGAAATTTACCAAACCATTTATCTTCATCTATATTGAAACATTGATGAGAGTTGAGTTGTTTTCCGTTGGAAATAATAATTTCATATAAACACTTTTGCATTTATTGCTACAAGGGGTTGGATACCTATCTCTTAATATTAAAGTGTGAAATCCATTACTAGCGAAACTTTCTAAAATAAGAATTAATTCATAGCTAAACACACCTTTATGAAATTTTTTTTATTCTTTAATGTTCCTTTGTAGGATATATTCCATGTTGTGGAAAATAAAAACATGTTAATAGAAAATAAAATTAGGAGACCTCCATCATGAGAAGAGACAATAATGAAGAGATTAGCCACATCAAATATAAACTAATCTAAAATAATGAAGAGATTCAAGTATGATGACATTTGATATCAAAACTAAAATAATGATACAATAATATATATGTAATTAAATATTCAGTCATCCCCATCATATCCATGCAAAAAAGGGGACTAGTTAAGATCATCTATGACTAAACATCAGGGACACATTAAATCACCATAACTTAATTATCTATAAAAGCACCCTTATCTAGAAAATCATAATATATTGTTCACACCAACGTACTTCTAGCCATCCACATGTCCATTTATTTGAAAGAAATCCACAATATAGTCTTAAACTATATAAAGTCCAATGCATTGTAGTAATTATATGTTCTAACCCTAGAATAAAAGTTCATTGTTCATCTTAAACAATGTGTTCCACTCATATGAAATGTGCTAGTGGCAAACTTTCCATAATGGAATCATGATCATCTATCGAGAACCTCCATTGTCGCTATTTTTTTCTACTCTTCACTTGCCTCAACTGAAACTGAGTTGCTATGACCGAGTGGCTATATTGGGCATAAATAACCTCTAGCTGGTAATCTTGAAAAATAATATGATCTTTACATTTCTTTACTTCTTCAAAGAAACGTCCAATTAACACCATTGAGCCGATTGGATATGTATAATTTGATGGATCATTATACTCTTGCGGCGATGTGGATTTAGACATAGTGCATCATAATAAATAATAATGCACTTTTTCTTGATTATTTTATGGTGCAATGACAACGAAGACATGAACCTCTCTAACCATATCAGAAACACAATAATAATCATTTTTAGTGACGACCAATTAGTTTTCCATTTCCTTGTCAGTCACATTTCCAAATGGGGGCAATGGTGCCAATTCTTTGTGTTTCGATGGTTTAAAAAATTTCTTAATTTGGTTTTCATAGTCATCGATAGACTCTGTCTTGTCAATACATGCAGAACAAAAGAAAGAACACTTTTTCTTCTCAATGAAATGTATATTTGTCATGTTCTTACTCCTAATTGAGATTAGACTTCTTGTTTGAGGGATTCCAAGGCAATTGAATGGCAACAATCTATCAACATCACCTATTGCAAAATTCCAAAAGTACCTGCTTGAGAAACACACACACATGTATGAGTCAAATTTTGAACAATATTTAATATTTTTTGACAAAAAAATACACACATATATGTATACACATATATCTTTAGACATGTATAATATATTGTTAGTTAAATGTGTACGCTTACCTCTGCACATCAGTGATCCTTGGGTTCGATACATGACTTAAATTGTCTTTGCACCAATTAACAACATCCAAATAATTTGCAAGTTGGGAAGCTGAGTGATTCAATTGATGACTCTTATGTGCATGTTTTACGCATGCCCCAACACCATCGTGCTCTCATTTTCCGTGCCCTATCTCAAAGAAATTCCATGTCAGCCTAATGTTGGTTCTCTTATGAAGACGAGACAATTAAAAGAACGATCTTGCTAATTTAAATTGACCAGCACAACCATCTGAGCATACCCAATGTTCTTTAAAAGAGACCCTTCGTTTCAAAAATTCATTATAAATAACATTAAAATAATGTTGAACAAAACATGTATGATGTGTTCGATCATCACTGATGTAGATATGGTACCCCTTAATCACCTCACGATTATTTTCATCGCTATAAAAACCATCGATATCAAGCTCTGCATGAAAATGTGAAGTTGGGAAACACTTTTTTCCCTTTTTCGACGCTGAAAATTGTAATTTTCTATGTTTTTTCAACTTCAACTACATCAAACTCATATTTTCAATGGAAATCACACTTTGACATAAAAATAATATTTGTAGAGAGCTGTCTTACCTCCATACTCATATATATATATATATATATATATATATATATATATTGACATAAAGAGGGGTAAATTTGTTGTTTACTATCTGAATATACTTTAACTTTTCAGGCAAATATAAATAGTCACTTTTTGAACCCAAACTTTTTTTAGGGAAGGCTATTCATTTTTTGGAAATAAACCATATCATCATAATCTATATATATTGCACTAGTGCACTGACTATTTTTTGGTAATTTTCAAATTAAATCACTATTTTTATTATTTTTTGAAATGGACAAAGAAAAAAAAAATGGTGATGTTTTAGTGCATTTTATGATCCCTCGATTTTCTTTTCAATGTGATCGTCAACGAGAAAAATGAGAATACCCATTTGAAGAAGACAGAGAGAGGAATTGCAATATGATTTTTCTAATTTTTTTGGTGTTGCCATTTTTAAGTTATTGAATTTCCATTCGATGCAATTTTTAGGACAATGAAATTCCACAGTGACACACTTTAGTATAAAATTAATAACAAATTGAAATTTTTAATGAAACTCCACAAACCTTACATCATTAGAAACTAGATTCAGAGATGAATCTAATGGTACTAGGTTTGAAAGATAACATTTTTTTTTAGGTGTTCCGCCGCTCCAAAGTTGTAGGTTCCTAAAAATTGTAGAATTTTTTGGGCTTTTCGTTGACCAGAAACTCTCAGTCGAGAAAATTTCTCGGGCAAGACATTTATTAAACTCTCGATCAAGAATTTTCAAACTCTCAACTGAGAGTTTAAACGACCACAGGTTACAATTAACCGTGCAGCTAAACTCTTGGCTGAAAGTTTAAAAAATTCTCAGTCGAGAGTTTGCACCCATACAAAATATGCACAAATATAGATACTTGGTCAGAATGATAATACTCATTTTTTATCTCATTTTGTGGACTAAACGTGTAATTCTCAGTGAAATCAACGATTGATAATATTGCTCCTTTTGGGAACACATTGCGTGATTGCTTGAACTGTAAATCCTACCATTAGACTATATGACAGTGCCTACTATATTTGTATATTTTCACCCTAAACTTCTCCATAAACGATGTCACTGAAATGTCGTCGTCATGTAAAGTGATCATTTTTTATGTTGTGCTTGAGTCAGTAAGAAGAGTATAAGTAACATTTTCATATCGCTTCAAATTCAGATTGAGATTTGATAGTCTGGGATCATTAGGATCAATGGGATACTTTGCATCGTAGAGTGCCAAATGATAACATTATGGGTATTTTCTTCCACCAACACATTATTTTTTATAAAATAATTCAGTATTATGTCGCGCACATAATATCTTCAATAAAATTTCACGAACACTTGAAGGAAGGGGTCATTTGACCAATATTTTATGCCAAAATTTACAAATGTCTCATAAAATAATTGGAATTCTACATGGTATCGAGAACAACATGAAAAACATGTGTCTCGAACAGTGCTAGGCCTGACATACCATGGTTTAATATTCAGAAATGTGCTAAGGGAAACCTTCACATCAATATTGCTCTCCATAATTTTTTGGAATAATTTTACTTGATTGACCTGTGTTATATGTTTGGCATGAGATTCATAAACTCCCTTAGATATACGACGTTGCACAATGTCCTTTCATTTAGTGACACACGAGAATTCAATCAGAAAACTCTTTTACCCTATCCCTCACACCATCAGGAAGTCTATCATGATATGGACGCCTGCATATATTAGCCCAACATGCAAGTTCATCATTCTCATCTAATTGAATTATAAATTTTGTATGCCTCCATAAAATGTTTCTTGATGTTTTAAACAAGTTTGAAGTTGCTTACATCAACTGACTTGCTGAAGTTCATTCCGCGACTACATCTATTAAAAGTGCTCTACAACCATTCTTTTCAACTTGAGGTCTCTTTTTGGCTAGTGTGGCAAACACCGGCGTCACATTTTGTGATACCATTTCATTTGATAAAACCTATTTCTCACTTTTAATGCCCAATAATTCCACAACATTTCTGAGAGATTTGTGCTTTAAAAATCTATGTAACATCTGAGCTTGGGCTATGATAGATTTACCTTCAAAAATATGTTTCAACCCCAAATTTATTTTGTCTCGAACTGTCCTTTCACCCATTGGTGGTCTTAATTCTTCAATTTTAGTTGGATCCATATTTTCTATAAAGTTTTAGTCGTATACAACATTCTTGGAAATTCAAATTAACTGCAGTGAAATTTGACGTGTCATAGTATCTTCTTGTGGTTCTGATGTTTTCCCTACATAAAAAACAATATTAACTTCTAATTTGAAAGTGACATATAAATGTTTTTAATTTTAAAACTATCTTGAACTAAAATGTTTTTTAAAAAAATAACAAAATTCAAATTGAAGAAACTATTGACTCACCAGTGAGATCAATATCAATATTCTCTTGGACATTTATGTTTTCAATATTCTCGGTGACAAGTTCCTCAACATTTCTTATTTCCTCTTCATTGTAATACACCTCTACATCTCTTTCACGATGCTCTACCTCCACATTTAATTCATGGCTTAATCTTTCCCTTTCCTCTCGCTTTTTTTTTTGTAACCTCTCATTCTTATCCGCTGGATTAGTTCTTTTTCGATCATGCCTTGATAGGAAATTCCTTTGGTTTCCCATGTTCACAAAATTGGAAACCTAAAATCCGATTCTATTTGGAACAAATACCCAAAAAAACATAAAGACTTCAAATAAGTATTCATGCTTTCAATAAGGCAAAAAATTAAGTAAATAATTAAATTCATAAAGAAATTTTGCAAAAATACTTCATTCCTTCATAGAGACATTTTGAAAAAATACTTCATGCATCCATGTAGCCAAAAAAAATTCAAAACAAAATTTCGCCAGAAAACATTTTGCACAGAGAAAAACTTCCAAAAAAAATTACGCCAAAAAAATTTTGCACTAAAAATAACTTAAAAAAAAAAATCGCCAAAAAGAATTTTGCACCTAGAAAATATTCACATCTTGGCACAAAGTGAATTCGCACCCTCGCACCTTCACAATTTTCAGACCATCGAACCTTCGCAACCTTTGTTGGTTCCGAATGGTGTGTGGAATTATCTTTCAAATGAGAGTATTTATATAAAACTCTCACCCAAAACATTGTGTCGGCTGAGAATAAAATGTTTTGATTAACATTTAATAAAATCTCATACGAGAGTCAGCCTTGGGTAATCTCTCAATAGCAGTTCAGTTACTCTTTGGATTTTGTAAGCTGACATCCATTTTCTACACCAACAATCATCAATTCTCCAGCAATTCAATACTCTTTCCTAGAGTTTATAATTTAGGGTCATCCAAAGGAAAGTCAAAACTAGTGATAGAGTCTCCAATGTTCCCCCCTGTAATGAAGTTAGAAGAGCTTCCCCTCGTTGAAAAGAAATACAAAATCTATAAAACCTATTGTGAGTTCGATCTTTATGAACTTCATAACTGGGAGAATCAGAATTTCTTAGATGCCATTGATGAATTGAGAATATGGGACTCCTTCCTACCCTAATTCATTTTTACTCATACCCATTTTATTCCATGAGTTTGTTACCTGGTGTCATTTTAGATATCTCCTAAGTCAGAGGGATTTAATTGTCGAAAATAATGAAGTCTTATTCACTTTCTCTCCCGAGCTAATATGTCAAATTCTCGAAGTCAAACCTACAACCCCTCTACTTCCTTTCTCTGTGGATTCTCCCATTTAAATGTAACAAAAATTTACATTCCCTTAAAGATCAAAGATCTTAGAATAATTTTTACCTAGGAATTTTGAATTACCGGGAACCAATCCACCCTACTCTTCATCAATATTCCCAGAAATGTCACGACAATTTATCTCTATGGTTTCATGTTTGCTAGGCTACCTAAGTGATTATCGGGTCAATAAGGTAATTCTATAATTTTTATTAGTATTCCCAGGAGGTGATAAACCATCATTCAATGTAAATTATAGTCAATTTTTGGAAAAGGGCATTCATGATCAATTTGTGATGTTTTCTATTCAAACTACTTTCAAGCATTAATCAGTCCTTGTGTGTTTGCTTCTATTTCCCCAACAATATAGATTCAAATTTCCATTACAGAATTTAAATGCACAGGGAAATCCTCATTCTAAAATTCATTGGAATTCCTCAGTAAGGAAGAAAACAGAAGAGTATTATTTTAGTGATTATGTAAATCAGTTTCTACATAGGGCTTTCTGTCTTCTCAGTAGTGATGTTATTGCTAGGATTTCACCTAAAATCAAAAGAAGCCTTCACCCAAGTGAAAAAACCAAGATTGGATAATGGTAGATTTACCAAAACTACACAAAGATCAATATCTACAAATGTAAGCTTCGTTCACATAGGTTGGTGAATTTTGTATGAATCATATGTTTTGCAATAGAATACGTTAGAAAAATTATGAATATGGATGATATGCACTTTGTTTCTAGAAAGAATAAATATGAGTTCAAATTAAGAGTATATATTGGACCATTTATTGTCAACACTAGAGAAGAAACAAAGGAAGCAGTGGCAGAGGTAAAGAAAGACTTGGACGAAAATCCAGGAGAAGCTATAAGGATAATCGAAGTTCTAAATTATAAGACAAAAGAAGAACCTGAAGAGTATGAAATTGAATATAGAACTGAAGTTCTAGTGTAGGTGAGAGAGGTGCTCACTAAAATGAATTTAATTCTATAGCTAGAGAATAAATGCACAATTTAGAAGTGAAAATTAAAAAATCTCAAAGGTATTTTAATACTTTAGATCGTAAAGGACTTCCATGTCTGCAGGGTATAAGTGATAAATTAATTCCACTTAAATAATATAACCATAAATTGCATTATATAACCATAGATAAAGCCAAATTTGAAAAAATAAAAGGAACTATCACTGGAAAATCTTCCATGGAAGGTTTAAGTTATGATTTATCAGTCCGGCATGAAATCAAAAAAAAAAAAAAAAAAATCATAACTAAGCCCACTTTTGAGAAATATAATGAAGTAGATGAATCATACAGAAAAATGGTGAACTTTTATTACCTCATGAGAAAACATGGGACAAGTTGCATGAGCTCATTGAATGAGAAGAAAACATATTTTTCAACAACCAGATACAAGTTTTTAGGAGTAGAGAACACAATTCTAGGAACAAGAAACATAAAAACAACTTTATAGCTCCAGTCACTAGTATTAGTCCTTGAATTATGTGCAATATTTCAAATAAATTTAGATTTCCTATTTTTTAGTTCTATTTTTGTAAAAACTACAGATAATTTTGGTGAGATATTTTGTAATAAATTGTCATTTTAAGTCTAGATATTTTGAATAAAAATCTATAGGTACTTTGTATTTAGAAATATGAAATGGTTGAGCCCTTGCGATAATACATTGAACATGATTTTCATTCTCTGAATTGTTTATGAGATTAATAGAAGGATTCATGACTCATTTTGAAGCAACTTGTATTTTCCTGTGAGTTTCTCTAGTTTCTTATTCTATTTCATACTTATTTATTTCTAGACAAGTTCAAATATAATAGGAAATATGGGTAAGATAAGGTTGAATATCAATATTTCTAAAATTCCCTACAAATTTATAATAATTTAAAGAGATTAATTAACTAAAACTATATATGTTTTAGTTTATTCCTCTACATAATTTAATTGTTTCTTTTTGTTATCTTTAAATATGATCTGTTTGGATTTAAAAGGATTTTACATGCATTATCTATATATGACAATTTAAATAATATATTTGAATGTTTAAGGAATCATATATATCATCTTAAATTTCTACCTTCCAAAGACAATTTAAAGCTTAATTTTGTTAAAGGTGAGGAATTAACCCTTTTATTATATCAGAAATAATTAGGATTACCATATTTTTAACAGTTCAAAGCATTCGTCATCCAAAAAAAAATAAAACAACATTTTAGATGCTTTGACATAGTTCCTTAGCCTAGAACCGTGTACAAAGGAAAAGAGGGTTAAAACCATTCTCTAGAAATATAAGCTTCATTTGGGTGAGCGTTGTAGGTTTTAATCTTGTATAGAACTCATCCGCAAACAAATATTAAAAACAAAAAATAAACAATAGTGGGGGCGGAAACATGAAGCTGGGTTACACTTTTGTGAGAATCGGGGGCCGAAATTTTTTTTTGGCAATAGTTCGGCCGAACATTTTATAAATTTCAGTCAAACTATGAAATAGTTCGGCCGAAATTTCTTATAAATTTCGGCCGAACTTGTGATTCCGTTTATATTGACAACACACTGATGGTGTGGGAAAATATAATTTTTGTCAGAGATGGGAAAACCGATGACAAAAGTTCGACCGAACTTCTAACAAAAGTTCGCCGAACTAGTTTTTATAAATAAATCGCCCGCGATGTTTGTTTGTTTAGTTGTTTGATTATTCGCACATTGTCTGTGACTGTTTGCTGCTCTGTTCGTGCGTTTTTTCCCGTCAGCCTGTTGCTCCTCCCGTCCGTGACTTTTCGCGCATTTTCTATGACTATTTGCCGCTCTGTTCGTTGCTCCTTTAATCAGTGGCGTTTTCTGTCACTGTTTGCTGCTCTATATATTGGGTATGTTCGAGCGAACCTATTGCTTCCAAATGTATATGTAAATATGGAACCAGGGAACATAATTTTGGTACATGTAAATGTAAATATGAAATTTAATGATACACAACAATCTGCTATTAATGCTGCATAACAGGCTGAATATTGCTTCCATTCAAATGACACTTCTTGTGAATAGTATAAGTTATCTTTTGAAAAACTCTCAGTCGATTTCGTTTTCGATTAACCTCAAGTGGCATAAAGCATCCTTCTTCAAAACACCAAACGCACTCCAAATCTTCAACACGGGATGCTATTTTTATTGAATGACATTCCACCCCAGCCATTTCTTCCATTTTAAAATCCTGGATTTCCTTCAACAAGGCTTCGACATGATCCAAAAAATTCGAAATTCCTCTACATTTATTATGATTATAGTTAGTAGAATTCATGTTGTTGTTGTTCAACACACACTGTAGAAAACCCATGGCCTCCTCCACCTTCCCTTGCTTCATCAAACAGACACTTATATTACAGTTTTTGTTGTCGTCTAGCTGCAATACCTGTGCTTTCTTTCTTGCATTTATTCATTCAACACTAGACATTATTCCTTTTACTAACACTGTAATTGAATAATAGAAACTTAATCAATGATACTCAATTGAAATCCACCTGTAAACGTTTTCCGCAGAATAGTAGTCATGTTGTTTCATATACGCCCATCCTAGATTACCCTGTCATTACGCACTACATTCTCATTTAGGCACTGTTATACAAAAAAGCAAAAGGAGTAGTACAGGGTGTGGATGTTATCTACCAGAAGCTGAGTGGTCTCTTTCTTTACAGAAACCTGAATCTTCCTTCCATTTGACCATGCAGTTTTGGTGGATTTTCCATTGAATGCAACTCCTTGCTTAATTAAGTAGAGCTTATGTTTTAAGAGACTTATCTGCTCATCCAATCTTCCACATTTATGCATTATAAACGCTGGACTATTTCAACCTGCTTATTTGCACATTCATATTCAAAATTTTTTTATGAACAAATGACACCAATTGTGTCATGAATAATTTCGTCAAATTTAATGTATGCATTGTATGTTCTGAAGACTCCAATGTAATGGATGCATTGTATGCATTTTTTTCTTGTATATTTTTATGCTCTTTGTCATAGTAATGTCATATAGTGTATGAAGTTTCAAATTGTTTTTAAATTATTTTTATTATGTGTTGGATGTGATTTTGATTGAAAATGTTTCTTTTTTATTTATTAATTTAAAAAAAAATTATTAGAAAAATTATTTCTTTAAGCCTTAGAATTTACAATCAAAATTAGAAAATGTATTTTTATCTAAACTATTTATGAAAAGTTTAATATTGTTTGATCTTCTATACCATGTCCTTTTTACATATATCTCGAATAATATTATTTGTACAGTTTCTGGTTTTTTGTAACATTTTACTACCATAATCAAAATCTATAGAAATAATAATCTAACATTATAATATCCTGAAATGGAGCTAGCCAACTCAAATATAGTATTGCAAATCCCTGGCTAAGTTAGATGAGGAGGCTATGTATTACATATGGTCTTGAATGAGCCTTTGGACTCTTTAGATATATTTCTAAAGAGTCCAAAATCTCATTCAAGACCATATGTAATACATAGCCTCCTCATCTAATATATAAAACTTTAATCCATGTGCTTAACCTTAACATTGACACAAATGGAATTTACAATTTTACTCACTGCTTTACGATAGAAAAATATGTGGATGAATATTGCCCACATATCTGAAGTCAAAAGGGATAGATTAAAAAGGGATGCTCCAGTCATCTATAAAAGATAAATTAAAGAAGCATGACATATTAGTAATGCAAATTAGATATGCATACCAATTATGTTCATATAACACAACAAATAGATTATTCAATACAAATGTCACATAGAAGTCATATTTATCTCATGGGCCTTCAACTTAAATTATATATCTAGCATTACATTAAGCTATAGGAGATAAATCAAAGAAGCATTTGAATGTAAATTAAACATGTGTAATAATTATGTCCTTTAGTTCAATAAATAGATAATAATTTGCAAATGTCATATCTAAGCTATATTTAATCTAAGTAGCTTTCAATTTAAACTTATATCTAATGTTAAATTATATAAAAGAATAACAGTAATCCAAACTTCAAAATAATATTTAGAACTTTAGTATAAAATGTGACATATAATTTTCCTGTGTGGAAAAACATAGTTACCGAGAGTTCAAAACTCATGCATTTGAATAGAAAGTGTGTATACAAATGAGCAAGTAGATCTTTTCTAGAAATGAGGAAGTGAAGGTTGATAGAGAGCCACACAAAATTGCAAATTCATACCTTAGCAAAATTGTTAGATCCTTTTAAAGAAAACATGTCATATAATCAACTTTCATTGAAATATATGATAAACTCAACCCAATTTTATGAAAAATACTATACCATTTTTTACATTTCACATAATACAAATAGATAAATATTACTTTTAAGTATTGTTATAAAGATTTAACTACCCATAGAGAGATGGCCAAGTGATTGAGACAGGGCATCGTCACAATAAAAAACCAAGTACAAATTGTAGTAATCCTAGAATCGTGCTTTACATTTAAGATAAAATTGGGGAAGTCATGACTTGTACTAAAGATAAAAAAACATTTACCCTTACCAGAAAATATATGATAAAAATTGACAAACTACATACGTTTAAGCTTAAGGGGATATAATCCTTCTTGCCTTCCATATAGATAATGAAAATGATTGTTCCAAGTCTCATGTTTCTTGTCATGTTACTTTGTAAACCTTGATTGGAAAGAAAAATAGGAGGGTGGAAATGTAAGAAATATAAAACATAATGAAACACAACGTAAGAAATAGAGAACATAATGAAACACACACATACATATCTCTAGACAATCAACACAATTATTTTCCTAGGAAATCCTTATGGGACACAAGCAACCCTAAAAAGCAATGATGCTCTAGACTCTTTTTCCCTAGGAAATCCTTATGGGATAAAAACAAAAATAAAATGTAAACATGCTCTACTCTCCCTTTTCTGGTATGGAAAATATGTTTAAGGTAATCTCTCTAGAGTTAGCTAAGACTTTTGGCATGTAAGGTTTCTATAAAAACTTAAATTTATATATTTTCTCTCTAACTTCACACTCCTAGTTGTATTTTCAACTATGGAACAAAATACAATAACACAATTTATGGAACTCTTATTCCTCCTAGTGGCCAATTATTTAGCATAGCGTGATAGCCAACTAGGTGTAAGATTTGACTCCGTCAACCATTAACGAGGTTTGTGATTTTAGACCTTTTAGAGTCTTGTTAAAATTCCACATATAGCTAGCTTGCTATGCATGAGTAATGGGGCTAAAATATCATTCTCTCGTACCATGGTGGTCAACATGATATAGGTCAACTTACTAAAGGCATAAATTTTGAATGAACTTCATTTGATGCTTTTCTTGCACCATTGGATATATGTCTTTAAGTGTAGAATAATGTTCAAGATTTTGGCACAAGGAATAATTTTTTGACCCCCAAAAATGTCATTTAAAACTTCAAAATGACTCCAAAAGGTTTTAGATCCCAATTCTCCACCCACCATTAAAATGACCGTACAAGTTGATTCTTTCAGTTTTTTCACTCTATAAGCATCAAAATATATGATAAATAATATAATTATCCAATATAGATCATTATTTAATAATTTGTTAAAATTATGAGTAAGATATACATCATGGAATTTAAATAAATAGCATTAATTCATTGAACACCCTTGTACATTCCTTGTTGATACTTTGAAAGTAATACGTTTTGAAAAATAATTTGTTTATGGATTCTATTTTCCACATTCTCTCAACCATATCAAAAACCTTCTTATAATATTTGAAACCTAAGGTCTTTCCCATACCAAAGTATGTTATTTTAAAACATGTTTTCCTGGTGATATGGGTGATTTAGAAATGATTGGGAGAGAAAAATTCCTCATTTAATATGTACAATATGTTTGGTTCATGCCACTAAGCCAAGAATTTTAAATTCAACTGACTTTTAATATAACCAACTAAATCCTGCAAAAAAAGAATAAAACAATTTATGTTAGGGTTGTTGATTCAGGCATTGAAATAACACACCATGATATTTCAAATTTAAAAATAATGGTTTGAGTCCTAGGTAGCTTAGAATCCTATTTGTTTTCAAAATAAGGATGCAGTCCCATTTGATTCTCATGATTAAGTTGTAATCACGAGGCTCTCGCTCAAGAGTGGACCTTCCCAAAATATTGTGACGTCTTGTCACAAACAAAACCATCAAACTGAAAAACACATCATGCAAGAAACATAGCTCGCTGACATATCATTTTTCTCCTTCAAAGAAAAAAAAATTCACATCATGTGAATATCTCCATGTACTCTTACATATTGGTGTACAATATTATCAACCAAACACAAGTCGACAAAACATGCCTCTTCCAACAACTGACTCTCAAGTCAAATAATAGCTCATGAACAAATTTCCATATTTGTTGCATTCAAGTGTGTCAACATAACTCTACTTTCAACATCTTGCTTCATGAAACATGCACCATACTTTGAATTTGAAAAGAAATTCATGAAACATCAAAATACATGCAAGGCCCTAATTAGATAAGAAATATAACCATCTGTTAGCAAACCATTTCAATGGTGCTTCTTTTAGCTTCACTTCATCATCATGTGAATCATCTTGACCCTCATCGATTATGGAATCCTCTTTTCCATTCTTGTCGTTATCTCTTTCCACCTTCTTCAAATGTTGTGGATAACTTGTTGGATACAAAGTCCAACACTTGTCTACAAGGTGACCTTTCTTATGGCAATGAGTAATAAGCAATTTCATCTTATTTTCAACATCATTTTCCTTGTCCAATGGGCCTTTGAGTTGTTGCCTGATTTATTTACAAAGTTTCAATGTGCATGGATATCTTCTTCCAACATCTATAAACATTATGATTATTTAAACCACAAAAGGAACATGTGCAAGTTCTTTTCTATATCTTATGTGAATATTTACCATGTTTATCATAATCAAAAGCAATTTGATTAAAGGAAAATTTATACCTTGAACATTCACCATTGTCACCTTCTTGATGAGGTGAATTTGATGAGGTAATGGCTCTCCTTTGAATAATAGAAATGAATTCAATGACTAGATAGAGCTTTCAACATCCTCTTCTTTTACATTCTCATTAGCTGCATGTTTATTAACATCTTCTTGCAAAGTGGGTGTCAAACTTTTCCATTCATCATGAACACAAACTTCACAATCTTGGGGTAATGAACACGAAATAAAATTACTTCTTGGAACAACTTCATGTGCCTCATTGGCTTTGGAGAATTCTCCATCATGTTTTCCATAACCAAGACCCAAATAATTAGGCCCTTCCTCAACAACATTTGGCTCAACTATGCCTTATACTCAAGTATGCCTTGTACATGTTTGCCTTTAACCCTTTAATTTCATGGCACATTTTCATAAAAAATTGGGACCTTATTCCTCTAGTGTGTCTCTCAAAATCACGTACACATTCATTTTGAGAGGAAATTGAAGACAAAAACCAATAGCTAATTCTTCTAAATAACCTTGACTAAATTGAGCTAATTTTTACTTTGATACGAACTTGATTTGAATATGGACAAACTAGTTTTATTGGGCTATCTCCCTCATTAGTTAAATAAAAATGTGTTTAGGATCGTCTAAAGTTAGCGAATTGGGAAGGGGTTTATGTGTCAAACTTTAAGTGTATTTTGTGAGAAATTTATGAGTTAATTATCTTTTAAAAACTCATGTCTACAAGAAATAAAATGCAAAATTTTTATTTAGGAAATTTTTTTCCCTCAATCCAGATTTCGATCATTGGAATGTATGTAAGAGGAAGAAAGAGGGAATTCACTTTTCAAATTCTAGACCTTGTATAAACCAAAATAAACTAAAGGTTTGGTTTTCAAATACATTCACTTATTTGGAAAAGTTATAGCTACCAAAAGTCCATATGCCAATCTACCTCCCAAGAAATCCATTTATTACACCACTGGTTAGTTTTTTGTCTTCCTATATTCTTTATCAACCTCTTCTAGTGATTCTTGAAAGGTGGATACTTAAATCCTTCCTGAAAATTTGAGCTCTAAAATGAGAAGACATACAAGGTAATTTTAATTCATTCTTCTATCCAATTATAAAAACCAAGTGAATATTTCTACATATTGATTTCTGTCCCATAAACTGTACAATATATGTGGAGTTGCCTCGCCCTAAGTGAGATGTTTAACAAACATAATAATAGAGAAACAATTAGAGACGTCACCAAAATATGTAGCCTCTTCAAGGTATGATATCCTCTCATCGAGGTCAAGAATCTATTCACCAAAAATGTCTTATGGAAATGATGGTTTAAGAAACAAAACTAAACAAAAACCTTCAGTGAGAACAACAAAATCTAAAACCTCTTCAAGGTCTTCAATCTGCTCATAAAGTTAAATTGTGTCTTGATCAAGTCCAACAACAAAGAAACATTCAGTGACAACACCAAAATCTACAACTTCTTCAACATCTTCTAAACCATCTTCAAATTCAATATTGTGTGCATCAAATTCCTCAGCAAGGTCATCAATGGAGTCATCAAAACTACTATTTCAAACTTCAATGCCAAAAATAAGTTGAAAGAATTCAATTTCTCCTCCAAAACCTTCTTCTCTAAGCAAAGCTAGCATGATGTCATCGAGAAATTTAGTAATTCCACAAGGAAATTCTATCAAAGTTAAAACAAATCCTTTTCATCCATATTTAATGCCTACTTTTTTAGGCGGAACACCTCCAAATTTAAGGACCACAATGCCATAAAATATGTAACTTTACCTAATAAGTGTAGACCTAGAACCCCCAACTTTGTGTGACATGTACAATTGAAGATCTTATTTGGTAAGCAGTGTGAGAAGAGAGTCATGGTCACTAAGTTGAGCAAGAGAAATATTTTGGTATGACAACCTTACTTGTGATAGGTCTAGCTAGCAGACTACCAAATTACATGGTAATGGCATTCAAAATGTGAAAATTCCCATTTCACTTGGAAATAAGATGGTAGAGAAAGGTATAGATGAAAGGAGATATCCATCTATGGTAAAGAAATCAGATAATTCTATCAATTCCACCTTGCAACTCTAAAAGACATTGAATTAAATTTCATCTCAAGACAGGGCTTTGAGAGGACACTCTCAAAGCCAACCTTCATTATGGCTTTGAAACACATGGTAAGTATCAAGACTTAGCAAACTTATTTGCATAATTTTTTCTAGCATGGACCTTAATGTCATAGCCTTATTTTGCCTAAAATGAATGCCAATTTCCTTGCAATTTGGCTTGCGACACTCATAATTCATGCTCATGGAACATGATTGTGTTGCAATTGTGATAACATTTGCTGTATGCAGAAGCTAATAAAAAATGATCGAAAATGACATTTTTGCTCTGTTTTTTTAAAGATTTAAGGAAAATTACACCAAGTAGCTTCCAACCTCATATGACCATCATGTCAAACTCATCTCAGGATATTTTCCAGGTAAGAGCCACTTAAGCAAGCAATCTAGTATACATGACTCCAATTTCAATTAGCAGCAATGACAGTTTTAAGTATGGTGCAAACATTGCTCCAGATCCTCAATGGGGCATGTTTGATGACAATAATTTGGGGAGTGAGAGAGGGATATGGTAGGAGAAAACATTCAAGGAATCCATGGGAAACTAAAAAATATATAGCAAATAAGGTGGAAGACATTTGTAACCTAAGAGAGAAACCTACTAGGAAATGGGTGAAGTTGGTATTACACACCCAATTGGATAACCTCGAGGAGAAAACATTTCTCCCACTTTATTTGTTGGCATAAGCTAGTAAGTGTTATTCACTAGCATGTATTTTGTAAAGGCCTTGACCTAGTTCCCATTCAACTCCATCCACCAGTTTGTAGAGGATTCCAAGCCTAATTTCATGAAAATTAAATTGGGGATGATCACATTGACCTGCTTGATAACGTGTCTATGAAGATTAACTACCTTGAACTATTTTTTTGCGTAGGGAAAGAGACACATTCCCATGTTTGAGCATGAAAACGTTCTTTGATATTGTTAATGCCTCTAGTGTTTAATTCTACAAGTTCTATAGGCAGAGTCTGTAAAGGGCCAGGTAGCCTCTGGATCTCATCTTTTATGAAAGGTGGCATATCTAGTAAATGCCCCTACAGTCAATCTATGGAATGGATCTAAATATAAGTTCTTCATTTTAATATTCATAAAACACAACAACTTTAAGGTAAACTATGTACATGTGTCATTTCTCCCACAAACTAAAGTGTATAAGTGGTAAATTTTATACCAAGTGTGCTCCCACCATGTAAAGCACAATTTGGTGAACTTATCATTTTTATAATTTCTTTTTCGATTAAATTTAGTTTCACACATAATAAATTATTGCTTTGAAAGTTGTGTTCTACATAATTTGTGTACACTAAATTACAAATTGATTTTTTGAAATCTATTTTGTGTAAATGTCGACCAATAGATATATATCATGGAGGATGAACGACGAATATCAGTCGAATCCCATATGGAGGTTCAGGGATCAGGGGATGTTCACGGTATTTAAATATAATCTTAAATCTCCATACATGTCTACATATGGAATTTATTTTTTATTAACTTTGTGAGTTAAATTAGTTGTTAATAAGTTTCATATTTTAATTTTTAGGAGGTAAGAGGAGAAGGGTTTCTACTCTATCCATGGAGCGTGGCCATGGTTCAATCGGTCGAGGTACGAGTGGTAGCAGGTTGCGTGAAGGGGGTGATATTTATTCCCCCGAAGGCCAATCAACGGATGCTGGTTCTCAACAAGGTCATTTTGGGTCTGGTTCTCAGCAGCGTCATTCTGGGTCTGGTTCTCAGCAGGGTCATGTTGGAGAAGATGTTAACCAACAACATCAAGGTTTCCATCAATTTCAATATTTTTTCATTAAATTTGTACAACATTTTTTACACGTGTTTTTTCTAATATACAAAATTATATATATATTGATGCAGAGGCCGAAAATGTTTGAACTAGTGGTCAAAATAGACACAGGGTAGCCTGCTACATTCAAGAAGAAGGTTGTCAACCCAGCACAACTTATCCATCTGAGATTAGTGATATACCATGGGAAACCAACATGCCAGAATGCACCTTACAAAGGTGTGAAAGACTTCATGCAAAATTGCAAAGAGATCTTGTGGCTTTGTCTCTACCTGCTGAGAGTTGACAAAGCCTTGAAATAGTTATGCATTCATTGGGTGAAATGGTAAATGTGTACAGAAATATTGGGCCAATGACTGATTCATTTGTAGATATGATGAGAAAGAGAAAAGAAACAGTGATGAGTCCCGATAAATGGGAGGACGTAAAAAAAAAAGTTACAAAATAAGTGGCCAAGTCAATGTTTAATTACAAGGAAGGGCTAAAAAGAAAAATGTTGAAGGTGCAGTATTTCAAGCACCCAAACATAGCTCGTTATTTGTATGATAGGAACCTTGCGGCCTATGGAAGGATTCCATGGAACGATGAGGTTCCTATTTATTTTGCACAAATGTTTTATGCAGAATTTGTTTTGAGTATGAAACCCAATTACAATGATTTTCCTTCAGAATTTTTTTGGCCTGGGGGAAGGTCAATTATATGACCATAAGGGCACTAAGCGAGATGTGGAGTTGCCTCGCCCTGAGCCGCCATTGGTGAGTCGAACATTTTGAGTCGAAACTTTGCGATCAGAGATGGATACGACTTCTCAAATAAGTCGAGAAGCAAGGGATGTTATGATCGAGAATGTTCATAGTGGATTGGGTGGAGTCGATCTTTCTTTAAATCGACAAAGAGCACGTGAAAATGTACGTGAAAATTATTTTTATTGTATAGATGAGGATATTGACAACATGAATGTTGAAGATCTCTGAACATATGCAAAAAATTGTCACAATGGTTTGCATGACATAATTTTTCATGAGGAAGAGGGCATTTGAACGGTATGTGTTAGTGATATTAGGGTTTGAAAATATTTTTACATATACATGTGTACAATTTGTAATAAATACATGTGTATGTACATGTATACATTTATTTGTATGTGTAAATTAATCTAACAAAAATGTATGATTATATGTTAAAACACCATTTGCAGTTCTCACACATGATGCGTGACAAAAATGTTAATATCACGTTCGGGACCTCTGGTTCAAACAATGCAGATGGGTCTGACCATTAAGATATGTTGGAAAATGTTAGTGTTTTTTAAGTGACTTTAAAATAAATAATTGTTGCCACACATGTACATGTATGTATATATATAATTTGATAAAATGTTTTAACAGGTACCGATTCCATCTGATGTTTTTGGGATGGCAATACCTTCTTCTTCCTTGGGAGATGTACCTTCTACTTCCTTGGGAGATGAGCCACAAGTATGGACAATTTTTCACAAGTTTAAAATTTATGTTTAAAAGTTATATATATATATATATATAGAGAGAGAGAGAGAGAGATCTATATATTGAGTTATTTAAAAAATTTTGAATTTAGGTTCCTATAGAAGATTTCTTTAATCCGCGGACTCTAGCGACGGAGATAGGAACATCCACAGCATTTGAACAAGTTGTCTTTAGTTCCTTTTTTAATATTATTGAAAATAAGTTTATATATGTACACGTGCATTTTCATTTGAAAGTTTTTAATTTATATAAATTATATATATATATATATATATATATATATATTTAACTGTACATGTATATTGTACAGTTTACCACTACAGATGTTCCTATGGGAGAACTTGTTCATCAAATGGAGAGGGAACCTTATGAGGTATTGCATGATTTTTTTGTTATATTTTGTTTTTTACATGAAGTTCTAGATATATATATTTTCATTCATTTTTAAAACATCAAATTTTAATGTTCAAGTACATGTGCATTGTGTATGTAGGTTTCCCATTCACATGATAGGGTGCAGACTGAGACCCTAGTAGGGAAGACACTAGATCCGTCTCTATTTGATGGAAATTATTTGTAGATTTGATTTCAAAATTTATATGGTCTTAAAATTTGTTAAACTTGATACAGTTTGATACTTGTGAGATTTACAATTTTTGGACATATTTTATTACATTGTTAATATAATTTGTTTTATTTAATTTTTGGATGGTTTAAGTACTTTTGGCATGTGTATGTGAAGTAATGTTGTCATCTATAAATTAATGTTGTCATTTGAACTACATTTGGCATGTTATGTAATGACATGTGTTATAATTTGTTTTGTTTTTAAAATTTATGTTTTGGATGCTTAGAGTACATTTGGCATGTGAAGTAATGTTGTGATCTGTATTTTTTTGTTAAATTAAAAGTTAAAAGTTTTGGATGGTTTCAATCTACATTTGGCATGTGATATGTAATGTTAAATTTTTTTGTTGGATAGTTGAATTATAATTGGCATGGCATGTGAAGTTTTTAAAACTCAAGTTTTGGATGTTTTCAATCTACATTTTTCATGTGATATTTAATGAACTTTAAATGTTTAATGTTTTAATGTTGCACAATATATAATCAAAATGTTTTTAAAACTTCAATTTTTGGATGGTTTCAATCTACATTTGGCACATGTGGTATATAATGTTAAATGTTTCTATTGGATGTAGTTGAACTATAATTGGCATGGCATGTGAAGTAACGATCTATATATAATTTAAAGTTTTTTAAACTCAAGTTTTGAATGGTTTCAATCTACATTTCGCATGTGATGTTTAATGTTTTAATGTTGCATGATATATTATCAAAAGTTTTTAAAATTTTAAAGTTTTGAATGGTTTCAATCTACATTTGGCACATGTGGTATATAATATTAAATGTTTGTATTGGATAGTTGTTCACTATAATTGGCATGGAATGTCAAGTAATGTTGCACAAATCCCTTTTGGATGGTTGAAGTACATTTGGAATTTTAAGATTGCTTTTGATCTCTCCATGTAGTTTTTTTTGAATGAAAAAATTTCCAATAGGAAGAACATAGCTTTTCAATGCAACTAACCATGTATCAATTGAGCTCTAATTGAAAAAAGAGTTTAAAGAAGTAGATATATGTACAAATTATCCCTTTAATTTTGATTGGAAATACAAGTCTAGTACATATATATGTTTTTTGAATTTGTGTCAATGTCGTTAATGCACTCAAATAGGTAGCCTTGTCGATTTATTTACATTGTGGAAACTTTTTACCAAAAAATCCAACTAGTTTTTCATCAATGCACATAGAAAAACTACTTGGAACAATTAATTGTGCATTCTAGAACATATCTATCCAAGACAAGTAACATTTTTCATCAATGCACATTGAACATATCCGACCATTGGACAAGCAGATTTTGTACTAGATTTTCAATCAGGATTAGAGATGTGGGTCAAATCCCAACAAAAGTCAGAGAAGTGCTCCGAGTCTCTTGTCTGAAAGGAATTTTCGTACAAAACTATACTGCAGATGATTTATTTACATTGTGTCCATACTTTTTACCAGAAAATCCAACTAGTTTTTCATCAATGCACATAGTAAAACTAGAACAATTAATTTCATTCTAGAACATATATATATATATCCAATACATATAACATTTTTCATCAATGCACATGTATAGAAAAACTACTTTCAGTTGATACTAGAGCATGTGCTTGTACCCAAACAATTTGTACATGTGCAAACACTTGCACAAATAACATAAGCAGCTCAATTTTTAGTTGAGTACTGGAAGTTCTAAAACATATTTAATCCAAAGAGAATAAATTGTTGGAAAATTCACTCAAAAAAATTCTAATGGAATTCCATCTTCAATAATCTGTTCATGATCAGATTTTGACATTTTCCATCTCTTAATTTTTTATTTTTTCTTTGATTGAACTTCTATCAACTTTATGTGTGCTGCACACACCAAGTGACTATATTGAAAACTTATGGAATCAGGTTCATAGTCTTCAAAGTAAACAAAGTCTCCACTTTGATGAGTTTGTCTGAAAAAATAACCTTCAGTATAATAGACCCTCTTTCATATTGAAATCCATGATCATTATAGTTTTGTAATAATTTCATTTTTCGTTCAGTGCAACGCATCAAATAATACTTCACATTTTCATCGTTGTCAATAGGTGAAATTACAGCAAAAACATCTCCTACACAATAAAATAAATTTAACAAAATTATGGATATTTAAATTTATTTCCAGATCTTTAAATCATTAGAAAGTAATTCAAATGTTACCTTCTCTAACAAGATCAGAAACTCGATCACCATCGGATGATATTGTAGTTTCCTCTTATTGCATTTCTTCAAACATTGCAACAGACATTTTTCCCTTTGTATTTAGCTCTGTATGTTTCCAATCATTCACATACATTTTGTTTTCACAAACGTCATTAGATTTTGTGTTGTCTATGCAAACATCACAAAAACAAGAATATTTTCTTTTATCCAATGCAAACACATTTCTGGACGACTTTGCTTGAATTGAATGCAATTTTGGAGTCCCTTTTGTTGTTTCAACGTCATTTCCAATTGATCTATCTACGTCTTTGATTCCAATATGCCAGAAAAACCTTTATATGAAAAATTAGAAAAAGAATTTGTAAATATGATATCAAAATACAATCAAAGATAATCATTGAATGATAAATGTACAATTTTTAAAATTAGATTTCTAATATAAATTAAATTGAATGTACCTTCACACTTCTTTTGATGGGTTTCTCTCATGGCTTAGAGCAGCGATGCACCATTGAACAACTTCTTCACCGTTCACAAGTCGGCTTGCAGAGTGGTTCATTTGATATCTTCGAAGTGCTCATTTTATGCATGCTCCTGCACCATCATGTTCTCTTTTTCCATGGCGAGTCTCAAAGAAATTCCAACAATGTTTAATGTTGGTTTTCTTATGAAGACAACACAACCAAAAGAATAATTGTGCATATTTGAATTGACTTGCACCTCTGTCTGACCATATCCAATGTTCATTGAATGTTATTCCATGATTTTTCAATGAATCATAATTTTTTCCAAAACAATCTTGTACAAAACATGTATCATGTGTATGATCATCACTGATATAAAAGAGATATTCTTTAATGATATGTCGATTTTCACTCGTGCTTTCTATATGATCGACATTTTGTTCAGCATGTCTATATAGAATATGGACGAGCATGGAGACTTGGTCAGAATGATATTATTCACTCTGAATTTCTTTTTGTGGAACAAATGTGTAGTTTTCTGCAAAATCAATCACTGACAAAATGGTCCCTGGTGGAAAAACTTCAGGAGATTTTTTGAATTGCAAGTCTTTCCATCGAGCTCTATGGGAATGCTTGGTGTATTTGTAAATTTCTGCCTCAAACTTTCTCAAAAAGTCTATCATAAAAATTTCGTCTTCTAGTAATTCAATTCTTTTAACACTATTTTCACCTTAAATCGATGTATCTATTTTTTCATATCTCTTCCATTTCACTTTCATGTTGGACAATGATTGATCATTTATATCAATACAATATTTGTTTTGAAATTTAGTCAAATTTCCACAATCATCGCATTTTTACCGCCAACACATTTCTTTTTGTAAAATAGCTCATCGCTTTCTCTTTCACATAGAATTTGAGATATGAAATCATATATAGTGGAAGGAGGAGGTGAATCCTTCCATAATGTTCTACCGAAATCAAGGAATGTGTCATAATATAACTCAAATTCCACATGATAATGGAAACAAAAAGTGTCGCGTACGGTGATAGGTTTTAGATACCATGGTTTTTGTTGAACAAAAGCACTAAGTGAAACATGAATTTGATGATTCTCTTCTTTGAACTTGTTGAATAACTCTATCTGAGTGGTTTCCAAGAAATATTTTTCATGTTCTTTGTACTGATTTCGTGTTATTCTTCTTTGCATCACATGCCTTTCAGTTGGTGAAACATGCGAATTGTTCTTCCAATATTCATATATTATTTTTTTAACATTTTCTCCAAGTCTATCTTTGTATGGTTTCCTACAAATAGCTCTCCAACAAGCGAGTTCATCATTTACATCTATTTGCAGCCGAAATTTCCGATGTTTGTGCAATGTTTTTCACGAGGTTCCCAGTGCTCGTGCCATAGATGTTACCAAACGATTCTCTTGAGTACTTGATGAAACCATTTCCATCTGTATTCCTCTACATACAATTGAAACATCTTTCTCTCTAGATCTCTTAATTGACTTTATAGCACTACTCATATTTTTTATCACATCTTCCTTCATTTTTTTTTATCTTTGGTTGATTTTCGAATACCCAATAGTGTCATAGCATCTTTTAATTTCTTTAATGATAGGAGACCTTTCAACATTTGAGCCTGAACTATCACCCACTCATTTAAGAAATATTTTTAAAAAATGCAGTTAACACAATATCGTATAACATGGTGACGTTTTTTTATCTCCATATGTGTGAGTGTCAACATTTCCTAACATCTCATTATCGATAGTGATTTCATCTGTACATATTTGAAAAAATAGTACATATTCAATAAATAACTAATTTAATAAATATATCTATAATTTCAAATATTTTTCAAATTAGTTCATCAAATAAAAATTAAGCTTCACATTTTACATTAGGAAAATTTTAAATATATCAATAGATCATAATATTTACATTTACATATCTACTTCAATTTCTGCTTGAGGTTGATTTTCTTCTTCAATATTTTGAGGAATATCTCCGTCTATTTACATTAAACAAAATATTTTTCAAATTAGTTCATCAAATAAAAATTAAGCTTCACATTTTACATTAGGAAAATTTTAAATATATCAATAGATCATAATATTTACATTTACATGTCTGCTTCAATTTCTGCTTGAGGTTGATTTTATTCTTCAATATTTTGAGGAATATCTCTGTCTGTTTACATTAAACAAAATATTTTTCAAATTAGTTCATCAAATAAAAATTAAGCTTCACATTTTACATTAGGGAAATTTTAAATATATCAATAGATCATAATATTTACTTTTACATAGCTGCTTCAATTTCTGCTTGAGGTTGATTTTCCTCTTCAATATTTGAGAGGGCTTCTAACTTTCTTTTTCAAGATTGTCTCGTCTCTTCTCTACGTTATTCAGGGTCTCTTTTTCGATCATATTTTCTCGCACAAGTTCTTCGATTTCCCATGATAATAGGGTATGAAGTTCAAAAAATTTCCTTCAAAACATTAGACAATAACTCGATTACAAAAAATATCACAAAAGATTTAATTTAAAAAAATTCAGTTTAAATTTTTTGCAAAAAATACATACTCCAATCAAAACACTTACTTTAAAAAATTCGAGAGAAAAATGTTTTATAAAAATGAAACGAAGCTCAAAATATTTACTTCAACTCAAAACACGTACATACCTCCAAGAAATGTCTTTTGAATGTACATCCAAGAAATTTTTTTAAGTTCAAAATAATTTTTTGCAAAATCAGGCTGCCTCCAAGAAATGTCTTCCAAAAACAAATTTTTAAACCCAAAACAATTCTTTGTAAAATCAGTTTGCTTCCAAGAAATGCTCTTAAATCCAAACTTTGAAGAAATTTTTTTAAACCGAAACCAAGATCTTTGTAAAATGAGATGAAATGTGTGAAATGTGCGAAAATTGTGAATAGTTTCGCGACAATTTATATTGCCGTGAAATGTGTTTTAGTAGGGGCTCCGCAAAACTTTACTGCCGACGGAAATTTATATAATAGTTTGGCCGAACTTTTGATTAAAATTTCGACCGAACTATTAAGTCGTTAGATTTAATGAGCCGTCGACGCAAAAAATAGTTTGGTCGAACTATTAATCAAAGTTCAGCTGAGCTAATGCGTCACCAGTTACACAAAAACCAGGCTCTGAATACGTTTTTGCAACTTTGGACTGATTAAACTCCATGAAAGTTTGTTAATTAACTGTCGGAACCAAGACACGCATTTTCAGAATTGAATCTACTTTCAGGAAATATAACTTTTATGGAATTTCATAAACATTTACTAATTTTAATTATTTTTCTAATAAAATGGGTGCAAACAATTTCTGAGGGTCATTGTGATTCAGTGAAATCAAAATTTTGTATCTCCCAAAATACATTGTAAAAAAAATTGAAAAAATTATGGGGCATTACATTGGTCCATCGTCTCTAATAGGGTAGCTTTTAGATTTTTATTTTATAACTTATATGTTAAGCAATTTCTTGCGTCACGAAACATATCCAAAATACGCAGTTTTTCGTATTGGACCAGTTCAAAAAATTCTAGTAATTATGATATGCATCCATTGGCTTTGTAAATATGATGAAACCAAAGTAGACTCTGTCTAGATTGTTGTAACACATTTTGTTTTGTCAAAAACAAAAATTTTCAATGAATACAACATTGCGTCATAACATGACTTCTTATGAATCCTTTGATTGTTAAGAAACACACACTCAAAGAAACGCTAAGTTAACATATCAAATCTGAATAAAAAAATTTCAAAAAACAAGTAACAGAAAGCTAACAAAATTTCTCACAACTTTTATTTTTATTGCCAAATGAAATTCTACATAGAAAATTTTTTATAGTTTGCAGAAAGTTGAAGAACCAAAAAAAATGAAATTTTTTTCTCAAAAAAGGGCAAAAAGTGTAACCCAGCTTCACATTATATATACACAGATATTTTCCCCTGGATCCCAGATTAGGACTACCAGCTTGATTTTTCAATATATTCCTTTCAGTGTTACAACACCTATACATACAAGCCAAAGAATTCATAAACCCCAAACATTTAACCCCAGATTACAACATAACCATAGTTCCCTTGACCAGATCTACAAGATAACAGGGGTTGAAAACCATCATGCCCCAAAACCATGAGAAAACCCATGTACACAACCATGCGTTGGTCTGCCCACTGAAAAATAGGGTCGAATTTTTTTCCCACATCGTTGCCCTGGACCCTGAATAGGGGGGGCTATCGCCCCCACTGTGACCCCCCTATTGCACCTGACGCAACATACAAGGGGGGCTATCCCCCCCACGTGTGCGACTAATCGTGGAAAGAATATAACACATAATGAACAAGCGTGGGCATCAGTGCATATTATTCATTTCAAGGTCACTCATTTTTCCAATGGTCAATGCTGATAGGGTCCTAGTTGAGGAATTTTTATCCTCTATCTCCATTGCAGTGTTGTATGTAGATTATCAGGAAAGTGTCTAGATTTTGTTTCATGGTCATGTATGTTAGTTCTAGTTTGGCAGCTGGCTAGTCATGAAAAAATTATTGTTTCTTTGCAGGTAGAGTTATTCATAGTAACTGTAGTAATTATGCTCCTTAGGTATCAGTTATGTCGCTAAGATAGAGAAACAGGTGTAGGCGAGGAGGGGTGTTCAACTTCCCAACCATGGAAACGGAACACTACACCCTTTTCTCATGATTTGGCTACCACCTTTTTCAATATTGTTCCTTTAGAAATTCATAAGTAAAGTTGAAAAAATGAGACTTAAGCTGGGGTTTGGAGGCAATATATTTCGGACTCTAAGCTCATTGAGGACATGTCGAACTAGGTTCCTAGCTCTGATCATGCAAGTTCAAATGTAATGACTCTCACTTCCCACTATTTTTTATTTTTTATTTTTTTTCTATATTTTATTAACAATTTTTCATAAATTTTCATCGCAAGTGGACGATACTCTATTTACACATTTAAATCATTATCGCACTTTGGCGAGACACTAACTCACTTCCACATTTTCGTGTTTTCTTGTTTCGTCGCAATTCGACAAGATTTTGTCAATACTACTACACTTATCATTTTCCTTCATTGGATTCTATGAATCCATTTTAAACATGTAATTAAATTTTTGTACCCCCCCTTGGTGCATTAATCCCTCATGAAATTTAAGTAACCATCTTTGATTTTAGTTAACAAATTTTGATCTTTTTATCTTAATTCCATTAAGGTCATGGGTGTCCATGAGGGTAACTATTATAATTCCATGTTCCAATTTTCATTCCTATTCCAAGGAATTTATTTTATCATACTCCTAATTTTTGTTAACCATATAAGCAACGTATAGACCTAAAACCATACGTTGTCTTTTTATACTTTTTTTATTTTAAATAAATTTTATTCTACTTTCCACCTTGTCCAAATTTGCATTTAACCTTCGTGATTTGATATTTGTCTCCATGGTCTAGAGCACTTCATTTTTTAGTTATACTATTTCATACCACTACGTTGTTATTTGTTTTACACATACCCCCCCGGTCACTTCACATTGGGTCTCTCGGTAATTAATGACCAGTTGTACTAGCATTTACATTCTTAATGGTCTAGGATACAATGATCACATGTGGCGCTCTAAGGTGAAATTCGAGATGTATGTTGCACGTCTAACTCTACATTTTCAACCGTAACCCATGTGGCATGGTACCTTGTGCATTTAAGTTGAAGATTTATCACCATCTCATTGGGATTTGTTTTCAAGTAATTCACTTACTTCTAGATGTAACTCCATTATTTCCAGCTCCTTCACCATTGTATGACATGTGGACAGCGGGATTGAACCTAGAGTTAGGGTTCGTTTGTGATTTTAATACCCTCGGCTTCTCACCACATCCCCCTTTTTGCTTCTCTGCTCACTGAGCCGAATCACTGCAATTATTATTATTATTATCTTTTATATTTATGTTCTTCAGAACAAGGGATGAATAGAGAGAAACCAATGGCATTGGTCTACCACGCCATGGAACTAATATGAATTTCTCCAATAAGTCATATTCTCCCTGCAATTAATTTCCTTTGGATTATCAATCCTTCCCTTTAGAAATATTTATTCCCCATTGCGTACATGATATGAATAGATAGTGATTATGGAATCCTACCATGTTCATTTCTTTGGCTATGAAGGTAGTTATATGTATCATCATTTTTGCTCCTGAAATTTCATATGGTAATATGGTTTCAAATCTACGTTTTCATTTTAGTAACTCTACCAAGTTTCCTTCCATTAATATGGTTGTGACCTTTACAATTTCACTCTTCATATAGATGAAATGTTACGCTTTATTTTGCAATGGTGTATTCTTCGCTTGTCATATTACTGAAATTACAACATTCTCAGAGACCCTACTCTCTGGTTTTCTTTTGCATGTAGCATCAAAGTCTACTTACAATGGTCAATTATTTTCATTGCAAATTTATGATTCCTTTCCTTTAGCTAAATTTTATAATGTTAAATGCATCCACCATTTTCGAGTTTGAACATGGGATAAATTTTTCTCTTCCACTTTTGTGTACATCTGGATGAGCTATCCCATGCAGTGGAGACAGTCACCCCTCTCCTTAAGAGGACGTGGTATTTCACCCATCCTTGGTTTCAATATCGTGTTGATGCTTCGAGTTTTTGATGGAGGAATTTGTTTCTTACCTCTATTTCTATAGGTAAAATTTTCTTTTTTTTGTTTTTTTCTTTTAAATCCCTATCACACACATTGTGTTCAATTATATTATACAATAAAAATTATACTCCTCAACTGTGTATTAAACCTAACCTGCACTGGTTCATTGTGCCTACAACTGGAACCCTCAAAATATCGAATCTCATAAGGTACGATATCCCTTATGAAATTTGAGTTGACTTTTACTTTGTTCTTGAGTGCTTTATTATCATCATTTTAATTTATGGTGTTTTTTTCCCAGGTACGTTCAACTCATGTGGGTTCTTCTTGATTATGATAAATTGGCTTCGGTCATCAACTCATCTTCTACTTAACCATGTACCTTTCCTTTCATAGGTTGGTATCATGGTTCTGAGGATCTCTTATGCAATGAACCTTTCTTTAGAATTCCACAGATGTGTCTGTTTTAATTTTGTACAGTGACCCTAGCAATAGCTATGGCACTGAAGTTATTTTAAATTTTGATTTTAATATATATAAAACGATATTTCTGGGTTTACCCAAAAACTGGACTGTTTGAATTCATTAAATTTTCTCTCCATTAAAATGTACAATAACTATCCTTTCTTTCATATTATGAGTTAATTTACTATTGTAGTAGAATATATGTCCTTAGATGAGGTATTATAAAACATACCTGAATATTTGTAGTATTTTAATAAATCTTTCCTCTTTACTTTAATAGCAGAATATTTATTGCTTCTTCGGTAATTAGTATAGTTTTATTTCTGATGTTGAATACCCCTAACAGTATGACCTCACTTCACTGAGTTTAATAATTTAATGTTGGAGCTCAAATTCTCTAAGCATCTCTTCGAGGATAGGATTTAATTTTCTATTTATTCTTTTAATTTAATACATCATTTAGAAACTCCACTCTGTCTATTCTTATCTAAATTTCCTGTACATTTAATTTACAGAAATATATTTAACCTCTTTTGGTGTAGCACAAAATTCTACTGTAATAATGGAAATTTATTTTATTAGTTATTCCATTATGTTCTTATAATTCTGCTAAATTGATCGTAGATGATTTGAACAGAATTATTTTAGATATGTATATACTTTGTATATATTGATCTCAGGAACCTAGACTTAGTTTATATCAGCATCAAATTTTTTCTAGAGATAGAATTGATTCAATTATATGTATTTACCTATATAGTTTACACTTTCCATCAAGATTTTTAGATCTATAACTTAGAAACACATGTCTAATGACAGTTCCTATCTAAGACGATAACCAGTTCATTTCCTACTCAGACTAGCAGAAGTATCGATTAAACTTCCTAACTCCATATTTAAATTTGTAGCCAGATTTAGACACTCTCGTGGTTGGAGCTAACTCAAATTTTATCCATGCAACAATACAGATTTCTAAGTTGCTACTGTAACAGAATCTGTTAAATGTATGGCTTTCCATAGATGTTTGTAAAATTTAACAATTTAAACTAAGAAATTCTCATTAGTATAAACTGCAATCATCATTACATATAAATCTAAATGATTTGCTCAGTAGATAGCATGTAACATATATATGAAATTCATATCAATTAGAAAACATGTTAGTTGGGTGTGCATACCAATTTCTCTAACTAGTTCCACCTAACCAAAGAGTTATCTCTTTGTAAATCACCCCTGAGCTGAGACCTTAGCTCCCAGTCATAGAAAAACTCTTGTCTATCCTAGAACAGATTAATTAAGCTATGCTTTTCCAAGCATGTTTCCAATTTCTGCGTCCAGAAATTTCAGGATGCTTTCTTCCTGTTTTGCCTAGGCTTTCCCTCATATAGGGACTTTAAAGCTATCTATTCTGCTTTTCCAGCTTTTTCTTCCTCTTCCCAATTAATTTCCTCTTCATTGGGGAAATTAGATGTTTATGTCCAAATATAATTTTGGTAATATTCCTTCCAAGGATTTTTGGAAGGTGTGGGAAAGTCTCATCACCTTATCCACATCGTCATGGATTTAGGTTTAAGATCTCAATTCTCAATCTAGTCATTCCACACATGATTTTCCATTTTATTTTTATTAATTAAAATAAAATAAATTTTCATACTAGTTATCCATTGGGGTCCACTTCCCCTTTGGAATTATTCAATTATCAATTAAAAAGCATAGAAACCAGGGGTATTACATATTCCTCCTCTAAAAACAAACACCAATCTCGGTGTTGACACAAAAATGAATTTAACAGTTCATTGTGTAAATAGTAATGGATATTTTTCCATCATCTCAGCTTCTCATTCCCAAGTAACCTTTTCAGGAGTAAAGTTCCTCGACTACACTTTTGCCCTGGCTACTGTCTAGTTCTGAAGTTCAATTTCTTCCCGCTCCAAGATTTGAAGTGGCTATTGGAAGGAATTCCCCTTCCGGTTCCACCTGAATCACATTCCAATCAATAACGTGAGTAGAATCATGTACATAATTTTTTTAATAAAGAAACATGAAACACATCATGAACCTTAATATGAATGGGTAAGGGCAATTTATACGCAACTCGTCCCACTCTTTCCAGCACTTCAAATGGTTCATAGTATCATGGAGCTAATTTGGAACAACTTCTGGTGTGCAGAGTGCTCTTCTTAGGCTTAATCCTCAGATATACATGATCCCCCACACTGAATTCCCGGTGAACTCTCTTTTTATCACCATAACTTTTATGTCTGTCCTGAGCCGTTTTGATATTTTTCTAAATCTGTTTTGCAACTTTTTCCATTTCTTGTAAAGCTTCTGGTCCAATTATCAGTTTGCCTTTAGGTTGACTCCAACTTAAGGGAGTATGGCACTTCTTGCCATAAATTTTTTCAAACAAACTCATACTTATGGAGGTATGGTAGCTGTTGTTATTGGAAAATTATACTAAGTGTAAATAGTATTCCCACTTGGTTGGCCTATCCATAACATACAACCTTAACATATCCTCCAAAATTTGATTTGTACTTTCTGTTTGGCCATTCGTTTGGGGATGGTAGGACATATTAAAATTTAATTTAGTGCCCATGCCTCCAAACAAGCTCCTCCAAAAGGCTGCAGTGAACTTTGCATCCCTATCTGAAATTATCATTTTAGGAATCCCATGTAGTCTTATAATCTACTTCATAAACACATTTGCTACTTGAGTTGTCCCAAAGGTAGACTGAGCAGGGATAAAATGAGCAGCTTTAGTTAAAGTATCAATTATAACCATCACAGACTCATGTTGATAATTGATTCTTGGCAACCCAGTTATAAAGTCCATAGAAATAATTTCCCATTTCCATTCTGAAATAGGTAAAGGATTCAACAACCCAACTGGATGCTGATGTTCAATATTTACCTATTGACGTTCAATGCATCTAGCCAAGTAACTTGCTACATATTTTTTCATTCCAGGCCAAAATAGGTTCTTTTTCAAAGTTGTAGGTAATATCTGGTATCCAGGATGTCCAGAATAGGGCCTTTTATGATATTCATCCAAAATTTATTTCTTTAAAGACTCTACATTAGGAATGGACAATCTATCTATGTAACAATTTAGCCCCTTTTGATTTTGTGTAAACCCTTTCATTTCTTTTTCATCATTTGAGTCTGAAGTTTTTCATATTCTTGGTCTTGGTTCACTACTCATTGAATCAGTCCTTCTAAATCAAAGTGACACTGCTTCCAATGTTATTCATACTTTTACAAGAATTTTTGCTCAAGGAATCTGCAATCTTGTTTTCTTTACCTTTGATGTGTTTTATTTCCATGTCAAATTCACTCAAGAAAGACATTCACCTAGATTTACTAGCATTTACGTCCGGTTGAGTGGAGAAATACTTTAAGCTCATGTGATCTGTTATTAGTACAAATTTTTTTCGTAGAAGGTAATGTCTCCACATCTTGAGAGTGTGGATTACAATAGCTAACCCAATATCATAAATACTATAATTCTTCTCATGTTTCTTAAATTTTCTATAGTCATAAGCTATAACAGAATTCTCTTATAATAGTACTCCCCCTAATATTTCTCCACAAGCATCTGTGCATACTACGAACTCCTGATTTGGTTCATCAATATTTAGAATAGGTGTTTTAGTAAGTTTCATTTTTAACTGCTTAAAGTTATTCTAACAATTTTCATTCCATTCAAATTTTACTCCTTTCCTTTGCAAGGAAGTAATGGGGTATACTAAGACTGAAAATTTCTCTACAAACCTCCTATAATATCTTATAATTCCCATAAAGGATCTTACAACTAATACATTAGTAGGTACATGCCATTCTCTGATTTCTTTTATCTTTTCTAGGTCTACAACCAACCCTTGTTCTGAAATTGTATGCCCTAAGTATTCAATTTTATCTTTAAAAAATTCGCATTTGCTAAACTTAGCACACAATTTATTTTCTCTAAGATTTTGCAATACAATCTTGAGGTGTTATTTATGCTCCGCTTCACTTTTTGAATATATTAGAATGTCGTCAATAAATACTATAACAAGCTTGTCCAAGTATTTATTTAAGACACTATTCATTAAACAAATAAAAGTGGCAGGTACATTAGTCAACCCAAATGGTAGGACCACAAATTCATAGTGTCCATACCAGGCTCTAAATGTTGTCTTGCTGATATCTTCGTCTTTAATTCTTAACTGATGGTAACTAGTCCTTAAATCAATCTTTGAAAACACTGTTGCCCGTCTAAGTTGATCGAAGAGGTCATATATCCTAGGTAAAGGATATATTTTTTTGATTGTCAGTTTGTTCAATTGACTGTAATCAATACACATACGAAAAGTACCATCTTTTTTCTTCACAAAAAACACAGGTGCTCCCCATGGAGATACACTCGGTCTAATGTATCCTATGTCTAGCAAATCTTGTAGTTGCATTTTTAACTTCATTAGTTCTAGAGTGCTCATTCTATATGGGGCCTCAGAAAATATAGCTGCTCCTGGCACTAAATCGATTGAAAAATCATTTTCCCTCTTAGGGGGAAGATGAGGGATTTCATCTGGAAAAACATCTTTAAATTCTCTTACCACTGGTAATCTTTCTAGCAAATTTTCTTATGTTTTCCATTGTAACTTTTCTACATGAACATAATACACCTCATACCCTTTTATATCAATTCTGTTTAACTGAAGGGCTGAAATTTTCCTCACAGATATGGGTTTAGGATTTCCTTTGATTATAACAGGTTTTCCCTCCTTATCAATGTAATGTAAGGTTTTGTATAAACAATTCATCATAGTCTTCTGTTTTTTTAACCAGTCCATCCCTATCAGTACATCATAAGACCCTAATGGCAGAATATTTAAATTTAATTCTGTTTGGTATCCATTCAAATTTATGGTTGTTTGGGGTAACTTATGAGTTACTTTTTGTTTTATACCAGTGCCTAACTGCACTAACCAAGAATGCTGAAACTTCTCTGAATTTAATTTACATTTTTATACCATTTGAGGACTGATATAACTTAAAGATGCACCCGGATCTATTAATACTATAACATATTGGTCAGCAATCATACCTTCCATTTTGATCATAGTGGATTGGTGTTCTGCTTGACGATCTTCTAAGGAAGCACTGATTTTGGGGATGTCCTTGGCTACATCATTAACTATAGTTGCCTCTCTCAGTACTTGTACTATCTGGATATTTCGGTGGGGATAGTCCCTCAATAAATGAGGTTCTCCACAACCCCAACACTTCAAAGGTTCTTTCATTTTAACAGTCCCTTCCCTCTTGTTATTTCCATTCATTGGTTTGGACCCAGTTTAGGATTGAGAAGTTTGATTTTCACCCATTTTACTGAATTTATTTCTTTGGTGGTTTCTCCCAAAGTTTTTCAAATATGCTGGTTTGGGTTTATTTACATTGAAGTAACCTTTGTTTAATCAATTCTTTCATTGTTCTGTCTTACCCTTGAATTTTTGGTAACACAATCTGGCCTTCCGCACCACCTTATCCATCATTTTTGGGTTATCAAGCTCTATATTTTCTTTATAAACAGTGGGTAGACAGTTTAGGAACATTTTCACCTTTGCCTTCTCCTCTCTGATATAAGGTACATATTGTAAGAAATTTTTGAACTTGGTTACAAACTCATCAATCATGAGTTGTCCCAATTTGAGTTCATGAAACTCTTTCACCTTTTCGTCATAGTGGTGTTCATTCAAGTATCGATTTTTAAACTTGACTTGAAAATCCTCCCAAGTCACCATTTTTTCATTAATGGCACGAACCATATTTTTTTCCTCCCACCACAAGGTAGCCTTACCTTGCAGCTGATAAATAACCAGCATGGCTCGTAATTTAATTTCATATTCATAAACCTAAAACTAATTTATCATATTCAGAAGCCATGATTCAACATCTTCTTCCTTCTCTCCATCATAGGAGGGAGGTTTAATTTTCTGAAATTCACCCTGTAATTCCTTCTTTCTTCTAGATTGTTGTCTAGAGGTGTCATCTTCCTTAGAATCTTCTGAGAAACTGACCCTTCCTTTTATTTTTCTTCCGAAATCTTCACCTTCTTGAATATTTCGAGAAATCAATTCCCTTATTAGTTGGTCCTACTCCTCACTGGATAAGATATCCTTTAATTGTGGGTTTTAAGTTGTGCCATATCTCATTGCATTCTATGAAACATAGCGATAAATGGAGCATTTGGATCTGGCGTGTTTTCTCCACCACCCAGATCTACATACATCTCACCCCCTTCAGTCATGGTTCATAGTTGTATACTTTAGTAATGTATGTTGTACAAGAAAATGTCATTAGAAAAATTTAAATTTCATAAAATTTTACTGCAACATATATTTTCTATGTGAGCACATAATTTTCCCAGTGTTTTAGCTAATGCTCTGATACAATTTGTGATGACTCTCACTTCCCACTAGTTTTTATTTTTTATTTTTTCTATATTTTATTAACAATTTTTCATAAATGTTCATCGCAAGTGGATGATACTCTATTTACACATTTAAATCATTATCGCACTTTCACGAGACACTAACTGACTTCCACATTTTCTTCTTTTCTTGTTTTGTTGCAATTCAATGAGATTTTGTCAATACTACTACACCATTAATGAGGGATACAATGATCACATGTGGCATTCTAAGGCGCAATTCAAGATGTAAGTTGCGCGTCTGAATCTACGTTTTGAACTGTAACCCATGTGACATGGTACCTTGTGCACTTAAGTTGAATATTTATCACCATCTCGTCGAGATTTGTTTTCAACTACTTCAGTTACGTTAGACCTAATTCCATTGTTTCACGCTCCTTCTCCATCATATGACACATGGACGGTGGGATTGAACCTATAGTTAGGGTTCGTTTGCGAGTTTAATACTCTCGGCTTCTCACTGCATTCCCACTTCCACTTCTATGGTTACTAAGCCGAATCACTGCAATTATTATTATTTTTTTATTTATGTTCTTCAGAATGAGGGCCAAACAGAGAGAAACCAATGGTAGTGATACGAATTTCTCCAGTAAGTCATATTCTCCCTGTAACGAATTTCATTTAGATTATCAGTCCTTCCCTTTCGAAATATTTCTTCCCCATTGCGTACATGATATGAATAGATAGTGATTATGAAATCCTGTCGTGTTCATTCCTTTGGTTATGAAGGTAGTTACATGTATCGTCATTTTCGCTCCTGAAATTTCATATGGTAATATGGTTTGAAATCTAAGTTTTCATTTCAGTAACTCTACCAAGGTTCCTTCTGTTGATATGGTTGTGACCTTTACAATTTTACTCTTCAGATAGATGAAATGTTTTCTTTTATTTTGCATTGGTGTATTCTTTTCTTGTCATATTACTAAAATTAGAACATTCTCAGAGACCCTACTCTCTGGTTTTATTTTGCATATAGCCTCAAAGTGTACTTACAATGGTCATTTATATTCATTGCAAATTTATGGTTCCTTTCCTTTAATTGAATTTTCAAATGTTAAATGCATCCACCATTTTCGAGTTTGAACATGGGCTAAATTTCTATGTTCCACTTTTGTGTACATCTAGATGAGCTATCCCACGCATTAGAGTGAATAACCCCTCTCCTTAAGAGGATGTGATATTTCACGTATCCTTGGTTTCAATATCTTGCTGATGCTTCGAGTTTTTGATGGAGGACTTTGTTTCTTACCTCTATTTCTACAGGCAATTTTTTTTTTCTTTTAAATCCCTGTCGCACACATTGTTTTTAATTATATTATACAAAAAAAATTATACTCCTCAACTGTGTATTCAACCAAACCTACACTGGTTCATTTCTCCTATAGCTGGAACCCTCAAAATATCGAATCTCATAAGGTACGGTATCCCTTATGAAATCTGAGTCGACTTTTACTTTGTTCCTGAGTGCTTTATTATCATCATTTTAATTTATGGTGTTTTATTCCCACGTATGTTCAACTCATGTGGGTTTTGCTTGATTATGATACATTAGCTTCGGTCGTCAACTCGTATTCTGCTTAACCATGTACCTTTCCTTGACACAGGTTGGTATCATGATTTCGGGGATCTATTATGCAATGAAACTTTCTTCAGAATTCCATAGATGTGTCTGTTCTATTTTTTTACAACGACCCTAGCAGCAAATATGGCACTGAAGTTATTTTAAATTTTGATTGTAATATATATATAATGATATTTCTGGGCATACCCCAAAACTGGATTGTTCGAATTCATTAAAGTTTCTCTCCATTTAAATGTACAGTAACTATTCTTTATTTCATATTATGAGTTAATTTACTATTGTAGTAGAATAGATGTCCTTAGATGAGGTATTATAAAACATACTTGAATATTCACAGTATTTTAATAAATATTTCCTCTTTACTTTAATAGCAGAAGCTTTACTGCTTCTTTGGTAATTAGTATAGTTTTATTTATGTTGTTGAATACCCCTAACAGTATGACCTCACTTCACTGAGTTTAAGAATTTAATGTCAAAACTCAAATTCTATAAGCATCTCTTCGAGGATAAGATTTACTTTTCTATTTATTTCTTTACTTTAATACATCGTTTATAAATTCCTCTCTCTCTATTATTATCTGAATTTCCTGTACATTTAATTTACATAAATATATTTAACCTGTTTGGGTGTAGCACAAAAGGCTACTGTAATAATGGAAATTTATTTTAGTAGTAATTCCATTATTTTCTTATGATTCTGGTAAATTAATCGTAGATGATTTCAACAGAATTATTTCATATATGTATATACTTTGTATATATTGATCTTAGGAACCTAGACTTAGTTTATATCAGCATCAAAAATTTTCTAGAGATAGAATGGATTCAGTTATATGAAGCTATCTATATAGTTTACAATTGTCAGCATGATTTTCAGATCTGTAACTTCGAAACACATGTCTAATTACAGTTCCTATCTAAGATGATAACCAGTTCATTTCCTATTGAGACTAGCAGAAGTATCGATTAGGCTTCTTAACTCCAGTTTTAAATCTGTAACCAGATTTAGACACTCTTGTGGTTGGAGCTAACTCGACTTTTATTCATGCAAAAATACAAATTTCTAAGTTTCTACTGTAATATCCTCTGTTAAATTTATGGCTTTCCATAGATGTTTGTAAAATTTATCAATTTAAACTAAGAAATTCTCATTAGTATAAACTGTAACCATCATTACGTATAAATCTAAATGATTTCCTCAGCAGATATCGTGTAACATATATATCAAATTCATATCAATCAGAAAACATGTGAGTTAGGTGTGCATACCGATTCCTCTGACTAGTTCCACCCAAACATAGAGTTATCTCTCCATAACTCACCCCTGAGTCGAGACCTTAGCTCTGAGTCATAGACAACCTCTTGTCTATCCTTGAGTAGCTTATTTAAGCTGTGCTTTCCCAAGCATGTTTCCAATTTTTGCATCCAGAAATTTGAGGATGCTTTCTTCCTGTTTTTCTAGGCTTTCCCTCATAGAGGGACTTTAAAGCTGTCTTTTCTTCTTTTCCAGCTTTTTCTTCCTCTTCCCAATTACTTTCCTCTTCATTGGAGAAATTAGATGTTTATCTCCAAATCTAATTTTGATAATATTCCTTCCAAGTATTTTTGGAAGGTGTGGGAAATTCTCATCACCTTATCCACATCCTCATGGATTTAGGTTTCAGTTCTCAATTCTCAATATAGTCATTGCACACATAATTTTCATTTTATTTGATTAATGATAATAAAATAAATCCACATACTAGTTCTCCATTGCGGTCCACTTCCCCTTTGGAATTATTCAACTGTCAATTAAAAAGCATAGAAACTTGGTGTATTACATCAAAGAAGAATAAATACATAAAATTTATGGTGCCTCAATGGAAAATGAATACACTATGGAGAAGTATAATTTATTTTCATCCTTGGAAGACATAAAGAGAATGCTAAAAACCGAACAATTTTTCTTAGATAGAATAGACTTCCACTTGGCACATGTGGGAACCCACATTTCATCTCAATCAGATTGGGGTGATTTAATGGATCCTCTTACTTCCAACACGAGGGATCCAACAAATATTACATCCTAGGAAAATGAAAAATGAGTTTAGTGGGTTGGTTGTGTCATAGGATGTTTTTCATGGGGGTTCATAACTCATTTTTCGGGGCATTGGTCACCTCTTGGGTTCCTATTAATTTTTTTTCTTCATGATGTTCTTCTTCCCATTATGTAGGGAACTTGCAATTTCTTATGGTATTATGTATGCTAGAGGTTGTGTTGCTTCAGGTGTATTCTTTCTTCTTGTGTATTGATCATGGATTTTTTGCATGACATTTACATGATTCTATGTTTGTACTATGGACAACTCCTTTCTAATTTCTAAGTTGTTAACGGTGCTGTATTGGGGAAATTTTCTGATTATCTTTGTATGGGTCTACTGGGTTTTGGGATAAGCCGATTCTTCCTTTGTCATTAATCTAATCTAGAATATGATGTATTTCTTGTTTTGGGAGGGGAAAAAGGCCTATAGGTTTATAGTAGTTAGTTGCAACATATTGAGGAGAGTCTGTCTCCTCCATGGTCACTCTATAAATCCTTATAATTTTGACATTTTATTAATACAAAGCTTAAATACAGAAAAAAAACATGTTAATATGGAACACTTAATTGTTATTAATTTTTAGACTTTAGGAAATACAAAAATACAATTGAGAATTTCTATTCATTTAAGCATAATATTTTTGTACGGTAAAGTATTAGATATAATTTTATAAACTAACTTAAATTATGATCATATGAATGAGTGTCAGTCTTAAGTGACCAGATTTCTCAAGATTTTGAGAAGTCCACATTTTCAACACCTCGGATCACTTTATAACCAAGTAACCAACACTTCCCTATGAATCACCCATCTAAAGACTCCTTTGACTCAAGCACCCATTTTTTTTTCTTACTTTTAGTTTTTCCCTCTTTAAATTCCATCATCTCACATAACCGTATACAAACATGTCCTAAGGTTTTTAAAAATGCATGAGCTTCTTTGTCATAACTAACTTCTCATTGCTATTTGGAAAGACGCACTAATGTGAATATTTTTCCATTCAAAGTTCAAGTACCATAATTCATTACCATGGTCCGAAAGTTGAGTCTAGGATTTTTGGATTGTGAATTAGCTTGTTTATTAGGGAAACTGATTTGAAATCAAGACATGTATCAATGTACTATGAATGAAATGATGCAATATATATTTCCAAAAATATGAGATTCAAAATCTCCTTTACAATTTTGTAAAAATAAAAATTGTTAGTGAATTGCATGTATCTATTTGAAATATATGTGGAAGTTTTATTTTTTGTTTTATTGTTCTTAAATAAGTCAAATATCCACTTAAAATTTTTTAAATTTTGAATCAATAGTTAAAATAATTAAAAATTCAATTTTAATTCTTTTAGAGACTAAAATTATAAATTAAAAACATAAAATAAAAAATAAAAAATAAAAAGAAATCTAAATTTAGAAACATTGAAATTAGCACAGAGGTTTTCAATTTTTGCTTGCATTTTCCTATAACAAATTCAACCTCCCTTCATTCAAATTTTAAACAGTGAAAATTATTCATTGGCTTAAAAATATGATTGTTATATTATCAAAAAAGCCAATGTTAATGAATACACTATAACATAAGAGAAATGCGTTATTTTCTTCTTTTATCTACTTCGTTCCCTCAACCAACGATTTCTGTGGAGATATGGACTTGTTTTCTTTTATTGCTTCTATGTAGTAGTTATAAAAATGGAAAAAATTTGGGTTGAGCTGGAATACCTACTTATTCCCTCGCCTTAAATCACCATGGAATCTTTATAAAATGATTCATTGGAGGATTATGTATTTTTATGAAAATATAATTTCATTTATTTGAGTAACTTTACGTGTTTGGGTGATTAATTAGCCAAGTTTTCTATTAATGTTAATTATTACATAGAAATATATTATCTTTCTCTTCAATTCCCCCCCCTCGAAACCTATGTTGTGATTGTCTATTTCATAAATTAACATCGTATCATAGAGTAGAGAGCCTATAAATTGGTCGTCTATTCATTCGGCTGAGAATGTGTTAATAATACCTAACAGGAGATCAAATTAACCTACTAGCCAAGTTTATAGTTGTTGTGGAGGAAAGGGTTCTGACCATATCCTTCTCTCCAACAACTAAGTAGTGATATGAACAAAAATCTCCATGAGCACTTTCCATTAGATATTGGAGAAAGGGATATGCTCTTACACGGAGTAGTCAATTTCACAGGCTTATAAAATATAGTGCGAGCCTCATAATTAGAGATATTTTGATGTCTAAATGGGCCTCTTAAGGAAATTATAAAATAATAGCAGAAATAATAGAATAATGTTAGATTACATCATGAAATTTTAGAGGGAAAAAAGAAAAAACTAATTTTTCAACACATTTTAACCTTATCTCCCTAGGGGTTTCCTGAAATTTTGAGAGGGAACACTCGATGGATGCAGCCTTTGATTCCTCATACAAGGATTACCCATGTTGCATACTTTTGTTGAATCCTGCTACATGAAAAATGATAAAAACATGAAAACGATATTGCAATATTGTTTTTCCATGTATTTCTAACATTTTGTGCATAATGGTCAACAAAAGTATGCAACATGACCACTCCATGGATGAGAAATTAAATTTTGTATCCAACGGGTACTCCGACATGAAATTTAAGTAAAGCCTTAGGGATATAAGTTTAAAATACGAGTTGAAAAATTAGTTTGATTATTTTCTTATTTTTTAATCTTTTCACTTTTTTGATTTTTTAATATTTTCTTTTTTTAATCTTATTTTTTAAATTTTATTTTCGTTGTAAATTTTTCATAGGAGACCTATTTTCCTAGTTCTCAAATGAAACTACTATTGAAGTTGAGGAGGCTTACAAACTCCATTATGCAGCCATGTTATGGCATAAATACCTCTAAATATTATGTTCTATAACAACACCTTGATACAAGAATGGATATCCATCAATAGAATCCTTGACTACGGTAAAAACAAGTTTTCTTAGCGTTACAATGTTATTTGAATGATTCAATTAAACTTTCACAGTTTTAGGCATTTGTTCCTTAGAGGTTATTATAGGCATGTTTGGAACAACTAGGGTGCAATTTTTTTTTCTTTCTATAAGTAAGTTATGAAAAACTAATTTATGAAAAACGTATGGAATATTTCAAAAATAATTATCATATTTTGCATTTGAGAGTAAAGACTTTCTTATAAATACTACTTGCAGATTTGTAGATAGAAGATTGAAGGTCAGAAAATTGTTGAAAAAGTTCTCATAATATTTATTAATATATATTTAAAATGGTTTTAATTTTTATAAGAGTACAATGAAGTAGCATCCCTCCATATTTACTCAAATGAATTACTCTATAATAAATAGTGACGTTTCTTACAATGATGAATTACTCTATAGTAAATGGTAATTATTTTTAATTATATTATAACATATGCATTGTTGCCATATCAGTTAAATGACCTTACAATTTTACATCAAGAGGTAAAATACCTTATTACTTTACATTCTCCAATTTGAATTAAACTTTAACCAATAACATTGTAATAGTCTCTACATTCTCTCTCTTTCTTATTTTCTATCTTGATATCCCACATGGCTCAACTATCTACTGTGCATTATCGTTTTTCAATTTTAAAACTAAAAATTTTGCAATTTTAAAACTAAGACTTCAAGCATTATCTCTTTTTCAATTTTAAAACTAAAGATTTTTCAATTTTAAAACTAAGACTTTAAGCATTATCTTTTTTTAAATTTTAAAACTAAGACTTCACTATGTCATTGGTCTAACATAGTCCCCTCCTAATTCTAAGGCTGAGGGTTACTGTAATTGATATTTTTTTTATTATATTATAACAATCCCTGGTCACCACTTACCACACACACACACATATATATATATACAACATTTGACCTTGAATTACTAATTCCGCGCTAATATCTATTATACACATAAGTGATTAATCTCCATACTCACTTGTATGCTTAGTGTTTTCATTGAATATTCTGGACCGTGAGGACCTCGTGGAACTTGAATACACATGTAGATTACTTGCATATTTTTTTATGTGAGTAGAGTTTACGTGGAATGGGGGTTATGTGGGGCCTAACCTAGCAATAGATGGGTGTATTAATTTGATAGTGACAATTTGCTTGTTTTTAATTAACAGTGGGGATTATACCATCACTATTAGGGTAACTACCTACCATCGACCTCCCTCCCAGAATGGTCTGGTTTTGCACAGGTTGAGAGCCGAGCTATGCAAACCCATTGATTCTTTGGTAAATAAACTTATTACCATAGTTCACTATTCATTATGATGGCATTTTTCCGAGACAAAGGTTTTTTTCCTAGTGGAGACAAAATTGGCACACAAGCTCTCATAATCGACCATGTCATTTTATTTATTCATTTATCTTTTCTCTCTATATATATATTTATTCATTTATCTCTTCTTTTTCTCTCTCTATATATATATCGGTTTAAATCATCATATATTTTATCTCTTCCTTGTCTCTCTCTCTATATATATATCGGTTTAAATCATCATATATTATGTCGACTAATTTCATGGCTCAGTGTTTTGTCAAGGAATCTAAAATTTCATTTTTCAGTCCTAGGTAGATTTCCTCCTAGAAGGGTTTTCTTTACATGTATATTTAAAATATTGATGTTTCTTCCACTATAACACGGAAAAGGAGTGAATATTTATATCTATATTATTTTAGGTGACACTCTAGTTACCACAATGTTTTCCAAAATGTTCTTACAAGATATTTTATGTAATTTCAAGGCCCGACAATGGGGGTTTGTTCTTGTATATACAGTTTAGTCTACAACCGCATTAGTCTAAAACAAGCAAAAATTTCTTATTCACGCCTCACCTCTTCTGTACTTATATACTGGTACCCTTTAGAAGTTTCGAATGCCATATTTGGCTTCAACTTCATGGCTAACCCCATATAATTTTTCATAGTTAGGGTGCAAATAAAGGCCCTTTAACTGGCCAATATTTTCCAATGATATTCGTTTATTATCCCTTGAATGTTTTATTGAAAAATATTCGGCCAAAAGTTAGGCATTTAAAACGAAGGCATGTGCATTAGTTTTTAGTTAAGGGTTTTTTTCCCATTTTTGTATCTGAACTTTTCATACCATAAGATATGGTTTAGGTTGAAATTGTAGGCCTAGAGATGTAGTTTCATTCTCTACTTACAAAACACAATTTAATGGTTGAAATTGTAGGCCTAGATATGTAGTTTCGTTCTCTAATTAAAAAAATACAATTTAATTGTGTTCCATAATCCAAATGTTAAAAGATGCTATTTCTTAGCGTACAAAAATTCAATTCATGAACGGAGAAGTAATGATTTGTTTAACATAATAAAAAATTATTCGATATTTTTTGGTTGTCATTATATTAGAGAGAAAATTGTTGATGTTTTTCGAACCAATAAGTGTGATTCATCTCCACAGCGAGATGAGAGATTAGATGGAGTCATTAAGATTATATAGATGTACAAAAGGCCAATAAGCTTATATAGATGTACAAAAGGCCAAGTAGTTGTTTTGTCATTACACTAGACAAAAATATGTTGATGCTTTTTGAATCAAGAAGTGTGATTCATCTTCACAACAAGATGAGAGATCAAATCCAGTCATTAAGCTTATATAGATGTACAAAAGGCCCACTAGTTGTTGGAAAAACATCTAATTTAACTAGGACGGAAAATTTTATGAAAATTATCCAAAATCTCAAAGGCTAACAAATAATTAGAGACCCCACTCAAAGGCTCCCAAATAATTAGAGACCCCATGTTAATTCGAAGGAATAAGCTACAAAAATATTGGAAAACCATCAACACATTATGGGGTAATGGGTTAGAGGGCCTCAGGGATTTCCTAGAACAAAAAACTAAGAAATTGTTAGCTACAATTGTCATTGGTAAGTAATACTAATTGTTAATTACTAAATATTTAACTTAGATTCTAAATAAATTAAAGCAAAATACTATTGTTCCACTTATGAAGGACTATATTGAATAATGTCTTAAAATGTCATTGAATGAGACTTTTAATCATGAGTAACCGCCTAAAATATACATTAACAAACATATGAATCCAATAAATAGTCAAATGTTTGATCTTAATAGAGAGTGAATTATTTTCATTTGTCATTTTTTTTAAATTTTATGAGTATTTTATTTGATGAAATTTATTATTCCTTCTCATCCCAATCTTAGATCATCCAACTATGTTAATAATGTATTATATTAATAAATATGATCCCCAACTATTTTTTCTTGTTTTCTAAACTATGTTATTATACTATTTATTGGTCAATGGGAGCCCCATCATAGTACCTTACGGATCAGTGCGTTCAAGTTTTATTTTATTATTAGAATTTTTGTAAGTCTTTTTGGAATCTTCTTTATTTCAGTGTAAATTTCAACTCTAATATTATTTTTTACTCTTACAAAGAGTTACTTTTTTACACCGTAAGATCTCATGAATGTTGTCCTATGTATTTTTATGAGATTGAATGAATGAAATTGTTTAATATCTTTATGAAATATTTGAGCCATTTTCTATATTTAGTTGTTAGGATTTTTCTTGAAATGTGTTTTCCATATGAATGTTAATGAATTTATATAATAGAATGAATCATTTGTTGAGATTGCGTATATTAATTTGGCTACAAATCTCATGGATAATGCCAATAGTAGGATTTGTTCCAAATCTGAAGGCATCAAATCCTGAAGATAAGATAACAATCCTATTTTCTTATGATAGGATGGAATTGAATTTAATATTCAATTTTTATTCTACATCTATAAATTGTAAAGCCCATAGAGGCACAAAACATATGAGGGATGAGGAAGAGGAATTGTAGATGTGAGAAATATGTTGTTGTAATCTCCTATTGAATAATAAGAAAGTCGATAGCTATGTTTGGTGGATGTCTCCCAGATTGGCTGGGTGAACCACGTTAAATTTGTTGTCTCTATTTTATTCTATTCGATGTGTGTGAATTTATTTAATTTCTATTGTGCATAATCTAAAAATTGGTATTAGAGCATGTTGTGCACTGCAGAGGCCGAGTTGGACACCGTGAGATCATTTCCTGCTTGTTGGTGCAAAGTTGTGTGGCCAGGAGCATTATGAGATGTTGAAAACTTTGTGTATGCATGGGAGGCTTCATGTGCGACGTGGAGCATTGAAAACTTCTGGACTGCGTATGTGTGGTGGCTTCCAGCGTTGAGAATTTATGGACGGTACAGTACTCTCCATCCACGGCTGGATAAGAAGTTACTGTGTGGGAAAATTAGAGGGCAACCTGATTCACATTTTCCTCTATTCAACGCTTTGCATCCACGCTGGTAGAACTTCGCAATTTTTTTCTGTTTTTTTGTCTTACGCTTTGCATTCACGCTGGATTTTGTTTCTTGTGATAATCGTCCTCTCAATTGTAATTTAAGTTGCATCTGGTTAACAATGTAGCAGATAAGGGTGGTTTTGATAAACATCACATAAGAAATGACATGTGTTTTAAGTCACAGATCGATGTATGGTGGGATGTCTAGTGAAGCAACTAAGTCAAAGATTTTCGGATTTGCGTAAATACAGTTCCATATGATTTGTTTTGGCAATTTGGATCCTCGGACCACTGCGCGTGAGCTACAGGATAAATTTTTCATGTTTATGGTCCTCCGCAGATGGAATGGGAGTCACCTTTTTTCTATAGCTACTATGTGAAGGTGAAGAATTGTTTTTGTAAGTGAGAAGAGGAAAAATCACGATTTATAGCACATTTATGTTATCCTCAAGTTTTGTTGAAAAGCTGTTGCATACGATGTTAATAATAGTGCTATGTGAAACTTTTTGTGCTGCGTGAAAAGTTAGATTTGATATGGCAAAAACTCAAAGTGCTCGATTTGAGATCGAGAAGTTTAATGGAAGGAATAACATAAAAATCTGGGAAGTGAAGATGCATGATTTACTCGTACAACAAGGATTGGAAAAGGCACTTGGGAAAATCCAAACAACCTTTCGCCATAACAGATGACGAATGCAGTGACATCGATGACAGAGCACTGTTGGGAAAATCCAAACAACCTTTTGCAATAACAGATGAAAAATGAAGTGACATCGATGACAGAGCAGTGAGAGGCATATGATTTTGTTTGGCGGATGATGTTTTATCTAACATCATGTCAGAGAAAACAGTCACTAGACTATGGAAAAAGCTAGAAAAATTGTACATGACTAAATCCTTAACAAACATGATTCTTCTAAAAAGACAGTTGTACAGCTTGCACATGAAGGTACAACAATAACTGATCATTTGAATACTTTAATACTCTCTTGGTGCAGTTAGATAGCATAGAAGTAAAATTTGATTCAGAATATAAATATGTAACTTTATTATGTTCTCTGCCCAAGTCATGGTATCATTTTGTTACTTCTATAAATCTTAGTTAATCAGAAACCCTTGAATTTGATGATGTTGTTGGAGCTATGCTATCTGAAGAAACCAGAAAAAGGTAAAATTTAGAAACCTCTACATTAGAAGCAATGATGGTTAGAGGTCGATCTAAAGAAAGACGTTTCAATAAGCTAAACAACTCTCGGTCAAAAGTGTAAGGGAAGAAGAGTATGCTAAAATGCAGGTTTTGCGGCAAATCGAGACATTTGAAGAAGGACTGTTGGAAGAGATAAAAAATATCCAAAGGAGACTCCTCAACAAAAAACAAAGTGGCAAACACAATAGATACAGGTTTGACATCCAGTTCAGGTATAAGTGATGAATTTTTATCAATTAATTTTTAAAATCATGATCAACATTGGCTGTTAGATTCTAGTGCATCCAATCACATGTGCATTCATAAAGAGTAGTTTAAATATTATAAGTTAATCAATGATGGAGTAGTTTACATGGGAAATTATTTTCTCATGTAATGTTGTGGAAATTGGGAGCATCAATATTAAAATGTTTGATGGGACAATTAAAATCTTAACTGATGTAATACATGTGCCTCAACTCAGAAAAAATCTTATTTCTCTAGGAGTGTTAGACACAAATGGATATAGAACTTGTATTCGATGTGGAGTAATTAAAATTTACAAAGGAATATTATTAGTAATGAAATAAAAGAAGGTTGGAAATATTTTTCGATTAGAAGGAAGAACAAAGTCAGATCATGTTTCAACTGTATCTGAAAATGACAGTGATTATATTCGACTATGGCATCAACGGTTGGGCCATATGAGCGAAAGAGGACTAAAAATATGATCTGATCATATGTTACTTCCTAGTTTAAAGTCTTTTAAGTTAGATTTCTGCAAACATTGTATATATGGGAAACAAAGCCAGCATAAATTTAAAACTAGAGAAAATACTAGTAAAGGAATCCTTGATTATATCCATTCTGATGTTTGGGGTCCATCTCCTTCAACCTCATAAGGAGGACAATCATATTTGTATATTTTATAGATGATTTCTCTAGAAAATTATTGGTCTACATATTAAAAAGAAAGTATGATGTATTCACAGTTTTCAAGTAGTTTAGAGCATTAGTAGAAAATATCACTAGAAGAGCCATTAAATGTTTAAGAACTGACAATGGTGGTGAGTTTACTTCAAAGGAATTTGATAATTAGTGCAAGGAAGTTTGGATCAAAAGACATATAACTACTATATATACTCCTCAGCAAAATGGAGTTGTTGAACGCATGAACAAGACTCTTTTAGAAAGAGCAAGAAGTATGCTAAGTAACGCCAATTTTCAGAAGGAATTATGGATAGAAGCAATATCTACTACTTGTTATTTGATAAAACAATCACCATCAACTGCAATAGGATGAAAAATTCCTCAAGAGGTGTGGAAGGGTCATCCTTGTGATTATTCTAAACTGAAAGTTTTTGGTTGTGATGCATATGCTCTAATTCCAAAACATCAGCGTTCTAAATTATATCCTAAATCAAGCAGATATATATATGTTGGATATGGTGATGGGATTAAGGGATATAGGTTGTGGGATCCTACTACTCACAAGATCATCATTATCATAGATGTTAAATTCAATGAATCTTCACTCGATAATCCAAATGTAGATATTAAATTGAAACAGGAAAATGTACTTAGGTTTCAACATATTTAGTTTGAAACCAATTCAAATAATGAAGATAGTATAGATGAGCAAGTTTCAGATGAAGATCATGAAGAAGTTCCTATAGATAATAATCAGCAAATTGTGGAAGAACCAGAAACATCTTTAAGAAGGTCCACGAGAATTATATATCCTCCTAAAAGGTATGATGATTATGTTACTTCAGTTTCTTTAACCGTTAATGATGATGAACCTTTATGCTATCAGGAAACTATAGAAGGTTCTAATAGTGATAAGTGGAAAGAAGCTATGAAGGATGAGATGAAGGCATTATACAAGAATGCCACATGGGACCTCGTAGAACTTCCCAATGAAAGAAAAATTGTAGGATGTAAATGGGTTTACAAATTGAAAAAGGGTGTTGATGATAAAGAAGATAGGTACTAAACGAGGCTGGTTGCAAAATGTTTTTCTCAGAAAGCAGGAATTGACTTTCATGAGATATTTTCACCAGTTGTTAAAATTGTTTCAATTCGAATTGTGTTAGCATTAGTTGCTTTATTTGATTTAGAAATACAAAAACTAGATGTTAAGACTGCATTCTTACATGGAGATTTAGATGAAGGGATTTCTATGGAACAACTTGAAGGGTTTGTTCAAAATCACAACAATAAATTTTTCTGTAGACTCAAGAAATTATTGTATGGTTTGAAGCAGTCGCCGCGACAATGGTACAAGAAATTTGATTCTTTCATGATGAGCCAAAATTACATAAGAAGTAAATATGATCATTGTGTTTACTTTAAGAAATTAGGTAATGAAATATTCATTATCTTAGTATTATATGTTGACGATATGATTTTAGCAAGCAAAAGCATAAGTGAGATCAACAAGTTAAAGGCTCAGATGGCTAGGACATTTGATATGAAAGATCTAGGAGCAGCAAGATAGATTCTGGGCATGAAGATTTTCAGAGATAGGAGTAATGGTAAGCTTTTGTTATCACAACAAAAGTATATTGACAAAACACTCTTAAGGTTTGGTATGAACAATGTGAAGCTAGTTTCAATCCCTTTAGCTTCCCATTTTAAGATTTCTTCAATTTTATGTCCTAATACAAATTAAGAAAATGAATATGTGTCTTGAATACCATATGCTAATGTAGTAGGAAGTTTTATGTATGCAATGATTTGTATACGACCATATATTTCACATGGAGTTGGGGTTGTCAGTAGGTATATGGAAAATCTAGGGAAAGAACAGTGGGCAGCGGTGAAATGGGTGCTTCGGTATTTGAGAGGCATAAGTGATTATTTTATTACTTATAATAGTAGTGAATTTGTTTGCGGATATGTTGATTCTGATTTTGCAGGTAATTTGGATAAGAGGAGGTCAAATTCAGGATATGTCTTTACCCTATCAGGTGGAGCTATTAGCTGGATGCCAAAGCTACAAAACATTGTTGCTTTATCCACTACAGAAGCAGAATACATAGCTGCTTCACATGCTTGAAAATAAGCAGTTTGGTTGAAAGGTTTGTTTGGTGAGTTTGGTAGGTTGCAAGACAACATAGTTATTTTGTGATAGTTAAAGTGAAATTCATTTGGCTAAACATCCATCCTATCATAGTAAATCAAAGCATATACCTATAAAGTACCATTTTGTAAGACAGGTTATCATTGAATGGGGAGTCTCTCTTGAAAAAGTGCATACAAAGGAAAATTGTGCAGACATGTTCACGAAACTAGTTTTATTAGAGAAGCTACGATGGTGTCTAGCTTCTCTTGGCTTGCAGAAAATATGAATATAATAAAGAAACAAGGTATCAGGTTAATTATTGTCAAGGTAGAGATTGTTGAGATTGTGTATATTAATTTGGATACAAATCTCATGGATAATGCCATCAATAGGATTTGTTCCAAATCTGAAGGCATCAAATCCTGAAGATAAGATAACAATCCTATTTTCTTGTTATAGGATGGAATTGAATTTAATATTCAATTTTTCTTCTACATCTATAAGTTGTAAAGCCCATGAAGGCACAAAACATATGAGGGATGAGGAAGAGGAAGTGTTGATGTGAGAAATCCATTGTAGTAATCTCTTGTTGAATAATAAGAAAGTCGATACCTCTGTTTGGTGGATGTAGCCCAGATTGGTTGGGTGAACCACGTTAAATTCGCTGTCTCTATTTTCTGCTATCTGTGTGTGAATTTATTTAATTTCTGCTGTGCATACTTTAACATCATGCATGATACAATTATTTTTATTATTTATTCTTTTCTTTTAAATCACATGTCCAACACATAAGTGAATTTTTGAATGCTTGAATTATAGTTACTTAGTTAATTAGAAAATATAAGTAAAAAGTAGGAGTACCACTACTATAAAACAATATATCTAGCTTCAATAAGTGAAGACGTGCCTGAGATCAGTAATGTTCTACAGCCACTCATCCAACAATAACCACTTGACCAGTTATGATTGTTTTCCAAAACAATCAAGATGTACTTCTACAAATTTATCCATAATATGATTTTCCGCTAAATTGAAGATGATAAGAGGATAAATAAGACAACTGAGTACCTAAATAAGGAAACAATTTACTCCAAAAGTTTCCAACAAAAATTAGATCTCTTCCACTTACAATATTGATCTAAGAGTTACCACTTGACCCATTATGATTGTTTTGCAAACAAATGAAGATGTACATATAAAAATTTAACCACAATATGATTTTCCACTAAATTGAGGATGATAAGAGGGTAAATAAGCCAATTAATTACCTAAATAAAAAAACATTTTACTCAAAAAATTTACAATAAAAATTAGATCTCTTCAACTTACAATAATCTTAGTAATTTCATATGTCTGTGAATGTTACAACTAGTGTAATTGTTTCAAAAGAATAAGAAAGATATATTAACATACTTTTTCAGTTTAACCACCATCACCATGATGACATAAGATATGTAATAAAATCAACCTTTCTATTATTAACATGGTATAACTAACTATTATAAAAGATCTAAAATCCCAATTCCCACTTCCTTATTCTAATGGAAAGTTACACACTAAACCATAAAATTTGAAAAATTTAGGCTTCATAAAAGAAAAATACTTCTTCATCCTTTGCAAGTTTGTTTGGAACGTTCAATTCCCACTTATAATAACAGAAATTTGCAATAGCAATTCATACATAAATATAGTGTTATTAATTTATTAAATTTGGAATTCCTAAAAGACCTTCAATTTGAGCACCTTTTTTTATCATTTATTTATTAAAATTTATATATATATTTTTAAATAATATTTAAATTAAGTAGTGAACAATTAAGATCCATTAAAATGAATTTTATGTCAATTAACTTTAAATTTCATTTTATTATTAAATAAAAACAACATATATCTATTCTTGTTATATTATTAATCATAAACATAATATACTTATCAATATTTTATCTCAATTAACTTTAAATATAATTTTATTATTAAATAAAAATAACATATATCTATTTTTATTATATTATTAAACAAACCATAATATACTTATCAATATTAACTAGTTAAACTAGTGAAATGACATTTTATTATTTGTTTAAGGATAAAGATTAAGACAATTAATATTTTTTTATGGAAAAGCTATTTTCATTTTTAATTATGAATAATAAAAATATTTATGGAAAGTAATTCCATTTAAAAAAAAATAAGTAAAAGGTTTATGGTAAATGTTTTCCAAGAACTGAAAAGTGGTTGGGGATAGTTTGAACAATTACCTACTGCTATGGGGATAAGAGACTCATCCCAGTGAGGAATAAGGGTCCTGTTCATGGGCTAAGGAAGGAGTGAAGATTCTCCTGAGCTGGTAGAGACCAGTGGATATCACTTAGCAAGGTTCTGAAGTTTTATGGCACTGATTGAACTTGGAGTCCTCAAGTCACAACAGAAAATCTATTGTCAACTTGTACCTCTTCAAGAGTGGAGCACAGTGGCAAGAGGATGACGTAATTGCCTTTCTTGAAGACTGGGTGGACACCACAGCCAAAGACATTTTCCAGATAAGTGATTGTTCGTTTTAATAAGATTAGACAGAAAAAATTGTTGTCCTAAGTTATTGTACACAGTTTTCTGATAGTTAATCCCGGGGAAAAATTTATCACATTATCTTTCTGTTGAAACTTTTATTTTTATTAGAAATGATAAGTTATGAAATATAAATAATTTCGCACACTCTCGCAAGATTCTATGAACTACCTCTATAGGTTCTATAGTTTAATATTATAAATATTTCATTATCAGTAGTAAGAAAGAAAGAAAATGTTGTAGATAAATATTAGAAGTAACCTAGCTAACTGTATTATTTCTAACTGTACATTTTTTTTTATGGTAGAAGATTATTTAATTTGACAAGATGCATGTATCATGAAATATTACCAAGAAAAGTAATAATAAAATATAAATAAATATAGAAGATTGTTGTGCAAAGAAAGAATTCAACTCGAACAATACTCTCTTTTAAACTAAGTCGGAATGAGCCATTGGTATTGGGTACATGAAACTCCAACCTAGTACTCATCGCTATCCCGGTTATGTAACAGGGACCGAGTTGTTCGATGGTCTGGACACCAAATATAAAATATAAATTCCTTACAGTAAAGATAGTAGAAAAATATTCATATTTCGATTAACAACAAAAATAGTAATAGAACTCTTTACAATTATAACCCTCGACCGAGAGCAAAATTTTAATGTAATAAACAAAGAGAAATATGTTTACATATTGAAGAAAATTCATGACCAGAACCGTAGTTTGGTTAATATATATAAAGAACTGGAACGATAGTATCCAAACTATCTTGAAAACCTTCCTTTCAACTGTAAAAATATATATATATATATATTATGCAACAAAAATTCATAAAACCTAGAATGATGAAGTTCTGGAATTAGCAATAGTAAATGAAGATATCCGTGTCTATTAAGAAAATAGATCGATTTAACATCTAAAGGTCTTCACAAGAGTGAAAAAATTAATATTTTATCATCACAGTTATTTAGAAAACATGCTTGACAGAGGAGCTGACAAACTAAATTTGGGAAGAAGACTTCCTTCATGTGAAAGGGCTAAATACATAAGAAAATTTCAACCTTTGCCACGATGCAGAACCTAAAAGAGAATATTTGGAAGGAGCTGTTCAAGCTAGCTCAAAACTGGGAAGAAGGCTTTGGGTAACAAAAATGACACAATGCAGAAAGTCCACCATTCTATTGAAGGAAGTCACCTACAAGCAAAGGAAACCCTAATAATCTGTATAGTAATTAAGAATTCAATGAAAATTACATTGCAGAAGAAGAAAAAAAACATTAGAGATATTTTTAAAACTCATATACCTATACATCATGGATTTCGCAAACCATTCAGAAAAGAGAAGTTGGAATTAACAAAACATATTAAGTTACAATTCATTGATAGTAACTGCGAAAAAGTCCAGTAAGGCAAACCAAGAACAAGCACAATCAATTCAGTGTTTTACCTGGTCTGTGGAGAAGGGAAGCTTTCGTGAATAGCGCCTTGGTTCAAACAGAAACAAGAAATCTGAGTACCAGATAGAAAATGGAAGATGTGGTGCCGAGGTGCCCCCTCTTCTGCAAACGATGAACAGGTTCACCATTGGGGAGTCACCACTGCTACAAAGCATTTTCAATGCATAGCCGAAGCACAAACCCTCATTAACATGTCGCGAAGCATGCTGTTCTGCAAAAAATAGTGGGACAAACCAAAGAAGTGAAAGTCGAGACAAATGAAAGGCCAAATACGGTTTGGCGAGGATAAACAAGATTTTCCCGCCAGGAAGAATCGACTGTAGATCTCCAAGAAGACGGACAGTGGGGATGAGGGTGGGTGGCGTTGAATCCTGCACCAGATTTTTTCCAATCGCCATCTTTCGAAATAAGTAGACAATAAAACCAAGCACATTGAATTTTGCAATACAAACCAGCTCTTGGCCAGTAAACTTCACAGTCCACAATACTCCTTACTTAAATGCAGAGATATGACATACGATCATGATATTAGAATCATAAATTCCAAAGGTAGGAGGGTTGGATTTCTGAACACAAATATTTATCGTTAATATACTATATGATTACCAAAAAAAATACATTGAGTTTTGTATTCCAAAAACATATAACAGAGGAATGACCGTGGAAACCTGACGGCAGGCCACCCTCCAGACAATTAATAACCATTATGAAGAATCGCCATACTCGATCAATGGCATGGGTGATCACTTGCATTGGAATGATTATCTAGCGATCCTGCCAGGTTGGTCTGTCAGCGTGAGAAACGGAAGTTTTGCTTAAGGTAATTCACCGCCCTCCCTCACCCCAAACGCTCATGCAAAGATCGCTGCATGCAAATGCTTGGGAGACGAAGAGGAGGTGCGCAACTCATTCTGTCATCTTCGCTACTCTTGCAGGGTATGTATCAGTCTTCCTTCTCATTTTCATGAAGTATATAACTTATATTAGGACCCAGCTTGAGCAATATCAGTCTGTTGGGGATTCACTCTCGTTCCTCTGGTCGTTTATCCCACCACAAAACCCTGTTCACCCCTGTTTTCGGGACCCATGTTTATCATTCATTCTCAGCCTCTTCAATGCTATAAACACTGATAATCAAAGTTTATGGGAAGATTGGTATGAGATAAGCCTTGCTGCTCTAATGATTTTGCAAATTTGGGATACTAGTTGGGTTAGAATCCTTGCACCTCCCAGATGCAGTAAGAAGCCAAATTGCTGGCCATTCTTCAACCAGGAGTTAACTGGCTTTCTTACTTCAACAATTAGCTGCTTCCGCACTCAAAACTGGAATCAAGCTCTGAATTTGAAGGCCCCCTGTCACTCCTGTAACCTTGTTTTTTCTCCTCAGATTTGCTGCATCCGTCTTAAAAGGGTCCTAAGCCTGCAACCATTGTTTAGCTTGCTCTCTATTTAGGGTTTTGAAATGCATGTAACCAATTTTTTATGGTGGATGATGACCCAGTTCACTATGACCCAGTTCAGCTGTGGCTCTTGCGATAGCACCAATAAGTCAAAGTCTAACCCTTTGTATAGGTTACTGCTTGTGAATCCTAGGATTTGCTCCCAGTCGACTTCTATAAATAGAATTTATGAAGGAAATCAAATCAGTTGGTCCATCTGCATTACTATTACTACTTGTCTGTATGATCTCCTGAATAGGAACAATCTCATCATGGGGAAACGCTGCTTACGCTCTGAAACAACCAAGGGCAAGCAGAAGATTCAGCAGGAACATGTGCCAAAGAAACGTGGAAGAAAAACTAACCAGGAGCACTTGGAGGACCTTGTAGTTAACTACATTCTGGGAAATTCCTCTCCAGCCCGTAATCAAATTCGTGGATGGGAAAGAGATCTTCAGACGGACCCTGAAGACAATGAAACTGAAGCTGAAATTCTAGATTTCATTCAGGACCCTGGAAACACCTGAGGTCATCTTACCTTACTTAACCAAACCATTCATACATATTGGTTAATGAAATGTCTTTTGGCAAAAGCAATACAAAGTGTTCAGCCTGCCCAGCTCAAAGCAGGACATCCAAAGACAGAACTGCATTTCAAAGATCTATTGGAGAATATTGAAAGCCAGCTGCAACATATTAAAATTACACAATATCAAGCAACCGACTACATTCAGAGAATGGATGACAGGATGGGCCGCATGGAGAAGCTCCTCCAGCAGATGCAGCAAGTCGACATGCCTGGGTCTCATGCGAAGGACCCAGCTCCAGTTTCCTCCTCAGATGGCTAGATTTTATAGTATTTTTCTTTATGGTTTTTTTGAAATTATGTGAACTTATTCTACGTTATATGCTTGAACATAATGCAATAGTAGGACAGATAGCTAATGCAGCATATAGAAGGAAGAGACAATTTCAATTTTGGCATGCTTTCAATGCACTCAGATGGCCAACACCCCTGGTTCCCTACGGGCAGGTTGAGGTCACGTAAGAATTTTATATTGTAACCTGACCTTCAATTATAAATAGAAAATAGAAAGGTCCCACCTAATTAAAAAAAAAAAAAACGTTTATGAGTTGAGACATTTAAATGTACTAATTAATATATATATAACAATAATAGTTATGGCAAGAAATTTTGTTATGATTTTAATTTCCGCTTATGGTAAGATTATTATTAATAATGGGTGAACATATATATAGTTACAATTATAAAGAAATATAAAATTATTAAATTGAATATATTATAGTATATTATAAATATAAATCAATTTGATGGTATACTTTACTTTTTGTAATTTTTATTACCCAAAATAAGATGATAATGTGCATGCATAACATAGTTACCAAATTGCAATATTCGAATTTGATTGTAAAGTCCAATGCAGAGCAAATTAGATAATTTACATATTTAAAGTATTATTTTTTTTCAAAATTTAAGAATAAATAAAATGAACTAAGGTTATATTTAAAACATTAAAGAAATTTCATTAAATTTTTTCCCATGTTCAATGTTAATTTTTTTTGTTTATTTAAGATGCTTTAAAAATACTAAAAGGAAAAATTATCAAATTTATTTGTAGTACATATTAGAAAACACATGTAAGTAAAATATAATAATATAAATAACGAAAATTCAGAACTAGACTCTAATGCCAAAAAAGAAAGATATTAAATATTATATTAATTATAAGTTTAAGTTGGTGTCTACACACCCAGAAATTTATTTGTCAATCTTCACCAATAAATGTGTGTATATTATTCATTATGATGAACCACAAAAAATGAACTCCGGAAATAAAATTTCACAACAATAATCTTCATTTTACAGCAGATTGCAATATCCAACATTGTAAAAACTATTATTCAAAAAATGATAAAAATAAAAAAATATGTTTCAACATTTCTACAATTTTTAAATATAAAACTTACTCCTCTTATTTACAATGTTTTGTATGAAATTTACTGTTTTTTTTAAATATTATCTTTTTCTGTACCATGTTATAATAAGAAAATTGCTAATTTTTAAATGCTAATTTTTAATATAAAATATTGCTAATTTTTAAATACTTTTCTTTTAATATAAAAAAATTCTCAAATTGAAACAGTGAACCCTGCAAGACATGAACTCCATGGTGACAGGAGAAAACAAAAAGATAAATTGGGCCACAATGCCCAACCATAACCTGTGGGGAATACATTGCAGAAGTTGTGAAGACGTCCAAATCAGGAAGAATGGAGATGGGAAAAATCTGACTGTGGCTCATCAACCGGCTAGCAGATAGAAGCACCAGATAAAACCCCAATGAATAGGCTTCTTATCCAGTAGGTGTAGGCATAAGTTGAGACAGCTAAAATGTCTCAAAACTCCAGCAAATTCAGATATGGTGTCGAAGCATCAGCAACAACACCGGCAATCGAAAAAATCTCCGGGCTAGAGGAGGAGAGACACGAAGCAGGTTCAGAGAAACTAGGGTTAGCCTCCTGCTCCTCTTCCCTCTGCTCTGAATTTGATCATTGATCATATATTAAAAATAGTATAAATTCATTTTAATATAAATTCGTTTTAAATTCAAATATAGGTTGAAATAAATCAAATCGTTGGAAGTGCAGTGTTTTCCTCCATTTTTATATTTTAAAAGAGATTTGAGTACTGAAATTTCTGAAACTTCTAATCACATTACAAAAAACATATTTGAAGTTGATTCATTCGTATATTAAAATGGACATGTTAATAATTATTTGTGATTTTGATTTAATAAAAGTAAATTGGTGTTAAATATTTGATTAGATAAATATTATCCATTTTAATAATTATTTGTGATTTTGATTTAATTGGTGTTAAATATTTGATAACTTAAATGGTATGTCCATAGGTTATGTATAGTTCATTTTCAAGTTTGTAAATTTATACATGAATTTATATTAAATAGTGTTTTTTTTTTAATTTTTTTTTTTTAAGTTGTGAAATTTATAAATGAATTTATATAGAATAATATTTTATTTTTTATTAAGTTTTGAAATTTATACATGAATTTATATAAAATAATATTTTTTTTTATTTTTTTTTTAAGTTGTGTTAGTTTGAAGATGATTTCAATTTGATAATCTATTTTATCTTTATTTTTTTGTTAAGTTGTGTTATTTTTAGGCCGATAGGCCTTCTCTTTTGAAAGACATACAGTTTTTCATCGTCAACATATTCAATGTGCAGCTGACACTTGTTCCTTGAGAGTTTTAACCTCTGGCTGACACCTGTTCCCTACACCTATTTCCCCAAATACTTGCGAAGAAAAAATTAGAAATAATGCCGCCTTTTCTTCTTCCTGCAACTCCACAGCAACGTAGAGCAAACTCCGACGCAGTCCAGAAAAAATTAGAAATAATGCCACCTTTTCTTCTTCCTGCAACTCCACAGCAACGCAGAGCAAACTCCGACGCAGTCCAGAAAAAATCAGAAATAATGCCGCCTTTTCTTCTTCCTGCAACTCCAGAAAAAATCAGAAATAACTGCCATGCAATTTCTTCTTCCTGCAACTCCACAACAACGCAGAGCACAGTCTTTCTTCTTCCTGTAACTCCACAGCAACGCAGAGCACAGTCGCCAGCAACGAACACTAGTCTTCTCCTCAAAGCAGTTGGCTCATCAGGGAAGAACAGGTAATGCCCTTTCTTTGTTCATACTTCTTCATCATTTTGCTGCTTCTCGCTTTCTTGGAATGGTTCTCTTGCATACCCAAGCCTTCCCACAAATAATTAGGCCAGTCCAAACTACATATTGTATGTAGAAGCCATTCAACACTGTGAACTCGTTAACTTGCATCTAGGGAGTTTTAGAATAAAATGAAGGAAGAGGTCTCGATCTGTTCCTGTTTCCTTGTGATTCCAGCGATGACAACGATGATACCATTGCTATTTGCAAGCACCGAAAAGAATATAGTTAGCTTCTCAATACTGTGTGCAACGCCTAATTTATTTTGCCCTGACATTTGGCCTAAGAAAAAATTACCCATTTTCTTCCAGATGTGTACAGAGAAGTTATGTGCCACCTCAGTCACATAGGATGTTTCCCAAAACATCGTTCAACAAAATAAAATCTCACAACCAAGTTGGCCTTATCTAGTTTTGGGGCTCAGGTTCCATGGATTTGGGTTGGGATTGTGGTTGGGGTTGACTTTGCTTGTTGTGCTTACACAGTGTCGTATATCAGCCTCTGCAATTCAGCCCATGGGTAAGTTCTAGCTCGAATATTAATGAAAAACAGAGCCTAATCCTTGCACTTCTCTAACGTGATTTGCAAGTTTTTCTTCTCTGTGACATTGAAATGGATTCATTCCATTTTTCTTTTAAAATCCTACTTTGTCATGCGCAGTTTTTCCGAATATATTTGGTGCAAATTGTTCCAAAATCCATTGCATTTGCATTGGGTTATTGTGAATCAGATTCATTAGTCGCTTTGTTTCTTCTATTTTGTTTATTAAATATTGCCTCATACAATCATTATCCAGCACTATGAACTTCGAATTGTACAAACGTCGAAACTGGGTAACCATATAGCCTACAGGTGTAACATGAGAATGTGGGTAACCATATAGCCTACAGGTGCAACATGCTATCTCGTTTTCAACATGTATTATTAACAACCTATGCATGGTATGTCACCTTAAAAGCCCTTGAATAGTAGAGTTTTATTTTAAACATTTGAAACTATGCATGGTTCTACTCCAGTAATTTTGTGCTTCATTAATGCCTAAAATCGTGTGCATGTAATATCCAATTCAGACATCATGCACTGTTCATAGAATGGTAAGTGTGTGCATAATTAGTTGACATAATAGGGTGCATGCAACTGAGTCATAAGGTATATCTTAGTACTGTTCCATGTATGTAAACAACTAATTAAGAAAAGGCAGCCCAACATTACTTCAGCCATGATTTCCAGCATGCAGGTATATAGTAGAACCTCATGGAAACAAAATGGATTCTAATAAATATTTTGCTTCATTCAACCAACTTCGTGTATATATATACACACACACAGCTAGAACATGTAGAAACCATATATATATATATATATATATATATATATATATATATATATAGACACACACAGCTATAATAGGTGGAAACCAATAGTCACACCTTCCTAGCAATCCTCAGGCATGTTAGATCATGGAACGAATGGTGATGGTTGCATAGTGCTAGAATTAACTCAACAACATTACTAAGATGTGCAGCGTTAACATTTAACTCATTCTGGCTACCAGGATTTCTATTCCACTAAAGTTACCCAGGACTCACAACTGGCCTCAACCCTTTAAAACATGTCATTTGGGTGTAGTATACCGTAGCAAAAATGGCACTTGGTGGACAGCTCAATTGTCTATTGACCTTACCAGTAAATCAAGACCGCATTAATTTTTCTATGTTATGATTTACTCTGTTTTCTCATAAACTTGCTTCATTTTCGCCCAATTTTAGTAGAGTTTCTATTTAATGGCCATAGTTTATCATCATAAGAAAAAAGGTAACCGTGTTAATCCTAGCTCCCAAAGTAAGGCAACCGTGTTAAGCCTAGCTCCCAATGTAACCTATAGCTTCTGCTCTCAATATCCCGCCATGATCTGCCATAGGAATTGGGGTTTTTACTGTTCTGAACCTGCTAGAAATGAACTCGTGACAACTAGGCAAATTCCACCTCCCAACAGATATAATATGTGTTTTCCGATGAAGAATTTCTGTATATTTAGTTGGAATCATCGAGCATTTAGCAACGAGTTATGACTTTTAACTTGAATTTAGCAGAGAAAATGGAAAAATGTAAAATTAATATGCCCTCAAACCAGAGAATTTATTCACTTGGTTCAGAAATTCTGTTGCATATCGATAGCCTTTGTTTGGATGTGAATCCCGAATCTATAATTGGCAATATTGCATCTTTCTTATCATCGAAGGACTTTCTTTTTATCATCTCAAACCCATCGTCTGCCAGAGATTATTGTTGATAAACTAGTTGAATAAATTTTATATAGATTAGGGGTGTATGTAGTTTCGTGGATTAAACACATGTAAGTTCAGTGATAAAGAATGGAAAAATATATTGAAGGTTAAGGGAACAGGACACAGAAAAAAATAAAAACCTTACCATCATCAGTCTGGTCCAGTACCTTGGGGTTTCTTGTTAGTGTTCGTGGTTAAGCCATTCTCTATTTGGATGTTTGGGGATGTGCTAATTTTGGTTTTATTTGAATAAAATCATGAGTTCCAGGGTTTTGAGAGAGATGAATTCCAATTCAGTAAATTTTTTTTTTTTTTCATATCTGTATCAAGCCTTTGCCATGTTTGTAGGCATGTCTTAGAGCCTACATTAATTGCACATTCCTCTGTATTTTATTCCAAGAAATAATTGTAACTCTGCTTGCTCGAACAAATCCTCCAGAAAATCACAAATTTAGTGATCATATCTAAGGGAGTCATTTGTTTTAGTACGACAGTTCCTGCGTGAAAAACATGGATTTCTAAGGAGACATGGATTTATTGTGACCTCCTCTTTATTTTTCCATTTAATTATAGATCTAAGTGTTCATTATGGACAAATCTATTAGATAACAATTACAGAAATGCTAATTTATGATTTGCTTACAATTTATTTAATGCATTAATATCTCTTCCAATGCATTAAAATAAATTACAGGTATTACCATTGCAAATCAAAAATTTGGACCTTGCTACCGTGATGGAGCCAATTTTGACCGAGAATGCCATCCTAAAATTGCTAGATGGTTCGACTGAGATGCAACCTCTACTGCAAGTAGTGAACATCGGATCTGTCTATTCATCAAAAACTAGCGCTTCCCGCTACCACATCACTCTCTCTGATGGCACATATCAACACAAGACTTTGCTGCCATTTGCTTATGGCGCACAAGTCGCATCTGAAGACATTCAGATCAGTTCAATAATTTCACTTAGAAAATCAACTTGCACAGTGACCCAAAACTCTACGTAAGATTAGGCTTTCTTTTGAACTTTTCGCTTTACTCTCTTTGCATTATTCCTGAATAAAAACTCAATTTAACATTCATTTTAATTTTAAATAATTTCTTCATCCATTTCAGATCCATTCGCATTCTAGAACTTGAAGTTCTATACCGTAGCAGACCTTTGGTTAAGGACTTGTCATCGCTATTGCATGCACAGGCAAGTGAATCTCATTCAAGTTCTTCATCATCACAAAATATTCTTCCAAATACTTTAACTCCAACAAGCACACCTACAACATCGCTTGTACCATTTACATCACTCAATCCATACCGGAAGTATTGGTCGATTCAAGGTAGAGCATTATCAAAAGCACCCTTGAAAAACTACAACACTACACGTGGGTCAGGAAAAGTTTTCGGCTTTGACCTCATTGGTCGTGACAAAGATGAAATCCATCTTTCTGCATTTGCTGATTTAGCTGAATCTCTGTACAATCTCATTGAAGTTGGGCAACTATATATTGTCTCCAATGGAAAAATAAAGGAAACAAACCCAAACTACAACCATTTAAACAACAAATGGGAGATTTACTTGCTTGCTACATCGACTGTGACACCATGTTTAGAAGATGATCCAAGCTTTCCTTACCAAAGCTTTCATTTCAGGACTATTTCTGAAGTCAAATCCACAAACCCAAATACGCTTGTCGATGTTCTTGGTGTCATTACCTCCACCTCCCCTGCTTCTACAATAAGGAGAAGAGATGGAATTGAAATATTAAAAAAAACTGTAACATTGAAGGAGAAGTCAGGTTTCAGCATTGATTTAACAATATGGGGAGATCAATGTCTCTCTATAGGAAAGGACCTTGTTGGAATCCACTCCTCTGACAACCCACCAATGCTTTGTGTCAAAGGAGGCCGGGTAACTGAATTTAATGGAATCACCATTGGGACAATTTCCACTACCGCTCTTCTTATAAATCCAGACATTGAAGAAACTCAAAAACTCCAATCTTGGTTCCGTGATACAAGATACAACTCTTCGTCTCCTTCATTGAGCAGAAATTATACTATGTCTTCCAAGCGAGCTTTACCACAAAAGACCATTCAGGAAATATGTAGCATGGAAATATTGGAGAAAGCAGTATGGGTTTCGGTTCGTGCCACAATAACTCGTCTACGCATGGATATTTCTATTTTCTTGCTTGTCAATTGGATTACAATGGGAAAAAATGCATGAAAAAAGTAAGCCACCATTCTAACGATCTCTGGCATTGTACAAAGTGCAACGGCAAATTTTCAGAATGCGACTACCGTTACAAACTGAAAATCGAATTGCATGACCACACTGGCCAGCTTCAAAATGTCACTGTCTTCAATGATGCGGGAAATGAGCTCATGGGGATCACAACTAAAGACTTGTTCCTCCTTTCCATTGAACCAGCTGATCTTCAGAAAATATGTAGTCATATATCAGGGTGTCACTTCTCTCTGTCACTTTCCATTAAAAAAGAATACTACAATGGTGTTGAGCATTTCCAATCTATTCTGCTAAGTTTAGAATAAATTCAATATGATGATGCATGCACAGAAATCCTAAAAGACATTGCCGCACTTACCATTTCACAGCGCTCTGTTGCTCGTCGCCTTTGACCTCAGTTCTTATATGTACACCTTTTTATTTCTCTAGATAGAAAAGAACATCCCTGTATAGTTCCTTTCTCCATACCATTGTAAAATACAACCATGTTGTTGTACTAAATAGTTACTTTTACAATAATATTTCTGAATGACTACAACTATGTATATTTACCCTTTCACATTTCAATAATATAAATACTTATGTTTGGCACTACAAAAAAGGTTTATACCAACATCTATTTCAAAGTGATTTTAAACTCTTTCTAGCACTTATTAATAGTTATTTAGAAATTCCAGCTTTCAACACAATGTCATACATTTCATATGCATTCATACCTCAATTTGTAATTTGTAATTCTCGCACCTCATCCCTAACATAGAATTATTTGTACTTTGTTAGATATGTCATCAAACGATGAAGATGCGGAAAAAAAGGCACGACGTCGCCTTCTTTATGCTCAAAACAAAGAAGCAATAAATGCGCGACGACGACTTCTTTATAAAAAACGAAAAGAGACTCCCTCTTCCCAAAACCTATATAACCCCCCCCTCAATTAAGAACACCGTCGCTTTAGGCAAAAAATAGATAGCCTTTCTCCATTGCATGTTTGCACACTATGCAAAGAATCATATCCAGGCATGAAGACAAAATGTTCACATGGTACCCTCTCTTGTTCCCGATGTGCAACCTCAAAAAATTCAAATTGTTTCACTCATGCCAACAACATGGACCCTGGCGAACAACCATATGTCCTTCAGAATTTAACACAAATTGAAGAAATGTTGATTGCACGTGTAAATCCGATTCTACAAGTAACGCATGCTCGTGGTGGTCAATACAAATATAGCAGCCATACAATCAGCTTCCCTCAAGACATTACTGCTATTGCGAAATATCTACCTCGCCTTGTTTCTGAATTAGATGTCCTCATTGTTAGAAGACAAAACCCTTCTCAAACATCTTATGAATTCATTGTTTGTAAATCACGTGTTCTAGCAGCACTAGAATAAAAACTCACTCATGATCCCTACTACAAAGATGTTGAACTCAACCCATCTGCAATTTCCGCTCTACCAGATCAACCTACTGATATTTCTGATCTTGTTCATAATGTAACCACGTCTTCATTTATACCCCAGGAAAACATGGTCGATTCTACTCATGATCTTGATGCCATTCTACCTTCATTAGATATCCAACCTTCTTCATTTGTTCCAATTCTTCCAAACTCCTGTAATGAACTTGATCGCATTCATGCTTACTTGCACTCCACAAATTCGGAATCAACAAATTCAATTGATTGGCCTAAAATATCTGTATTGCCTATCAATGAATACATTACTGAGGGCCTCTTCTCCATGGCGTTTCCCACACTTTTCCAAACAGGAATTGCCATGATCGCACAACCAAGAATTACAAAGGTTGAGCTGCACGAATATGCCTATCACCTGTTATGCTACCATGATAATCGCTTCGGCCAGCATCCAAGATTCCGTTACTACATATATAACATGCTGATGCGCCACTGTAGCCAATCAAATGCCAATGTTTTTGTTAAAAAAAACATTGAAAACAATTTGCCAACAACTGTATCAGATTTGCGGCAATGTCTTCACAACCTTCCAAATTCAAAAATTCCAGAAATGGTCATGCACTTTGGCTCATCCCTACGAGGTACACGCTCTTTCTAGAACAAGCGTCGTAATGAGCTAAATGACATGATCACACAGCTTGGGACCCCAACGTTTTTCTTCACTCTAAGTGCTGCTAATACCAAATGGCCTGATCTGCACAATATTATGCCTGCCGAGGTGCCCTCCAATACAAATGCTCATTACAGGTGGAGAATTCAAAATATAATTAACAATCCACATTTAACATCCCAATACATGCATTGCAGATTTACAATTTTCCTCGAGGAAGTTTTACAAAAAGGCCTCCATGCAACCGACTATTGGTGCAGGTACTTTTCATTACCATTACTTTTTAAGCAAAATATTAAACTTTAGTAGAATTAAACAATAATATTTTTCGAAATTGCATACAGATACGAATGGCAGCATCGAGGATCTACACACATACATGGATTCCTTTGGTTGAAAGATGCACCAAATATGGACTCCCTCAATTGGAACAATGAGATAGAAGTTATCAATGCTCAAAAATATTTTGACCATTATGTAACTGCTTGGAACCTGCGACAACTCCAACATTCCACAGCTTTACTCCACCAATCGGCAGGACAGGACCCATGTCTTCTCAACACACAATCAATCTTTGCATCAACACAAATAGATGACTATCAAGAGCTTGTCAACTGTGTCCAGCACCATACAAAGTGCCATGCATCTTCTTGTCTTCGCAAAAAAAACAAAGTTCTTACATGTCGCTACGGAGTACCATGGGAGTTAAATCCCACATCTTCACTGCTAATCGACAACAAAGGTCAGAAAATCTACAGGCCTGCACGTAACGATGATAGATTGAACATTCATAATGTCGATCTACTTTCCATCTGGAGAGAAAATGTTGATTGTCAGCCAGTGCTTTCACGCCATGCCGTGTTAGCTTATATTTCTAAATATGTAGCCAAAGCAGAAACAAAGTCAGAAAGCTATAGCCAAATGTTATTTCGCCTCTTGAACAACATCGCTCCAGAAGCACCTACTGTCACTGTTGTTCGAAAACTCTTTATAGAAAGCATAGCAAAAAGAGATATTGGAGCGCAAGAAATATGCCATATGTTGCAAAAATTACCTCTCACATTCTGTAGTCATACATTTGTATCTCTAAATGTTAATAGAACTGTATTCAGATGTGTTCTAGATGGTTTTGAAAATCCACCCTCAACACCACCATTTATTATCGCATACATGAATAGGCCTTCTTCATTAGATCAATTTCCCCTCATAGAAGCTGCACGCTCTTGGTCATTTTCTCCTCGTCATAGACAAAACCAGTGGAAACATATTTCTCCTCCCATAGTTCTCCATATCTTGCCACGATACACCACAATCCCTTCCCCTACTGATCCAAGCTACACGAACTTCTGTTGGGCTGAATTAATATTGTATTTCCCCTTCCGTACCCTCCCCAATGACATTGGATGCAGCAATGAGGAAATCATTGCACATTGGGAACAAAAGAAAGGAACATATACAGCATGGCATGTTGACTGTCAAAATGAAAACCCATAATCTCCACAATCAGAAGATGATTCTACTCATGTATCTAGCCCTCCTGACATCCCCCTTGACCCTGTTCAAATGAATGAATGGGAAATCGTCTCTCACCTTCACCCAGGTGAGAACATCGAAATTGATGCCCTTTAAATCATTGGTAATCGTGAATTTGACCTCAACCATCATTGGCCTGATACTTCCCCACCTCTCCACTTGCAAGAAACTGCCATCAATTTCATTGAATATAATCTCTCATCTATTCAAAATCAACATCATCCCTCTTCAAACCTTCCCGTAAATCACAAATTATCTCCTACCCAACAAAAATATTTCACACATATTACTTCTCATTTCAAAAACCCTCTTCCAAAACCCCCAACTAGAACCATTATACAAGGGACAGCCGGAACGGGCAAATCTGCTCTAATAAAATCTCTACAATGTGCATTCATCGAACTCTCCTCACCAAATATAAGCCCATTGTTGGTACTTGCACCTACTGGTGTTGCAGCTTTCAACATAAATGCACTTACAATTCATTCTGCCCTTCACATCCCTATCCAAACAATGCATCCTCTTCAAGGACAACCACTCCTCCACCTCCAAGAACAACTCCGCCATATTCAGTACATACTCATTGATGAAATGAGTTTTATCGAGCCAAAAATTATTTCCCGTATTGATGATCGCTTATGAGAGGCCTTTCCCCTCTATCGAAATGCACCAATTGTTAATCGATCCATTATCCTTGTTGGGGATTTAGGCCAGATACCACCTGTAAAAGACATTCCTCTTTATGTTGGCACATCACGTGGTACTGCACTTTGGCAAAAATTTGACACAATCATTATGCTCACAACTATTTTTTGCCAGCAAGGTGCTGACCCTTCCCAAATTTCCTTCCGCAACATTCTCACAAATCTCAGGGATGGGACATCTACAATCGAATATTGGAAGCTACTAATGTCAAGAACAGATTCCTCTATTACGCATGAATATAAAAAAATGTTTGAGGACTCCATGCATTTATTTGCAACAAACAGTTCAGTTGCCTTGCATAACAAATAAATGTTGAAAAAATTGCACAAACCAATGGCTGTGTGCTCATCGGAGAAACATGTGGAACAAACATTCACCATATCTGAAGAAGAACAACTAGACAGAACAATTCTGTTATGCAATGGACAAAAAGTTATGCTAACCTGCAATTTATGGGTACATGTAGGGCTTGTAAATGGCGCACTTGGCATAGTCATTTCAATATGCTATGCACCTGACTCAAAGCCTCCAGAATTTCCATCCTTCGTGGTCGTTGATTTCAAACAATACAGAGGAACAACATGGGACATTGCACACCCCACATATGTGCCCATTTCTCCTATCACAAGGGGCACACGTCGACAGATACCACTTCGAATGGCATGGGCTTTAACAATACACAATTCACAGGGAATGACATTAGATAAAGCAACAATTGACATCGGCCCGAAAGAACGCCAAGGTCTAACATTGACCACCATTTCAAGAGTTAGATCTCTAACAGACCTTCGAATCCATCCAGCATTTCCATTTTCATGCCTTTCACGCATGAAATAAAATCCACATCTACAACGCAGAAAGCAAGAAGAGTCGTTGCTGACATCGAAATCTATATAGACAAATACAATCTATCCAACAATACACTCTTCATTCCATCTTCTCCATGAGGTAAATAAACCCTCACCTTATCCAAATTGCATATACAATTACTTTTTTTTTAGATTTGTTCTATTACTCGTTATGTCCTTAATGTTTAAAAGAATTTTATGATTACTTTAGCTATTTTTGAACTTTATAATTAGTTTAGTTTTACCATCCGTTAACACTAACAATAACTATTTACCTTCTTTCATGCTAGATAGATATGGATTCAAGGGATTTAAACATGCTCTATGAATGCTGCCAGGAGACTCACCAGCATGAACAAACTTTACATGATATACAGCTCAGATTCCTTTCACCCCGTTCATTGCCTCTGTACCATTTGCGTGGAAATATTGCACTATTGCAAAAGATTCGAAGAATTCTAAGGAAAACAATCCACATAAATGAAAGAGATATACAATGGAAAATGCGAGTTGAATGGAAACAACTCCTTTCTGAACGTGGAGTCACTATAGACACCAATTGGTGTTGCCGATGCCGTGCATCATCATGTATTTATGATTAGATATTTACTTTCAAAAAACTTTTGCTATACACATGTATATATCTCTTCACCTTCAAATTTGTATATCTATGTGAATATAAATTATAATCCATTACGTTTCAAGGTTTTCACATTTTCCTCATGCTGTTATGTTCTATTCTATCTTGAAAACTTTATATTTGTCAACATATTTAATACTCACCTTCTACAGACAGTTGTAACTTATAAGTTAACTTCAGTATTTTCAGTCTATATTATTATCTTTCTATTATGTTCTCCGTAACGATGTTATAATCTTGCTGTACCTAGTTTGTTTCCACATTACTGGAACTCACCACACTTTCAGATTTTCATATTTCTCTAATTTTTTGACATTACTTTTTGCATATTTCTGACATTGCCTTTTTGCAATCCACAGAAATAGGAAAACAGTTGGTAAGCCTAATAACTCAATTTTTGTCACAGAAATAGAAGCACAGTGGGTAAGTTAGATTTCTCAATTTTGTTTTCAATATGGTAGTAGCTACAAGGATAAGCCTGCAGTGAAGTTTTTATAGTTATCAGTTTATAATAAATTATATAAAATCTTTAATCTGTAATCAAATGGTACATTCAGTAGCTTTAGAACTATTACATAACTGTTACATGCATAAGCTAAATTTGAAGGAATTTAGGCTTGTATTTAACACAAATTTGTTTTCAAATTTGATTATTGTATCTTCCAAAATGTGTAACAAAAATAACCACATCAAAGAGAAACTCAGTGGAATACTGGATAGCTACATCTGATTTAATCTCTTTGGCCACACAATTTTTTCTATTTCCTCTATTTCTGTCAGTTTCTTATCAATTCTTCATTACGGCAAGGTTGTCCATTCTTGGAAGAGATCTGCTCACCCTACTTCAGTTATTGACATTGTGCAGTGGCAGTCTCCTTTTAATGGCTCTTCCTTGGAATATGACTGTACGATATGATTATTGTAACTGATTCACTTTATCAACTCTGAAAAGAGGATTTTATAAGAATTTTTGCGTGTGATACATAACAGTTTCCTTGGTCTCCTGTAAACATATATGTTGGTAGCAGAGATACTGTCTTTTGGTTTGAGCTTGTCTTAAGGTGAATATGATCAACTTGTAAATAGATCTTTGACTAAGGACTTTGACCATCTGTTTCCTAATTTGACAGGATTAATTTTGTTTCTTTTTCAGTTCTATTATGTTAGTTTAATGAATATTATAACTATATAACTTGATGAACTTTCATATGAGGAATTCACTCCTATGCTTTTTTTCATTTGATATTGAAAGATGTCCTGCAACTTATTTGCTGCTATGAACTATCTTTCATTGCATGCTAATCATTGTGATTTACAAATTGACATTAGCTGAATTTACAACTATTGTGATTTTGACATTGAGTATGATTGATCTTGTAAAGAACTGAATTCACACATCATGATTCATGAATGATGGGAATCACTTTTACAATTACTGTAAAGTACTGAAATTTTAATTTTATTATTTTTGGAATTACGTTTCATGTTTCATGACACATGTTTATTACAAAATGGTATCTGAATGGGCAACTCTATATAAAATTTGTTCAAGCTTCATGACTGTATTTATGCCTTGTTGGTATAAATCCTACAGCCCCATTACCCTTTTTTCTTTCAAATACAATTCACCCTGCCCTCAAGCTTGTTAGGGAGAATGAGATTACTGGTACCATCCCAACCCCATCATTTTCAAGGCACTTTCAGTTACCTAATTTTGATGAAATAATCCAGTAACAGCCATACAAAGGAATACATTTATGTTATCACATACATTGAAGAATGTAAGTCCTGATGTACTTCTTCAAGATGGCTATTTGCTTCACAGTACTTTGTTTCTCATGCTTACACAGTGCCGTATATCAGCCTCTTGTATTTTGGCTGAAGTCGTTCCATTTTTCAAACTCTCTCTTAAGCTTGCCACTGTATATTCACCAACCGATACACAAAATTCAAGTTCTAAGGCCTCATTTATAAAAACACTTTAGCTAGGCTATTTTTTCCCACTTATGGAAATGTCCTATAGTGTTTTGGTTATTTCTAACATTGCCTTTTTGCAATTCACAGAAATAGGAAAACAGTTGGTAAGCCTGATAACTCAATTTTTTGTCACAGAAATAGAAACACAGTGGGAAAGTTAGATTTCTCAATTTTGTTTTCAATATGGTAGTATCTACAAGGATAAGCCTGCAGTATATAAAATCTTTAATCTGTAATAAAATGGTACATTGAGTAGCTTTAGAACTATTACATAACTGTTACATGCATAAGCTAAATTTGAATGAATTTAGGCTTGTATTTAACACAAATTTGTTTTCAAATTTGATTATTGTATCTTCCAAAATGTGTATCAAAAACAACTACATCAAAGAGAAACTCAGTGGAATATTGGATACCTCCAACTGATTTAATCTCTTTGCCCACACAATTTTTTCTATTCCCTCTGTTTCTGTCAGTTTCTTATCAATTCTTCATTACGGCAAGCTTTTCCCTTCTTGTAAGAGATCTGCTCACCCTACTACTTCAGTTATTGACATTGTGTAGTGGCAGTCTCTTTTTAATGGCTCCTATCGGCCTCTCCTTGCACCTCCTGGGGCAACTGCTAGTTAAGATGATTTCAATTTCAGAATCTATGACTTAGGGGGATTTACATTGTCAAAATGTCCCAAAATAACCCAGAGATACTTGGACCACAAGTAGCCAAATTTTTTCCCACAAATTTTAAACCACAAGTAACCAAATTTTTTCTCACAAATTTCGTAATCGGTAACCTTAACATCATTGTTACTTAAAAATACACCCATCATATATTCTACACCCATTAAATAATTATTCTTAATTATTTTAATCATTATAATTTAATAACATTAAATTATTATTCATTATTCGAGAAATCAAATTCATTACCCATGTGAAACAAAATTTATATATATATATATATATATATATATATATATATATATATATATATATATATAGTTTAAAACGAAGTTATATATTAAAAAATACAATAAAATTTGTAATTGTTTTCATATCATTTTACTAATCAAAATATATTAAATATATTATTTTTTAAATTTAAAATATTTATATAAATTTAATATTAAAATAATTATATCAGCATTATATAATTAAAAAATAATTTTAAAAAAAAATGAAATTTCAAATTTTAGAACCCAACTGACTGCATAAAGGGAGCACAAGAATGACTATATATATGCATTAGAACCGTGTTGTCGTGTGATAAGGCTTCGTTAGAAGTACAAAATGCAGTCGACAATGTAAGAGAAGTAATGGAAATGATAGTTATTCCAGGGAAGAAATGAGCAATTCATAGAATGAGTTTGAGTTTGTGTCGAGCATTTCTTGCGTCAATCTTAATTCCATAATGGTATTTCAATAAAATATTATTTTAAGCAATTTATTTTCTATGTTTATTATATTTTTTTTCGATATTTTCTTTAATTATTTCTTCCTTCAAGTTTATTTAGTTGGCCCAATGTTTAAACACTGATCATGGGAATGGAATGTTTTTTTAATCCCAATCACATTCAACACTCATCATTCAATATTTTTTTGAATCCCAATCCCAATCACTTATATCTTGATTAGTGATAAGTAAATAAAAAATTTCTCATTTTATGAAGGCCACTTCTCATTTCAATTCTAAGTATACTTAATCTAAGTCTGGTCTAGGTAAATATAAAAATATCCTATTTAAGGAATGGAGGTAGATGGGTACATTATTAAGACCACATGAGTGAAACATAACCTCATTTCCCATAATTTCATTCCCATCCCACGATCCAAGATCCAATCTGGGGCTCCTAAGGTCTTTTAGCATTCCCTCCAAAGACCTCATGGGTATAGGGCAAGTAAATAAGTATTTATGGCAGGTGAGTTTGTTTACAACGTCTTTTAAGAAAGTTCCTTTCGATTAAACTTAGTTTAACTTATTTAACATATTTTATATTTGTAACCTATTTGTAATCATTGTGGATTCACTCGATTCATTGCCATATTTTTATAATTAGTTTAATACATTTTAAATTGGTAATCTATTTGTGATCTTTGTAGATTCATTGTTTTCATTATTGTTAATCATCTTCAACTGTTGACACAAGCTATGGAAAGATATCTTAATCACATTAAACCTAAAACCAGATTAAAAAAATAAAAATAAAAACCAATTTTACAAATTTCAAAGTGGAGAGAAGATTCAATGTTATTTTACAAATAAGAACACCAATTTTTTCCTGAAATCTGAAAAAAAAAATTGAAATTCTTAAGCCTTTATGGAATTAAATTTTCATAGTAGTATTCAACACCTCGAGTATAGTTTCATACCAATATTCAAAACTTTTACTAAACAAAGAAAATATGCATCTAAAAAAATTTATATGTTTCTTAGATTAAAATGAAACTCCTTCAAATCCAATTTTTATTAGAAACCAAAATGGAATATCCAAACAATAAATTTTCACTTCCGTGAGATAGATGAGTAACTTGATTGTAGTGTATATCTAATACTATAGAAAATGTCTTCATATGCTTCTTTTTAATCATTTCCTGGATGGGTAACCTTGTTGTAGCATATGCCTAATACTACAGGAAAATGTCTGTATAGGTTTATATGATTCTTTTTAATTATTTTTAATAATTTCCTATAGGTGCATATGTACCATTACAATTTGCTTCATTCGAGGAAATATAGGTGCATATGCATCATGAGAATGTGCCACATTAGAATTTCTAGGTGATTTTCCTGTGGCAACCTAATTGATTCTGGACAGATGACTATTTTCTTGTGACCCACTAATTATTTCCATCAAGTATATTTTATGTGAATAATTCTATAAATAGTTATTTGGTATAATATTTTGTGAACTGTGTGATTTCTTAGGTGGATGAACCATTAAAGTTTTACAGAAATTTTTTATTTGGACTTTACTTAAGTAAAGGAATCTATGGGTGCCAATTTTTTTACTATGTTAAGTATTGCTTCATATACGGATTGGCAAATAATGAGAAGTCTTCTTTAACAGAAGTTTAAATACTAGTAGATATGTCTTGAAAATTCATGGTAAATGTATATAGTTTAAATTCATGGTTAATGTCTATATCTTTATCGGTTCAATTCGAGAAATTGATTTAATAATGAAAATATTGTGTTCCTTCTGGAACTAAAAAGTAAAAGCTTGGATTGACTGTGTTCAATGAGGAACCTACGGGCAACGTAAGGTTGAATCATTATTAAGTTTTGTGTAAATAATTTATTTTCCATTTGTAATCACTGCCTGACTGATCGTCAATAGAAAATACCAGTAATCAATCTTAAAATTTTTGAATACAATAAATAGAGGAAATGCATTTCCCCACAACACAAAGACTACAACAAAATTGTGGAAATTAAACAGTCATATGCAGAGGCAGCGTAGAACACAGGAGGAACAAAATTCTTTTCTATTCCATCACACTCTGAAAACAATTGAAATAACATTTCTTATACAAATGGCCGAAGCTTGAAAACCTAATTCTAATCAATATGATTCAATGTGGAACAAAATTTTAACAAACATTCATCCTTGGACTGTCATAAGACCCATATCTTCATTAAAAATGGTATGTAGACTGTATTCTGAATTACAAAGGAAGAAACATAAAAACATGTTAAAAAACACCAAAGGGCATACTTCAGATAATATGCAATGCGGTATTGAGTCCACATCACATCTGCACAAATCAGCGATATTAATTTTTTATCTTTCGGCGATATCCTTTAAACTTTGCGGGTTGCAATGTGTGATAGTGACGTGGCACTTATCGCATCACACCCAAAATAACATAGCCTGCGGGCGGATCGGCAAAAAACTTAAAAGATTGTGATTGCGATACGTGACAGCAATATCGCATCACAAAACAAATAACATAACTTTCGGAACTTTACGGGTAAACACAAAACCTTGTGATGTGAGAAATGCACTTTTTGCATCGCATCACAAATAACTTATCTTGCGGGTGGCGTAAGGTAAACTTAAAATGTTTCGAAGTGTGTACTACGGGTGGCTTAAATGGTGGGAAGTGTGTATTACAAAATACAAAGGTAATAGGCGGAAAATACGATGCGGTAAGGATATGAGGGTCCCGTCGATATCGCATCAGAGAGGATTTAACTTAACAATGGTAAGGCTTATGGGTAAGACTTAATATTTGTGAAGTGTGGGTGGTGATGAGGTAAGTTGTGTCAAGTGTGAAATGTATAGATAACTGAATCTGTGGAATAAAAAAGAGTTACGATGATTTGCCATGTGGTTTGGGGTACGGTAGGTCTTGCCGATATCGCATCGATGGGGAAATAAGTTATATGGTGAAGGGCATAAGGTTAAAGCATAAAAGTTGCGAAATGCGTTGTGCAAGAATACGATAAGTGAATGCGGTGATTGAGAAATAAATGTAGAGGATGGTCATAGGTACTCTGTTGTAAAATTTTGCGTGAAATGCCTCCAGCTCTATGGATCTATGCTCGTCCTTCTCTGCCATAAAAATTGAATAAATTGTGGGTTGTTGCCATTGTTATTCATGGCAGTGGTTGGCAGTAAAATTCCAACAGTCCCCCATAGTCACAACTGCTGCCATCAGTCACTCCCAGACATTTTTTGAGATACTCAAAACTCTTCTGTGCTAATGGCTTTGTGAGGATATGATCAAACTGTTACTCTGTCCCGCAATGCTGCAAAATAATCTTACCATTCTTAACCAATTCTCTTATAAAATGATATTTTGCATCGATATTCTTTTTTCTCTTGTGGACAACATAATTATTTGAAAATGCTATTTCTGAGCTATTATCACAATAAATTTTGGTTCCTTTGTCTTGCTCATGACAAAAATCTCTCATCATCCTTCTCATCCATATTGCTTGGCATGCTGCTGCTGTTGCTGCCACATATTCTGCTTCTGTTGTTGATAATGAAATTGTTGGTTGCTTCTTGGAAGCCCATGAAATGGGTCCCGATCCCAAACAAAACACATACCCAGATGTGCTCTTTCTATCATCTACACTTCCAGCCCAATCACTGTCAGTGTAACCAATCAACTTAAAATGCTCAGTTGAGGAGTATAGAAGACCATACTCCTTCGTTCCATTCACATACCTCAATATTCTCTTAGATTCTTTCCAATGTGTCTTATTTGGTGTCTCCACGAATCTGGAAATTAAACTTACAACATACATAATATTAGGCCTAGTTGCAGTCAAATACATTAGACTGCCAACTACGCTCTTATACAATGTTGGATTGACATTCTTGCTGCAATATTCTTTGCTTAATTTTAACCCCATGATAGTTGGACTTAATGTTGCTTTGTTGTGCTACATGTTAAATCCCTTTAAAAATTCTACAACATATTTTACTTGGGAAATAAAAATTCCATTTTCATTTTTCTTTACTTCTATGCCCAAAAAATATCTCAATAAACCCAAGTCATTCATTTCAAATTCACTTTTCATGACTGATTTGAAATCAGCAATGAGAGAAACTTCTTTGTTTGTGGCAATTAAATCATCTACATATAAAACAATAATAAGGATCTTACCATCACTTTACTTAATTTAGAGTATGGGTTCACCATCACATTTTTCAAACCCATTTTCTTTTAGGTAAGCATCAATTATGTTGTACCATTCTCTTGGTGCTTGCTTCAAAGCATAAAGAGATTTCTTCAATATGCACACTTTGTCCTCTTGGTCTTCAATTTAATAGCCAGAAGGTTTTTCAACATATACCTTGCCTTTTAATGCTCCATTCAAGAATGTTGATTTCACATCCATTCGGTAGACTTTCCACATTTTTTGTGGTGCAATGGAAAAAACTTTCCACACTGTTTCCATCCTTGCAACTAGTGCAAAGGTTTCTTCATAATCTCTTCCTTGCTGTTGCTTGTAGCCTTCCATAACAAGTCTTTCCTAGTATCTTTCCATCTTGCCTTCAGCATTTCTATTGCTCATATAGACCCATTTTACTACAATGACTTCTTTACCATCTGGGAGGTCCACTAACTCCCATGTATCATTTTTCTCTATTGCACCAATCTCTTCATTCATTTCTTCAATAAATTTTTCTTTTTTTACTACATCTTCAAAATGAATTGGGTCATCAACATGAAAAAACAAAGAAAATAAAGAATTCATACCATTATTATTATCAGCTTCTTGCTCGTAAATTTCACTCAAATTTTTGAATGTTGGTCTTCTTTGTGTGCTTGGAGCTCCACTTGAAATCAAGGGAGTTTGTGATCCTTGTGGTGTGACTGGAGAAGCACTTCCTTGATTTTGCTGGTGGTGTGGCTTGTTTTTCTTGTGAAGGTGGAGGAGGAGCCACCGTTGAGGAATTAATTTGAGTAATCAATTCCTCTTGCTTTTTGTTAGACACACATGTCTTCATGTTCATTGTTTTCTCTAAGCTTCCATCCCAAGTTTCTTCTTCAATGAACTACACATCTCTGCTGATTATAACTTTCTTGGTTGATGGATTATAGAGTTTATAGGCCTTTGAATCATCATTGTATCCAACAAAGATACACTTCTCTCCCTTTTTGTCCAATTTCTTATTAGCTGATCCAAGACATTTGCATATGACGCACATCCAAATACTTTCATGTGAGTGACAAAATTCTTTGTTCCACTCCATGCTTCTTCAAGAACTCTGTTCATAAAAAATTTGGTTGGACATGTTTTCAAATAATATGTTGCACAATTGATAGCTTTAGCCCAATACCCATTTGGAAAATGTTTTTCCTTCAGCATACTTGTGACCATGTCCATGATGGTCCTATTCTTGCTTTCTGCAACACCGTTTTGTTATGGTGTGTACCTTGTGGTAAACTTCTTGTGTATGCCACTTTCCCTACAGAAACATAGTAAATGTTTGGAGATATATTCTCCACCTCTGTCATTTCTCAACACTTTTATGTAGTTCCCACTCTGCTTCTCAATAAGACATTTGAAGTGGTATAATTGTTCAAACAGTTCACTCTTCTGTTTCAAGAAATAAACCCATGTATTTATTGTATAATCATCTAAAAATGTCAAGACATATTGACTACTAGCTAAAGAAGGTGTTTGCATTGGTCCACACAAATCTGAGTGGACAATCTCTAAGGGTGATTTTGCCCTTATACTCTTTCCTTCTGGAAATGATTCTTTGTGTTGTTTTCCCAAGATGCAGCTTTCAAATAGGATGTATGGTTTCTCTATCAGTGGTGATCCTCTTACCATTCATTTTCTATGCAATAGTTTCAAACCTCTAAAATTGAGATGTCCAAATCTAAAATTCCATAACTAGTTTTTGTGTTTCACTTCTTCTTGAAAGACCTTTTGTGTGACTATTTCTACTACACCTCATTCCTTCAAGTCTCTTCTGAGCTTGAGAGAAAAAATCCTATTATTTGTAATATGCACTACTGCAATGACACTTTTACTTGGAGGTATGTCCATGATAGTACACATGTTATTCTTAAAAAATACATTGTAGCCCTTGTTCACGAACTGTCCAATGCTCAGAAGGTTACATTTCAAGCTAGGTACATAATAGAAATCAGGCACAAATTTCTTTTCTCCCTTCCTTGTGAGTATTAGTACTCTTCTTTTTCCCATGACACAGACTTTTCTTTCAGTCCCCGTTTTCATTTCAGACTTCGCATTTTCATCCAGATTGGAAAACATTGCTATGTTTCTAGTCACGTGGTTGCTACAACCTGATTCTAAGAACCATAAATCTTCTTCTTTTTCTTGTGCTATATTACATGTTAGAAGTACATTACTCTGGTTCTGACATTATTTTGCAATATTACCATTTTTCCTATTGTTCATGTCATTTTGTTTTTTTCTACATTCATTGGCATAATTCCCATACTTTTAAAAATAATGACACTGGACTTGGGATTTTTCATACCTTTGTCCTTGTGTTTGAATTTGGCTTGAGCCTTCACTTTGATTCTAGTTGTTTTCCCTTCCACTTATTCTTGTAGGGATGTTTCTTCCACCTCACTCTGGGCTTCTTCCTCTTCCTCCATAGTTTGATCTTCCTCGACCTCTACCTCGACCAAAAGACTTTTTTGTCTTGAAAGCATGCTCCAATGAGGAGTTTTCTATTATGTTCAGTCCATGTTTATGATACATTAGAGATGCAAAAACCTCATCCACTCAAAATTTTGAGAGATCCGTTGTCTCTTTTATTGCCGCAAATATGGCATCAAATCTTGAGGGTAGACTTATCAATATTTTCTCCATTATTCTTCTTTCCTCAAGTGTCTCTCCATGATACCTTATCTGGGTAACCAACCCAATAAATTGTGTGAAAAATGAGTCTATGTTATCAGACTCTTTTATACAAAGAGTTTCAAAGTCTCTACTCAAAATTTGCAGCTTTGTTGTCTTCACCTTCTGTGTGCCTTGAGAGATTGTTTTGAGAATATCCTATGCCTCCTTAGACTTTGTTGCTACTGCAGTGCTTGGGAAAATACTCTTGAGTAGTGCTTGAAAGAGATAGAAGAGAGCCTTGGAGTCCTTCTTCTTATTATCTCTCAACAAGTCTCTTTCTGCTGCTGTCAAAGCAGTCAACACTGTTGCATTTACTGGTTCTTGGAAACTTTGTTCCACCAGCTCCCATATATCTTGTGAAGCAAATAGGGCCATCATTGTAATGGCCCAATAATCATAATTTTTACCATTGAATTGTTGTAATTATGGATTTCTCAGACTTGTGCCTGCTGGTGCCATTCTGACTATGTAAACAAACAATCAACTTAACTGTGTAAAATGAAATCTTTCTCACTGCTGGAGAAATCTGCTTCTCAAATCAATCTTACAGCTTCTTCAGTAAAGACAACTTGTTATTTTACTAAGAGCCTAGACCTTCTTTGATACCATGTTGAAATTTCTAAATACAATAAACAAATGACATGTGTTTCCCCACAACATAGAGAATACAGTAAAATTGCAGAAATCAAACAATCATACACATAGGTAGCATAGAAAACAAGAGAGGAACACATTTATTTTTTATTCCATCACACAATTGAAATTACATTTCTTATAGAAATGGAGAAAGCCTGAAAACCTAATTATAATCAATGTGATTCAATGCTGAACAGACGTTCAACAAAAATTCATCCTTGGGCTGTCATAAAACACATATCTTCATTAAAACTAGTATGCATACCGTATTCTGAATTACATAGGAAGACACGTAAAAATGTGTTAAAAAACACAAACGGGCAGACTTCAAATAATACGCAATGCAGTACTAAGTCCACATCGCATCCGTGCAAATTGACGATATTAAACTTTTAGTTTCAGTGCTCTCCTTTAAACTTTGCGAGCTATGATGTGTGATAGTGATGTGGCACTTATCGCATCACACCCAAAATAACGTAGCTTATGGGCGGTTCAGCAGAAAACTTTAAAAAAATGTGATTGAAATATGTGACAATGATATCACATCGAAAAATAAATAACATAACTTACGAAACATTATGGGTGAACATAAAACCTTGCGATGTGCGAAATGCACTTGTCACATCGCACTGCAAAAAAGTTATCTTGCGGGTGGGAGAAGGTAAACTTAAAATGTTGCGAAGAGCACACTGCGGGAAGATTAAATGGTGGGAAGTGCAGATTGCAAAATACAAAGGAAATAGGTGGAAAATACGAAGCGGTAATGATATGTGGGTCCCGCTGATATCGCATTGGAAGGGATTTAACTTAACAGTGGTAAGGCTTATGGATAATACTTAAGATTTGTGAAGTGCGAGTAGCGACGAGGTAAGTTTTATCAAGTGCAAAATGCACAGATAACAAGGTTTGCCGAATAAGAAAGAGTTATGATGGTTTGCAGTGTGGTTGGTTGTATGGTAGGTCCCGCCGATATCACATCGGTGGGGAAATAATTTATGGAAAAGGGCTTAAGGTTAAAGCATACAAGTTGTGAAATGCGCTGTGTGGGCATATGGTAAGTGAATCTGGTGGTTGAGAAATAAACGTAGAGGATGGCCGTGGGTACTCTTTTCTGATCTTTTGCGTGAAACATCTCGAGCTCTATGGATCTGTGCTCCTCCTTCTCTGCAATAAAAATTGATGGAATTGTGGGCTGCTGCCATTGTTATTTGTGGCAGTGGTTGGGAGTAAAATTCGAAGAATCAGTAATTTATATTGAACTACTGTAAAGAATTGATAAAGGAGAACACACATAATTTATTAGCACTAAGAATTAAGAAGTGCATGGCACAAATTGTAAAGAAATATTTTATTTAGATAGAGACCACTTAAAGCTTGGCATAGAATCTATACGGGGTTGTGTTAAAGCCGCTCTCAAATTTTTTTAAATAGGCAACATTTCATAAATAAATAAATAAAAACAGTCAAGAGTGGAAATAGCCCACTGCTAAAATAGAAGAATTTTAGTAGTACTGTAGACTCTAAGTGTTTGTTTAATTTTAATAGTAATGCACACTTTAAGTGTTTGTTTAATTTTAATAGTATTGAAAAACTCTAAGTGTGTGTTAAACACATAAGGTCGAAGAGAAAGTAGTGCAAAGGCTTAGGTCAGTTGTATGGCTCAGCCAGGTAATTAGGCAGCCAAACATCAATCCCAAGATCTTGCAATAGTCATATTACGGCAGAAATTTGGAAAGGTAGGAGTTTTTGTTAAAAATAATGAGAAATTGCATGCATGAAGAAAATTACACCAAAAACTTAACCTAGAGCCATAATGAGCAACAAGGAAGAAAGAGTGAAAGCAACCCTAATTGTGCAACAAAGATAGAATTAAACCCATATATCATATATTAATTTCAAATGGAAAATAATATGTTTCGATAACTCAAAATTTCAAGCTATGACCGTAACCCCTTTATATCAGACTCTTATGATGGCATGATGTTGTTTGTATCATTACTCTGTGGTATACAAAAGATAAAACCCCAAGAAATATATCCATGGGAATTCAGGCATTTCCCTGTGGCCGGCATTTTACTATGTAAATTCTTATAGAAAATATGGAGATATTTAAAACAACACCGAGAAATAAATTTTTTCGTGAGTAGCTAAGGAGATGGGTGTGATTGTCGCACCAGATCAATCATTTCCTCTTGGAAACCTCCATCTGCAACCATAGCGAACCCCATCGAAACACTTAGTTCATAATAGATTCATGAGTAAAGGCTAAAGCACAAAATAAAAGAAGGAAAAACCTCAAGCATAGTGCTTAGGTTAACTTCAGCAAATCCCTCTTGGAAAAACCGCAAAATGTGTAAGTTAAGCCGCCGAGGAAGAAAGAAAAGGAAGCATTAGAAAAGGACAAAATCTTAAATTTAAAACACTCAATTAACATACCTGTAGGTAGCCATTGTAGAAAGTAGACCACTTAAGCGAATACATGTTAAATTTTCAGTTGAAATTTAAAACCTGCAGTTAGAATAAGAAATGAGCAGCAACCATAACTAAAAATGAAAGAAATAACATGTTACCCTAACTATTAGCATAATTGGCATTGAAGCAGCGAAGCGATAAAGTTTATGGAACAAAATGTGGCATTACATGAAATTGTAGAGCTCTTTCGGTCATGCAAGGGTTTCAATGAGTGAAAGTTCCTCTGAGGGCGCGGGGTGATTACACTAAAACTACTCCAATGCTCCTCAATAGTCCAATCAAAGGCTGATGATCCAACGATGGAGGTACATCGAGTTGTGGCCAAGGTGCAATCTCTCCTTTTATCTAACTCTCCAGAACCCTGGCAGTCGGTTGAGTATGGCGAGTCTAGAATTATGGATACCTCCAGCGTAGCCATAAACCCCTCCACATGCATTAGTTTCATTGAATTGGATTAAAGTGTTGGAAATTAATTCCATCTACTACATGCAGAAGCAGGACGGTAAGTTTAATTGTTGATGGGAGAGGTAAAGGACAATAGCAAAAATCTCCAGTTTTTGAACTTACACGCTACCTCCGCAATAATTCATGTACCGCATTGAATCCTCCACCAACCACACCTAACATACAACCTACCTCATTCCGACGACATCCAATATGGGCAGTGAAGGTTGAAGTATCGGAGAAGGTGATGTCACCTTCCTCAGAACCAATGAAGACAAATCTGCGAGGTAAAGAAATGAGCTTTGGCTTAAAGATTAGACTTCACGGAATATAGAATGTATAAAGTGTTAATGTTTTTTTTTTTAAGTGTCGCAACATAATTTTTAGATTATTTTTTTAAACTTAGTATATAAATATTTCATAATATATATTGTAAATATATTATATTTACAATATATATGAATATTGTAGTGAAATGTAAAAGAAATATAAATATGCCATGTGCATTGTATAAAAGGTAATTTTGCCCGAAGGCAAAAGAAGACGGAGTGTTAAAATGTTGTAACTGTGTTAAACAAAAAAAAGGATAGAGAAGTAAAACCTTGAAGTGATGCGTGAGTGTAGCAGCCAAAAGATTTTGTATTGTAATCCAGAACTTCATTCTGAGGACATAATCTCATTTTGTAACAACTTTATGCTTAATGAAATAGTGTTTTTAAGCATCTTTGTCCATATTTTTTTCTATTGAATCTCTATGTTTATTTTGGAAATTTGTTTCCTCTGTGTGTTCGGAATATTCATAAATTCCAACATGGTATCAGAGCTAGTCCAGGCTCTTTTCATTTTCCAAAGAAGATGAAGGAATGAAGAAGAGTTGTTGAAACTTTTGACCAACAGTGTGAAGGCTCAACAAAACAAGGTATTTACAAAACATATCTTTGTGTTTGTTTTAAAGAGTGCACTCTAGAGAATTATTTTTGAATACAGAGTTTATTTCTCAACAGTGAGAAGGTTTTTTAGAAGAAACATAGTCAATTTTTTTTTGCATAGTTCAATAAGATAGCTATGGCAGGAGCCAGCACAAGCACAAGTATAGGAAATACTCAACTCCCAGAGTTTAATGGGAAGAACTATGACTATTGGGAAATCAAAATGAGAGCCCTATTTGCCTCTCAAGATTTATGGGAGCTAGTTGAAGATGGTTTAGAAGAACCAGTAGATGAACATGCATATAATGCCTTAACACAGGCAAGGAAGGATTTTCTCAAGAGTAATAGGAAGAAGGACTCAAAAGCCTTCTTCTATCTCTATCAAGCAATGCATGAAAGTGTATTTCCAAGGATTGTAGAAGCAAAGAGGTCCAAGGATGCATGAGATACCATCCAGACATCCTACCAAGGAATAAAGAAGGTAAAGACAACAAATCTTCAATTAATGAGAATATATTTTGAAGTTATTTGCATGAAATAATCTGATACAATAGATTCATTCTTCACGGTGTTGATTGGGTTGGTTACCCAAATGAGATCTCATGGAGAGATAGTAGAAAAAAAAAGAATAGTTGAAAAAGTATTGAGGAGCTTACCATCAAGGTTTTATCTGATAGTAACAATCATTGAAGATACAAAGGATCTCCCAGTGCTTATTGTTGATGAACTGCATGCATCATTGATGACACATGAACAAAGATTGAGTGGAACAACAGAGTCATCTTTGGAGCATTCGTTCAAGGCCCAAATGTCTTTTGGAGGAGGAAGAGGTCAAGGCAGAGAAAACTACAGAGGAAAAAGAAGAGACAGAAGCCAAAATAGAGGAAGAAACATCCTTACAAATACAAATGGAAGAGGAAGAAATCAAAGTAAGAATCAAAGCTAAGGCAGCAACTAACAAGGTGGAAAAAATCAAGCACATGGACAAAGGTATGATAAATCCCAAGTCCAATGTCATTATTGTAAGAAGTATGGCCATTATGCCAATGAATGTAGGAAGAAACATAGTGACATGGGTAGGAGACCTAGTGCTAATTTTACTAAGGAAAATGTCAGTCAAGAGAATTTGTTCTTAGAATGTAATTTGGTTGAAGAAAAAAATGAAGATATATGGCTTCTAGACTTAGGATATACCAACCATATGACTGGAAAAGTTTCAGTCTTTTATATGTTAGATGAAAATGTGAAGTCTCAAGTAACATTGGGAACACACAGTAAAGTATCTGTCATGGGAAAAGGTAGAGTAGGTGTGTTAACAAAGAAAGGAGAAAGGAAATCCATATCAAATGTTTACTATTTGCCTGGTATGAAGTGTAACCTTTTGAGCATTGGACAACTCATTAAGAAATGCTACAATGTATTCTTTTAGGATGATGTATGTACCATTATGGACATACCACCCAACAAACATAGAATTTCACAAGTGAAGATGACAATAAACATAATTTTTTCTCTTAATATGGGAGCAGATTTGAAGAAAAGAGCTGCAATGGCAACAGTGACACAAGAGATATTCCAAGGAGAAGAAAATGATGAAAACTGGTTATGGCACTTGAGATTTGTACATCTCAAATTTGGAGTTCTCAATTTTTTTCATAGGAAAGGAACGGTAAAGGGATTACCATTGATTGAAAAGCGGGACAACCTCTATGAAGGCTGCATCTTGGGTAAAGAACACAGAGAAATCTTTCCATTAGGAAAGATCGTAAGGGAAAAGGCACCCTTAGAAATACTCCGTTCTGATTTGTGTGGACCAATGCAAACACCGTCATTAGCAGACAACCACTATATGCTAACATTTATTGATGATTACACTAGAAAAACTTGGGTTTATTTATTGAAGTTAAAGAGTAAAAGTGTCTAAGAAATTCTACCACTTTAAGGCTCTTGTAGAGAACCAATGTGGGCAGCATATTAAGGTCTTAAGAATATATAGAGGAGGAGAATATGTCTCCAAAGAATTTCTATGTTTTTGTAGAGAAAATGAGACTCATAAACAATTTATAGCCAGGTATACACCACAGAAAGATGGAGTTGCTGAAAGGAAAAATAGAACCATCATGGATATGGTAAGAAGTACGCTGAAGGTAAAACATTTGTCAAATGATATTGGGCTGAAGTTGTACATTGTGCAACATATGTTCTGAATAGATGCCCAACAAAGAGTGTAATGAAAAGAGTTTCAGAAGAAGCATGGAGCAGCATGAAAAAACATGTCACCCACATGAGAGTATTCAGTTGTGTGGTTTGTGCACACATTCTGGATCATCTAAGAAAGAAGTTGGATAGTAAGGGGGAGAAGTGCATATTTTTTGCATACAATGAAGAATCCAAAGCATACAGATTGTATAACCCATCTACCAAGAAATTTATGATAAGCAGATATGTGCAATTTATTGAGGAAAAATCTTGGGATGGAAGCATTGAGAAAAAAATGAATCTTAAAAGTGGTTTGTCTCATGATGATGATGAGGAAGAAATGGCTGAAATAAACCCCTAATTAGCAATAGCACCTCCAGCAACACAAGGACATAAAGGAACACCACAATCAGGTATGAAAACACCCTTGAGAAGTGATGACAGTGCTTCTCCAAGCACATTACAAGGAACAAATTTGAGTGCTTCTACAAGCACAAGTTCAGCAAGTGAAAGAGGAACCAGATTCATAATTTTGAATAAAATTTATGAATAGGAATAAGGTATGAACTCTTTATTTTCATTATATTGTCATTAAGAAGATCCTATTCATTTTGAAGAAGAATTAAAAGATAAGAAATGGATAGATGCTATGGATGAAAAGATAAATTCCATAAAGAAAAATAAGACATGGGAATTAGTTGATCTCCCAAAAGGAAAAGAAGTTATTGGAGTAAAATGGGTTTATAAAACCAAAAGCAATGTTGAAGGTAAGATTGAAAGGAATAAGGCCAGACTTGTTGTCAAAGGCTACAAGCACCAACAAGAAAGAGATTATGAAGAAACATTTGCACTGATTGTAAGAATGGAAACAGTAAGAGCAGTTTTGTACATAGCAGCACAACATAAGTGGAAAATTTACCAAATGGATGTGAAATCAACATTCCTAAATGGAGTATGGATGGAAGAGGTATATGTTGAACAACCTTTGGGATATGAGAAAGCAGGCCAAGAGCACATGGTATGTAGATTGAAGAAAGCTCTAGATGGGCTGAAACAAACACCAAGAGCATGGTACAGTAGGATAGATGGCTATCTACTGGAAAATGGGTTTGAGAAATGTGAAGGAGAACCCACACTATACATCAAGGAGAAAGATGGTAATATGCTCATAATTATCTTGTATGTTGATGACATTATATTCACAGTTAATGATGCTTACCTCATTGAGAATTTTAAAACAGTCATGAAGGATGAATTTAAGATGACTGATATGGGATTGTTGAGATACTTCTTAGGAATAGAAGTAGAGAAAAATGAAAATAAAATTTTTATTTTTCAAGCCAAGTATGTTAAAGAAATTTTGGAAAGATTTAACATGCAGGATTGCAAAGCAGCAGTTAATCCTATAGTGATGGGATTGAAATTGAGCAAAGAAGACAAAAGCAAGGATTTTGATCCAAGTTTGTATAAAAGCATAGTTGGCAGCCTTATGTATTTGACTGGAACTAGGCCAGATATTATGCATGCAGTGATTTTAATTTCCAGATTTATGGAAAGGCCAAGGAAGGCACATTGGCAAGCAGAAAAATGAATTCTCAGGTATGTGAAAGGAACAAATAGCTATGGTATTTTATGCACCACTTCAGAAAATTTTGAATTGATTGGATATACTGACAGTGATTGGGCTGGAAGTATAGATGACAGGAAATGCACCTCTAGCTATGTTTTCTGTATGGGATGAGGAGCCATTTCATGGGCTTCTAAGAAACAACTAATTGTGGCTTTATCTACAGCAGAGGCAGAGTATGTGGCAGCTACAACAGTACCATTTCAAACAGTTTGGATGAGGAGAATGTTAAGAAGTTTGTGTTATGAACAGGTAAAAGACACGACAATTTACTGTGATAATAGCTCAGCTATAACTTTATCCAAGAATTCAGTGTTTCATAAGAGAACGAAACACATTGATGCAAAGTATCACTACATCAGAGAGTTAGTGAGCAATGGAGAAATAGTTCTGAAGCATTGCAGAATAGAAGAGAAGTTTTCTGATATACTAACAAAACAATTGGGGCAGAAAATTTTTAACTATCTCAGGAAATACTTGAGTATGCTAGAGAACAACAGTTGTAATTAAGGAGGAGTATTGGAAATTGATTCCAACTGCTACATGCAGAAGCAGGACGACGAGTTTAATTGATGATGGGAGAGGTAAAAGACAGCGGCAACAATCTCTAGTTTTTGAACTTACATGCTATCACCTCATTCAAACCATTTATCTACCGCATTGAATCCTCCACCAACCACACTCAACACACAACCAGCCTCATTTTGACGGCATCTAATATGGGTAGCGAAGGTTGAAGTTGACCCACTGGAGAAGGTGATGTCACCTTCCTCCAGACCAATGAAGACAACTCCGTGGGGTAAAGAAACGAGCTTTGGCTTAAATATTAGACTCCACGGAATATAGAATATATAAAGTGTTAATGTTTTTTTTTTTAAATGCTGCAACATAAATTTTACATTTTTGTTTTAAACTTAGTTTATAAATATTTCATAATATATATTCTAAATATATTATATTTACAATATATATGAATATTGTAATGAAACGTAAAAGAAATATACATATGCAGTGTGCATTGTATGAAAGGTAATTTTGTTCGATGGCAGAAGAAGACAGAGTGTGAAAATGCTATAACTGTGTTAAAAAAAAAAAAAAAAAACAGAGAAGAAAAATCTTGAATCGCTGTGTGAGTGTAGCAGCCAGAAGATTTTTCATTGTAAACCAAAACTTCGTTCTGAAGACAAAATCTCATTTTGTAATAGTTTTATGCTTAATGAAATAGTGGTTTTAAGTGTCTATGTCCAAATTTATTGCTAATGAATCTCTGTATTGAGTTGGAAATTGGAATATTCAGAAATTCCAACATAAAGAAAATGTCAAGGAGGAAATGGGAATTTGTGAAGTTGAATATAGTTGATGGCTTTTATTGATTTTTCTTCGGCATGGTTTAATCGTGTTAAGTTGTGTCTTGATGTAAGACAGTACATGCATCGAATGATAATGTGGTCGTAATGGTGTCTTTGTGGCATTATAATAAATGCAACCAAAATTTCATTTGAGAAACAAAATAATTTGGAGTGAAGTTACCTTCAATTGATTGAAGGTTTTTCTTTTAATTTTTTTTACATGCGGGTGACATCCTTACAATTAACATATGAAGTTCCTAAAATTTGATGAAATGGAAAATCATCCATGTCAATATAAAAGAAATAATAATAGTCCGTAGTGAGAGTGAAAAAAGGTGATCTCCTATGCGGCAGCTATATGTCAAACAAATACCTAACGGTCACTCGGAGAAGAGGATTCTTTGCTTTCCGTTAAAAAACAACTTTCTACATTAATAGTGCTAGTTCTTGTGATTCTTTCACCCGAATTCTGCTGTACAATTTACCAATTTAACTACCACCAACTTGACTTTTAACATTATGTTACCCAAATTTCAATTAGTGTGGAATTAAAGTGCATATATCGTGGAACCAACTCGACTATTTTGTTACACCATGTTGATTTAGGTGGCAACAAGCTAATAACTATAATATAAACATTGATCGATCAATTCTAACCCTTCGAAAAAAAATTAATACTGCTCATTTATTTTCAATATTAATATGTTAATACCCTTACTCAACCATATCTTACCATAGTTAAATAAACTCGGCCATATCTTACCGCAGTTGATTAAATAAAACTAGATTGAGAAATGTGTTTATATATATCGGTCGTACAAATGTGATAAATTGTTTTTTTAAATAAATTATAGTAATATATCAAAATACAATAGATTCGTATGGCTTGATGATAACTCTATTTGAGAAGGCTAATCTAAGTTATGATTTACTCTCATGAATACCATTATTAATGTGATGCTGATATTAGTAGATTTTTTGGCTTACGTGATCCATCGATAAATTATGAAGAAATCTTTCGGTAATAATCACATTATCATGAACAAGGTAATGGCGATTCGAACCAACCAATGTGGTTGTTCATCACCTAGTCTAATGATGAACCACCTTTGGTTGATTGAGAAGCAGCGTGTTTTATTAATGTGATGCTGATATTTTCAGTTTAATTACTAATTTATTTCGAGATTAACTATTCACAGTGTAAAAAGGGAAAAAAATAATATTCAACTCTCGATGGTCCTAACATTTAATATAAAACACATTATACCCACCATTCAAACTTTTTAAAGACAACCTTTGGAATATATATCCAGAATACATTCCTCGACTGATTTACCATTAATTTCTCTGATAAATATCTTCCTAAGGGCTTTCAACGCGTAATCTTTTGATAGTTTTCCTAAAAAGCCTATTTAGTTCTCTTTATACATGAGTGAAAGAGAGACATGCAAATTATTAGTCAACTCATCTTAATTTAGTAGCGAGTTCTTATAATACTGAATCGCAGTTTTCCTGCATATCCTTCATCTAATTGATAATGAATAAGGAGACACGAAATATTTGTAAATATGGGATGGTTTCCTAACGTTCCAGGCTCAAAAGTGCTTGAAGAGAAAGTTGTTCTGCTCTTTAACTCGCTCTATGACCCACTTTAGTCGATACTTGAAAAGAATGGATGGAATTTCAGTGGATTGGTTCTACGCACTCCTCGATCCCCCTTTTTTTTATTTTTAATTATAAATAAATTAAGTTATAAACCAAATAAATTATAAAATATTATATATAGTTTTATTACTCTTAACTAGATTAACAAGATTATGTAAATAATAATTTATTTTTTTATTAATAGTAGAAGTGTAATTTGATATAAGGTTTATTATGAATAATTATTAGGTGAATAGTAAAGATTTAATTTTTATAATATATTTTAGAATTTTTTTATTAATATACACAAATCAAAGATTAAAATATATTACAGGGTAAAAATGTTATTTCTTCACTGGTACATTTGGTCAAAATTCTGACACTTTAGTTCCGACACTTTTGATGTATTGTTAGAAATTTCCCTAATTTTTATCAATTTTTCAAATCCCGTCTAGAATCGGCGCTATATCAACGTTTAGGGACATCATTAGTATTTCGACGTTTAGGGACATCGTGGGTATTCCGACATTTAGAGAAGTCGTCGGAATATCGACGTGTAGGGACGCAACATAAAAAATGCGACGTTTCTAAGACTTTAGTTGGTAGTGCGTCGACTTGGGGAACACGTCACTATCTTGAAATTTAGAGCGATTGTCAGTAGTGTGACGTAATTGGGCTTAACCGTCGGTATTGCGACGATTAAAGGATAACCGTCGATATTGCGATGATTAAAGGATAATTGTCAGTGTTTCGACGTGTTGATTAAACGTCGTAAGAGTGATGACGGTAAACATTGTAATTTCCCTTAGATTTTAACCAATTTTTTCTAAGAAATGTTAACCGAGTTTCGTAGTCTTCATTTTCGATATCTGTTCCCTTGTGCCTTCGTTCGGTCGAGCGTGCCATGTGAGGGCGCCCGACCAAACTTGTTCTGGTCGGGTCGGGTCGTTTTGTTTGAGGAAGGCCGTATCAAATTTGCTAAGTTGTGACTGCACGGGTGCCTTTTGCACGTTCGTGTGGTCCATTCGCCATTTTCTCCCTTGTGCCTTCTTCGGTCATGTGCATCATGTCGCGTTGTGTGAGGGTGCCCGCCCAAACGTGTTCCGATCGGGTCATTTCGTTTGAGGGTGGCCGTATAAAATTTGCTAAGTTGTGACCGCATGAGTGCCTTGTGCAAGTTCATGTGGCCCGTTTTCCGCTTGCTCCCTTGTGCCTTCGTTCAGTCGAGCTCACAGTGTCGTTTTGTTTAAGGGTGCCCGCCTAAACCCGTTTAGGTCAGGTCATTTCGATTAAGGGTGCCTACCTGAACGCGTTCAGGTCGGGTCATTTCGGTTGAGGGCACCCGCCCAAATGCATTTGGGTCAGGTTGTTTCGGTTGAGGGCGCCCGTATCAAATTTGCTAAGTTGTGACTGCACGGGTTCCGTATGCACGTTCGTGCGGCCCGTTTTCCGGTTTCTCCCTTATGCCTTCATTCGATCGTGCACGTTGTGTCATACCATGTGAGGGCGCTCGCCAAAACACGTTCAGGTCGGGTCATTACATTTGAGGGCTGTCATATCAAATTTGTTAAGTTCTGACCGCATGGGTGCCTTGTGCACGTTCATGCAGCCCGTTTTCATTTTCTCCCTTGTGCCTTCATTCGGTCGGGCGCACCGTGTCGTTTTGTTTGAGTGCCCCTGCCCAAACCCGTTTGGGTGGGGTTGTTTTGGTTGAGGGTACCCACCCAAATGTGTTCGGATCAGGTCATTTCGGTTGAGGGCGCCTGCCCAAACGCGTTTCGGTCGGGTTTTTTTGGTTGAGGGCGCCCCTATCAAATTTGCTAAGTTGTGACTGCACGGGTTCCCTATGCACGTTCATGCGGCCCGTTTGCTGGGTTCTCCCTTGTGCCTTCATTCGGTCCTGTGTGCTGTGTCGCGCCATGTGAGGGTGCCCTCCAAAATGCATTCGGGTCGGGTCATTTTGTTTGAGGGTGGCCGTATCAAATTTGCTAAGTTGTGACCACACTGGTGCCTTGTGCATGTTCGTGTGGCCCATTTTTCATTTGCTCCCTTCTGCCTTCGTTCAGTCGGGTGCCCCGTATCATTTCGTTTGAGGGCGCCCACCCAAACCCATTCGGGTCGGGTCATTTTGGTTGAGGGTGGTTGCCCAAATGTGTTCGGGACAAGTCATTTCGGTCGAGGGCACCCGCCCAAACATGTTTGGGTTGGGTCATTTCGGTTGAGGGTGCCCATATCAAATTTTCAAAGTTGTGACCACATGAGTTCCTGGTACACGTTTGTGTAGCTTGTCTGTCGGTTGTTCCCTTGTGCCTTTGTTCAGTCAGGCAAGATGTGTCATGCCATGTGAGGGTGCCTTCCCAAATGCGTTCGGGTCGAGTCATTTCAGTTGAGGGCACCTGTATAAAATTTTCTAAGTTGTGATCACACGGGTGCCCTGTGCACATTCATGCAGCCCGTTTTTCGGTTCCTCCCTTGTGCCTTCATTCATTTGGGTGCACCGTATCGCGTTGTGTACGCGCCCACCCAAATGCATTCAGGTCGGGTCGTTTCGGTTGAGGGCGCTCGTATCAAATTTTCTAAGTTGTGACCGCACAGGTGCCCTGCGCATGAAATTCGTGCGGCCCATTTGCGAGTTGCTCCATTGTGCCTAATTGGTTCGTTCGGGTGCGCCGCATGAGGGTGCCCGCCCAAACGCGTTTGGGTTGGGGTGAAGCTGCAACAAGGAAATAGAGTTTGGGTAGAGTTGGGTAAAAACGCGTTTAGCATTCACCCGTAGGTGGATTCGGGTTCCTTCTGCAGGGTGCATGCAGAACAATGTTTAGGGCAGGGTTGAGTCAAGTTCCATTTGCAGGACGCATGCAGAATAGTGTTCAGGGTAGGCGCGTTTAGGTTGAGTCGGGTTCGTGCAGCGCATCCATGTTCAGGATGTGGGGAACAATGTTTGAATGCGCGAAGGTCGTTCATCGGGGTCAGGCCAGGTCGAACATAACCCAAATGCGTTCAGGAGATGCGTGCAGGATGTCACCTCGGTGACTCACTTTCAGACTGTGACCCCGGTGACCCGCGTGCAGACCGTGACCCCAGTGACCTGCGTGTAGAAACGCATGCAAGGTGCCGAGGGCATCTGTGACCCAAGTGCCCCACTTGAACCAGAATTCTTGCAGACTTCAGAAACATGTTCTAAAAGGGAATTTTGGGGTTCCTTTGGATTTTTTACAATGTTGGGGAGCTGTTAAGTCTAGACCAAGGTTATACAAGCACATTTGGAAAGAATCATAAATGTTTTATGCAGGCTTGGTTGTATAATTATTGCAGATTGTACATTTTTATTGAAACATAATATCAGGCAGACTTATTAATGGGATTTTCCCCTCCCTAATCCCATAACCACTAACTCATTATTCAGGTACCTTATAACCCCTAACTGTGCCTAAATCCCCTAACCCCTAGGCCCCAAATCCATAATCACTTAACTACTAACTCATTATTCGACCCTTAACCCCTAAATGCACCTAAATCCCCTAACCCCTAACCCCCAATCCCTAAACCCTTAACCACTAACTCATTATCTTCGTAACCCAAATCCCTAATCCCTTAACCACTAAATCAATATTACTCCCCTAACCCCTAAATGTGTATAAATCCCCTAACCCCTAAGCCCTCAATCCCTAACCCCTTAACCACTAACTCATTATTCTCCTAACCCCTAACCCCTAAACCCCACACCTCTAACCCCTAATCTCCTATTCATCAAACCCCTAAGCCCCTAATCCCTAATCCCTTAACCACTAACTCATTATTCCCCTAACCCTTATAATAGTCCTTAAAACCCATTGGGATTGGCCATTCAAAATGAGAGTGGGTCTAGTTGGGGCCTACGATCGAGTGATTAATTCCCCCTTCTTGGCAAGGTGTAATTTTTTCCCTGTCAACAACCCTATAGTCCTTAATCCATCTAACATATACTTATAAAATGCTCTTTTTTTGTAAATTTGGCCCTTTACTATGCCATGAAAACCCTCCAGAAAATTATTAAATGATGGGAATTCCTATTCATGTGTGAAGCTAGTCATGGAATGTGACAAGTCATCCAAGATACATCCAAATATTTGATTTGTGCCTTAAGGAATGTGAAATAACGGGTCAAGGGGACACATGGGTTGCATGGATGGGTATAATTTAGAGGTGCAAGCATGGTTTAATATTATCTATAATTGTAGTATTAGAGAATGAGAAGGGGGATTAAGACCTAATTTCATATAAGGGGCTAGGGGACCTAGATGGAAGGTAGCGAGAAAAATCGATAGGGGAACCCCCAATAGTGGTGATAATTCAGGGATTAGGAGTCCAATGATCACAAACCATAAGCCCTCAACCCATAGCCATTGAATTATATATCCCCTTAGCCCCCAATCCATAATACCTTAACCCCTACACTCATAACTCATAACCCATAAACCCCTTGACTCATTAAATATTAAGAAAATAACCCCTAACCTGCTATAATCCATGAACCTTGTAAGCCATAACTCCTTATCCTCTTAACCTGTGACCCTTAAATCCTAATCCTTCACCGTTAAACACCTTAATTAACTTCTAATCCCTTAAACACCTAAATCACATAAATCTTAAGTCCTTAACCACTAAATCCTCTGACCCTAAATCCCTTGTAAATTAACCCTTTACCCTTGAAACCCTTAACCACTAAGTATCTTAGGCTGAAAATAACACCACAAACAAACATATTAACCTCCTAGGAGAATCCTTCACCTCTAATTGAGCATATTGGAAACATTTGATTTTTAGATAACTAGGTATTGGTTATGAGGGTATCATGTAATTGTGGGTAATGCCATTATTACCATGTATACCAAACATAGAAAAATTAGATAATTTTCTATGCCTCCATTTGAATCACTCACAATATCCACACTTCGTGTTCATATGGATCTTGTAGTGCTCTCTCACACAAGGAGTTGGAAATGATTAGATCACTCAAAAAGACAAAGCCTCTCTAGCGATTAAAGTTGTAACGCAATTCATCAAGTGATTTACACCACTGATATTATAAATGACATCATTCTATGTTTGTGTCAAGTTTTTATAAAGGTTATTTATAGACAATACATTCAATGTATGTGGACTTCATCTAATTTTTAGGGCCTCAACTATAATATGGATTTTGTATTAGGAAAACTTAATGCAAATGAAAGGGGGCCTTTTTGTTTAACTATATATGCACAAGACCATTAGATACTTCCCTTCAGACCCCCCTTGGTTGATGTTAAAAAATGAGTTTTCTCAATTTAATCAAGGGAAAATAAAATTAAGAATTTCTTGTTGCATTTTTCAACAGAAAAGCACAATGGTTTATGAGTAGCAACAAGCACCATGGTTTATAAATCTAAGCAAGCAATTGTATGTTCAATCACTCCTTGTTCACGCTCAAGCTTTTTTATATATGGGAAAATAAAACTAATGAAGGATGAGCCACTCTTTGGTGTAATTCCCCCCGTGTAATGTTCTTGCATAGGTTTCCTTCCTGAGAAATCTCTTCAACACCAAAAATTTTGGACCCCCTCCTCTCCTCATCTCTTGTATTTAATGTTGTTTGGGGTTACCTCCAAATGTGACTAACAGGGCACTCTTACCCCTCCCTTGCATTTTGCTACCCAACAAGTTACCCTTTTAGGGAACGAAACATAGATGACATCGCCATGCATTAATGGCTAACTTGCTCAGACTCTAACCTGTGTGCCTCTTCCTTTGGATTTTAAGAGTCACTTAAATGTTTTATTACGTGAATGTTGATAAATATAACATAAAAAAATTAAGTGATTAATAAATTAACATTGTAGTCTAATTAGTGATTTTTAATTAAATTTACTAATTCATAATTAATCAATTGACATTAATTATTTTAAAGAATTATTCTTTAACTTAGAATTAATACATGATTAAACCATTGATGCACAATGAATAGTAGCACATGTCCATGCCTCAATATCATTATAGGAACATGAATGAACTTTTACTAGTAATAATTTTATTAGATTAACCACACCGAGTTTCCATGCAAGAAATCTAAAATTATGATGAGATGCTCAATTACACAAAGGTGTTTATAGATCATATTTAATGTAATGGTGTTACATCTATCAGGTAGATCACCCGAGGAGGGGGATTTTCTAGACACAAAATGGAAAACAAATGCTAAGAAAAGGAGACTTGTCACACACTCTTCAAATTAAGAGTGTGGATAGGTGTGTTTGATGTAAGCATTAAACTGAACCTTTTACTTGTGGAAGATTTATGAAGCGAAGGATACATATGCAAATAAGTACTGATTCAAAATTTCATTTGGTGAAATGTAAGTTACCTTGTGGAATTTGAGACCCCTAGCTTAGCCTAAATATCGTCCTTTTTTTTTAATTTCCAATAATGCTTAGCCTAATTACCTTACCGTCCTTTTTCCAAAAAATATTACCTAATCAATTTTATTATATCAATGGTCTATGCATGTATGCTGAGAGTAGATCCCAGAAAGGAAAGCTACATTGTTCATTCAACCGATCGATTCAAAGAAAATTAGTTTCTTTGGATGTATGGCCCATGCTTTGTGATTCCTTCAACTACCCAGCCAATGAGCGAATGAGTTGCACCTACACTGGACAAAATAGAGGGACAAATAGTAGGGGACCCATTGGTTCAAGGGTTTAGCAGGGGACCCATTGGTTCAGGGGTTTAGCATGGGACCCATTGGTTCAGGGGTTTAGCAGGGAACAAATAGCAGGGGACCCATTGGTTCAGGTGTTTAGCAAGGGACCCGTTGGTTCGACCACCAACCACTAAGAAAAGACAACTACTAGCTCGACCAGGAAATCAAGTGAAATCAGCCTTTTTCAACCCACAAAATGGTAAGGATACACCAATTTATATCTTCGAAGAAATATAAAATTTCATATCTTCTTCCATAGAATATTTTCCTCATTTCTGCCTCTTTTCTTCCAAGAAAACAAATGTGTTTTTTGCATCTATTATTTCAAGTAGAAATTAAAGTATACATTGATTGTGCCTATGCATAAGAGCTTCTTTCAAACAATTTCTAGATTATCATCAGATTCTGCAAAACATATTTCTAATAAATTTTGAACATCAAAAGAAGATTTCCACCGATAGTGCTAACATTGTGGACAACCCAAAATAATATCTCAAAACTTGCTGTAAAGTGCTTTTAAAACAATATTTCTAGGAAAGCTGAAACCAAAACCCTCTCTATGATTCTCCATGCATATTCCATTTTCTGATTGCAATGGGATCCTTTGAAACATGATGTGGCAGAGAATTAAATTATCTGTGAACATGCTGAATAGAAGTTGAATTAAAAGCTTCCTGGAATTCCTTAACTTAGTGTTGCCAGTGAGAGAGAACCAGACTATCCAATGTCACAAATACTGTAAAACTCTAATTACCACTTTTGAGTCTCCAACAACCTGAAGATTTTGAACGCCTTTAACCATAGAAAATTTTAATAAGGCTTAAAGGGCTACTTATCTTGCATGAATATTAGAACCACTACCAGTTCCAAGAGTTAGAATTAATGATCATAACTGTAATGAAGGACAATAACAGCAACATAATCACCCAACATTTGACATGCACCATAGAAATAACTCCAAGTAATATTAAGATTGAAAGAGGGAACATGCCTAAGGTTGAACCTCAAAGCCTCTGCTTTACGCACTTAGTTACACTTTTTATCATCATCTTATTTTCGTAAGTCTTCTTATATTTTTTTCTAAGAACATACAAGATATTGGGAAAAATATTGCCATCCTCTAGCAACATTCTAATCTATTGTTAAGTGATTAGCACAAGATAATGTGCATTTATGACCAATCCAAGCTAATCTGAGTTGGGATGAGTTGAAGTTGGTAAATTTTGTTCCTTTTCCAATTGAAGCAAGGGAAGGTTATTTTGGTTTCCATTATCAATGACCATATATGATAATTTGTGTTTGATTTGACAATTCTAGGTACAAAGAGCTTCCTTGTTGCTGGAAAGGCTATCGTTGGGCAATAGAATCAAGTGTGGATCAATGTAGCTGGGATTTTCGACATCAACTTATAAGTCTCCAACCTCTCAATAATTATTAGAAAGGAATTGAACATTGAATTTAGGGTTGAGTTCATTCTTATCCATTTTTGGTCAACTTCTTCACAAGGAAGAACAAGTTTAGTATTTTGAGAGAGGTTGAAATCCTTTGTTCCATGGGTCAAGCTCAGTTTTTCCAAGGGGTCGAGTTATCCACTCAAGAGGTCCATATTAACTCTTACACTCAGCTGTCGAATTCTGTAACAAAGGAAGTACAATAACCAGTCACAAGGGAGCTCGAATTTTGTCTTTGTCTTATGGGCATGTTTTTGGAAGGCAGGATTGATATTTTTCTCATTTGCTAAAGTTTTTACCTCCTAAGAGTGACATTGTGTTTAAGGACGAGTTGCTAGAAAAATTTCCTTGTTGGCTATAGCATTATTGTGGGTTTATTTAACCTCTTCTGGATGCTATCACAATATCTGTGTGTGGGTTATGGAGACGCCTTAATTACATGTGTGCAGAGGGTGTCATTTAGGAGAAAAATGGAGCCATAAATGTTGTTGAGTGTCATGATCAATGAAATCTCATGCAAATGACAGCTTCGATGTTAAGAATTTACCTTCCTTTATATTCAATAAGAAGGTCATGGTTAGGCAGAGAAGTATTACGGTGTTTAATAATACATAGCATACATGCATTAATATCATAATATGCATAGTGATAGTAAGATTTTCCTTTAGACAAAATTGAGAAGGGAAGCTCATGAAACATTTGCTCTCCAATCAGGCAAAAAAATTTGAATGAAGACCTAAGCAAGCCCAATTGTGGCCTATCAACTTCAAAATTCCCTGACATTTGCAGGTTTGAATAAAATACAAGTCTAGGATGTTCTCTTGGTTGTTCCCTTAATCTTCCTTCACAAACAACAACAAATAAATAGATATTTTTAATTTATCATTATGTAATCAATATTCACCCTTAAAGTTCAAGCATGCTCCAGTTTAAAATAAGAGTCCTAAATTGCGAGTCGTTTAAAATCAGAGTCCTAAATTGTGAGTCTACCTTACCACCTCAATGAAAATTCTCATACTTAAATGCAACTGTATATTCATCCTAAATCTAGAATGATTAAGTACCAAAAGGAATAAAAAATAACGTAGATGAAAATCTCTTAATGCGTAAAATATCCCAAGTTAAGATGAATATATGTTTGTGTGTGTGTGCATGTTAATTAATGTTAGGTATTATTTTCTTAAATTCTCTTACGTTACAATTTGTTTTTAGTATTTTGATTTATGCATGTACATTACTCAACTCTCTCATATCAGGCAGTAGAATGCACCTTGCCTCCTCTTGGTGCAATGAGTAAACCTAAGATTTTAAAACATTGAAACTGCTTTCAATGCTATTATCACAGCAACAAATTAATTTGGTAGCTGTCAAGGTTAAACACAAAAATATGAAGAAAAGAATGAGAATTTTTCCAAAGCACACATGCAAGCAATAGATGTGCAGCACTACCACCAGAAGATGCTAATTTTCACAATCATTAATACTTGTAACCACATGGAGCTATATTTAGTAAAGTTTTTATTTCAGGCATGGAACTTGAAACTGGAAATTAGGTTGCTCAATTAATTTATGGGAATTTCAACAATTAATGATTAGAAAGGTAGGTAGAATGCTAAGCTATTCATAGAATCATAGCCATCAGAATATTTTACGCATGCTAGCCTCACCAGCACCCATGGACCTTCATATTTCTCAATCAACTAAGACAATGTCGCAATCATAATAAAAATCACTCGATCTATGAACTCTCCCAACCCAATGGCATGAGTTAGTTAGAGTCTCTTCCCCACCTCATCCCCTAGATGACTTCCCATGAACTTCCTCAACCCAATGGTATAAAATCAGGGATGTGGAGCCTACTCCACCAGAGGAAGGATATAGATCGTTATTGGGACAACCTCCTGGAGGCCATGTTCTTACTACGTGTCATAGGATGTTCTTACTCCCCATTTTGAACCATTGTACCTAAAAGAAAATGATTCTGGAATAAAACAAAAACAAAGTGATCAATGGTATAGAATTGGGGATGTGAAGCCGAATCCACCAAAGGAAGGATATAGTTCATTACTAGGACAACCTCCTAGAGGCCATGTTATTACTACATGTCATAGGATGTTCTTACTCCCCATTTTGAACCATTGTGCCTGAAAGAAAATGATCCTGTAATAAAACAAAAACAAAGTGATCTTGAACTAAAAAGGTCAAGGCCTTGAAGTTATACATGGAAAAATAAGAGAAATGGTTGCATCCTGAATCTGTTGAATACACAAAAACCATAAGCTACAAGGCATCCTATTTCTACACCCCACCCAAATCCCACAAATGCATACCAAAAATTAACTGTTAGGATATTAAATGTTCGATAAACATTAGGGAATTCATTGAATGTTTCCTTGGTACTTTGAATGAAAAGTATCTACCATCTACCAAGGGGTGGGATTCCATTCCACTTCTTAATGGCACCTAAACTCCATATTTCCTTGACTTCCATGACAACTTCTACTAATCAAATTTCCCCCTGCTAGCCCATAAGGGGTGAACATGTCACCTGGAGAAATTAAACCCTAGTGGGGGCAACAACAAAACCCCACATGAGCTTTCTAAATAGATACTATAGTCTAGATATATGGCATGTTTCGACAATAAACACTAGACAAATTAGTTTGTCAAATCCTTTTAAGCATACACTAATTATCTTGAAGACACCTTCAGCACTCTATGTGAACAACTTCATTCTTTAATTTAGAATACAATCAGTGGACCTGATCTTATTAGATACAATTTTGGAACAACAATGACTAGATAAGTCGCATTAACTCCACCCCTATGAAAATTCACATGGAGAAAAATGATTTTTCAATGTTGGAAAATGACAAGATATATACTCATTGTTTGATGTTGAAGACAATACATATAAGAGATGTAGGCATACTTGAAAAATATGTCAAAATGAATACAGTGCAATATGTTTATCATAATATAGGGTTTTCTCAACTATAAAGAGTGGGGAGGGATTCTGTCAAGAAGGATATAAGTTCTCTGTTTATGTAATGTGATCTTTTGGATTCCAATGAAATAAGACAAACACACACGCTAAGGAAAAGAGATGATAGTCAACCTAAATAAATGAAATAGATGATATTAATCTGAAATAGCATGAAAAATGTAGGAAATGAACCATAAAAGACACTAGTGTGCCCATCCTAGATTTACCCCACTATCTAAAGTTGGTTAAAGTAACTCCTGAAATTATAGTTACACACCAGTTATGCTGGGATACACCACAATGGAATTACAACCTTGATTACAAGCTCTCCAGATCTACCTTACACTTTCAAGAGGTAAGGTAAAATTTTAAAAGCATAAAATTCTCTTTTTTATGTTCCCAATTTCAGTTCCCCAACTTCAATTCTAGACTTATACTTCCTCCACTATTTATTCCCCCAAGATGGTATTGAAGAGACTAATTCAAATATTCTATGATTATTTATGGTCTTCACGTAGCAGGCAAGGTAGAATCACCAATCCAGTATCATTTTCAATAGTGCGTGCTCCTCAACTCACATGAAGTGTAGGTCTGGTGGAAGGCCCAATGTCACTCCCAGTAGTGAAAGGAGTAAAGGGCATGGAAATTTTTAGGGGCTAATATTCGCCGTGGGCTAATTTTCCATGGTTTTCCAAGAAAAAAGATTCGCCAATTCCCATTTTTTAATAAGTTTGATTCGCCCAAATTTTACAATGTAAAATTATTTTACCTTAAAATTTTCCAACATTATATAGACAATATATATTATATCATTATAAATTTGAATAATTTTACATATACATCAATAAAAAATTTATAGTTTGCATATTGAGGAATGGATAGTGAGATTATGATTTTAAACTTTTAAAATAATTTTCCATCCTTAGAGTGCCCCTAGTAAAGGGGTTGTTGGACATCACACCTTCAGATGAGATTTGGAAGTAGATTATTCTTTTTTATGCTTCAATGATGCACACCTCCTATAAATACCTCTTGTTGCCTTGCTACTTAATTACTGGAATTCCACTGCAAAAACCTGTGAGGATAGATGGGACTTGGTGGTCCTAAAAAATTTCTTTAACCCAAATAAGAGGGTCAAGGAATGGAAGGATGTCGAGATCACAAGAGAGAGGGAGAGAATTGAATGTATAGACCAACAAGTCCTACAACCTGCAATAAAATAGTGTGTGTCTGTGAGAGAGAGAGATAGTGAGTGTATGGCACTAAATAATCCCTTGACCAAGTGTAACACCCAGCTTGAAAAGTATAACTTAAAATATGGGTGCCTGTAGGCTCAAAAAAAAAATCACTAAATGAATCAATATGATGTTACAAATAACTCATGAGATGTGTATTTACAGTGTAAAAACAACTTATAAGGTTTAACGCCTTCACCATTAGACAATTATGGGCCCACAATTTCCTAGGCCAGACTTGGCCACCTAAAATAATATACAATAAAGTAACTAGGTCATCTGTTAAACTATACAACTACGTCTTCCCATTGGTATTACTACGCATTTTGATGGCCATGGATATGTCATAATATACATCAATAAGACAACTAATACTAATGGGAAGACGTAGTAATCATAAGATAATCATATATTCCATCACAACTTAGGAGGGGTAGCATGAGTGACATGCCTCCAAAGCCCAAGGTATTTTTCCAACCTTGATGGTATGATTCTACATCATGTGAATGGATAAAATATTGGCATACAACAATGTATCAAGTATCAACACTTAGTTTTATTCTTGCCTCTCCAAAATGGGAACTAAAAATTTGTTGATCCACACTTAGAAGCTGAGAAAGATCAGCTCAGGATCTTAAATATTGGGGATAAAAAAGATGAATGGAATCCCCATCAAAATATGCACCAAGTGGCCACCATATTAGAGGGTTAATAATCATTGTAGAGCCCATATGTACGTATGATTATAATCTATGTAATGAATGTTTATGGGCACTTGGAGGACCATCAACCAAAACAAAATCCTTATCATGAAAATCTATTTAAGCTAATCTCTAGGAAAATTTTTCCTCCCTTCAAACATTTCAAGCCCTAAGAAGGCAAGATGTTAAACCACTTTCTTAGCAGATCTTGCATTTCCACTATCATTTCATAGCTCATTCATAAATATATTTCTTTGAGAATCACAATGAGAAAGAACCAAATCATCCAAACTTACACTAAAATCATCTAAGGATAAAAATTCAGTCAAAAAAATTTCACCTGAATTCAAGCACTTCACTGTTGCTACTGAACCTTTGCACTTAACATCTGCATTACAAATTTGAGTAAGAAAACTCAGCGATTGTGTTTTATCACCATTGAATAATATAATTTCACTATTTCTGATCAGAATCCCATTCTCCTCACAGTTAAAATCAAGAGGTAATTCCATCTAAAGGAGTTGCCTAGCTGTCCAAAATGGCCCTCCCTCATGCACATTAGTGACTGCTGGTTCATGAAATTTTCCATAAGTCCCCATTGATAGCTGATTCAGTGTAGTTTTATCCAACATAGATTTGATATATTTTGATGTAATCAAATTTTGGTGGCCTAGGTGAAACCATAGTTTTAAAACACACAACCCAAGATCACCTTGAGCCGACTACTGAATGGGAAAGTTTATCATCCCACGACTAATGCGACCACTCATTATAAGGATATGGCAAGGGAACCGAAGATAAGAAAGCATTGTCTTCATATATATTTCATAGCCCTTGTCTACCATTTGATCATGCAACTTCAAAGTCTCTAAGACCTTGTTCTCTTTTATTAGCCCATAAATTATGGTACTGTATGTAATGATGTCAGGCATGCATTCATTATCATTCATTTCTTTGAGGAGAAGGAAATCTTCATCCAATTTCCCTCCCTTGCATTATCCATTGACTGATGCATTATAGGTCACTACAGTTAGCTTTATTTCACTCTTTAAAGATTCACTGACAATCTCTTTAGCCTCATCTAATCTACCTAATTTGTAGAAATTGTCTACTAGCAGGGTGTAACTATAAAAATTTGGCTTACAACCCTTACTTTTAATTATACTCAACCACTCCAGGGCCTCTTTAATGCACAAAGTTTATTTATTAGAAAGGTAAATTTAGAAATTATTTTAGTTTTCATTTTGTGTTTTTAAGTTAGATATTGTTTTCAAGTTTTCACATTTCTAATTTTATTACAATGTAGCAGAATGATCGTGGTAGTACAAGACCAACCCCAGGACGGGATAATCGCAGAAAGGGGCCAGCCGAAGAACATGTAAAGTGCCAACCTTGCTCTATCTTCAAGTATTTTAGTTATTTACATAATTGAAATAATGTTAATTTTGTTCGAATGTGCAGATTTCTGGCCATGGTACGCCTGATGATTCCCTCAATGAGGAAGATTTTTATTCATCCCCATGTCCATTTTTGTTGCTGCAAAAGAAAGGCGCAAAAATAAAAGTTTAACTTGAGTGTTTGGTAGGAGTTACGCCTCAAACAATTTAATTAGGAATGAGGATAAGACAACTTATGACCCAGCTAGATACATATAAGGTAATAATAAAAAATCAAAAGGATATTTTTTTTGTTCTGCATGAGATCAATTGTGATAGTTTGATTTTTAATTTTTACATTAACTAAACTAACAAAAAAATTCTTTTGTATGTAGCATTATTTAACACCTACTTCCCCCGGTGTTGGTGGTAGTTGGACAAAAAGGCAAGATATTTCCAAGGAACCCTCTCATACACCTTCTACGCCTTTAGGTGGTAGCCAAGAAACACACCCTTCCTAAGAAGATACCCAGCCAACCACTGAACGCGTTGGCAGTGATGAGGCTGGTACGGCCAACTATATTATTACATTTCCTGGAGCTACACATGTCACCTCCACGGGGACCATTGATGGCACGTTTTTGGTGAACGATGAAGGTTTTCATATAAATCATGTACAACTCCCAGGTAATTTTTAATATTTTAACTATTTCATGTACTCTATCTAAAGCATATTTTATCATGATTTTTATTTTTAAATTAATGATAATATCTTTTTCTGTGTAGGAAACAATGAGTTCCACAGTTTTTTGGAGAGTAAGGCGTTGGTAATTTTTGGCCCAACCATATGCACAAGGTGGAATTCCCAGAATTCCAACCTGAAAAAAGAACTTCTAGATTATCTGGAAGCCCTTTTTTTGGTGGGCACATTTGATAGAACAACGGTCGCTCGGGTAGTTGGAAAATATCTAAAATATACGATAGACACCTATAGGAAAAAATTGCAAATTAACTCTAGATATGAGCGTCCTCTCACAATTCCAAACAGGGAGTGGAGAGCATTCATCGATGACGAAAAAGAGAAAAAGGCCAAGAAAGAAGGAAAGATGCTAACTGGACCCGTAAGGTAAATTACAATTTTAATTCAATAGCTTTAATTTTCTCTATGTATAAAATAAAAGTGTGGTACATCATATCTAACTTCAAGATTTTGATGATAGGTTGCCTGACACCTCGAAGGCAGCCAAATCTAGGATTGAAAAAAAAGACCATCACAAGCTAGGCCAGGGTGGCTACTTGAAATTAGCCGCAAGAATTGTAAGTAGGTAAACATCTTATGATTAATTGTATCACCTTCCAACATTTTTGTAATCCCATCAAGTAACATTAAAAATACACAATCATATGTAATGTAGGGTGATGAATTTGGAACGAAAACCACAGAAGAATACAAAGAGATCACTTTTCATTCTAACTATCAAGCCGTAGTTGAACATCATAGAAGCTTTGGATAGGTCCCAAGATCTAGAATGTCTAATAAGGTAAAATGCTAACCTTTCAATATGTTTATTTTCATCCAGAAATTTAATGTCTAACAACTTTGTTTAAATCAGGTGAGCAACACTTTCAACGAGCGAGATAACCCAATATTAAAGCAGTGCATTGAGAGTGAAATATTACCAGAAGTACAGGGTCCTCACGTGCAACCTGATCACTGTAGTGGGGACCAGGCCGACAATGCTACTATTAGTGAGGGCCATGACGGTAATTAATTTCCACTGATAATTTTTTCTAATTATACCTCGATGGTTGTGTCCTTACAACATTTTTTGTTTAAATGACAGAGAATGTTGTACTTGAGCATCGTACAAACAGAGAGGAACGCAGGGCAATGGTTTCAACTGTGACAACTGGTGCACTAGGTAAATAATATCATTGCAATTTTTTTTATTAATATTACCGAACTAGTTCAATGATATTTAAAAACTGACAATTAAAATTTAATATTATCTGTTTTTGTAGGCGATGCCCCGTCACTACATGAGAAAATACATCGTGAGTACGTAACTGGGTTTGCTACGTGTGAAAGGCACGAAATAGAATTAGACGAGAATGATGTTGATGATGTAGTTAGGAGCTTTAGAAGTAGGAATAAGAAAAATAAAATTTGATAATGTAAAATATTGTATTATTATAATACAAATGTTACCATACTTGGAATATTTTTTGCGTTATATAAAACTCATTTATCGTACTATTTTTATGTCAAACACTTTCAATGTTTTATGGCATACTTTTTGTTGCATTGTTGTTTTATTAGTTATTGAATTTTTTTTTTCTGCTCATGAAAGTAAAAAATGAAATATAGATTGGGTGTTGGGTAATTGAGAATGATGTGAGGGGGGGGAGGGGCCATAAGAGCTTCCACCTTCACATGGTTGGCTCTATTTGGTAGAGAATAATTTATTGGAGCAATTTAATCTTGGAGCAAATCTCCCTCGATCCAACGTAGCAACAAAAAACTCACGGTTGACTTAGTTGCTACTCTTTCAGATCGTGGGAGGGTTGTTCCAAGTTCAGGCGACTCCAATAAATTGTTATTGAAATGAAGAAGAGCTTATTCAGGTATGTTTTGAAATTTTCAACATATGTTCTAACATTATCATAATAATGCATCTTAGAGTAAAAAATAGTACATCAATTACTTGTATTTATTGTATACATAATTATGGATTTTGAATGACTTGGCAGCGCATGTACAAATCCTCTTGCATCATGAGAAATACAACTTGTCAACCAGAGCCATGTCCAGGATTTTTTTGCTTGTGTTCTTGACTAGGTTCGTAGTGTCACATTTTGTAAGTTCCTTTAGAGTTCATAATTCAATATGAAGTTTGTTCATGATTCTTATCTGGTTTTTTGTATGTGTTTTTTCCTCTATTTGGTTGTAAGTTTGAACATGCTTTTATACATTGAAACATTTTTTTTATACTTACTTTTTCTAGATATGGTGATATAATCACCATTGTATCGTATCCATCTTATCGCATTCCCTTATGTTGTAGTTAGGTACAAAGAACTCCAGGTGTAGGTTAGAAAATTGGACCTAGATCTAGCAAATTCCATTGATTACTTGAGTTTTTTATAGGGGTTACTCCATGTACGTAAAATGATTTCCAGCCAGGATTCAAATATCCCCACTCAGCCTAGTCTTGCAAGGTTGAAGGGTTCACCCAACACAAGGTTTATCATACTAAGTGAACAAAATGAGAGCTATGGTTTATGTCTGTGTGTGTAATCTCTATGTTTGTATGTGTGTTGGCTCACACACATACACACTGTTGAGTTATCAAAGTTGAATCTCAAAGGTGTTTTTAAAAATATAAGCACACATGGACATTATTGAGCCAACAAGTCCTGCATATTTACTTCTCATAAAGAAGTATCGATGTGGAAAATCCATGAAATATAATTATGTCAACTTTTTCACGTATTTCTTCCACATTTTTCCAAAAAAACACATTTCCATGTGCTCTTGTTTTCCCATTTTTCTAAGAAATGAAATGGTAGCATATTATGCTATTGATGGTGAAGGTTGTTGTGTCTACCTATAGGTGCCCTACGTTCCTTCGACAGTTAGAACTAGTTTAACTAAAATAAAATTGAAATAATTGACCTTGATTTATAAAAATTAGCAATCACACGTGCTTAACTGAACTCTAACGCCTCTAACTTAAATTTACTGAAATAACTGAGTGACAAGAGCTATTTCACACAAGTTAACTGCATCCAAGTTGTTTGTTGAGGTGGAAATTCAAGTTTTGTCAATTTAATCAAGGTAAAATCAAATGGAGAATTTCTTGTTGCATTTTTCAACATCTATGTTGCCATATGTTGCACACTAGATCTTGTAGATTCATTTAGAAGTCACCACTAGTTTCTTTTCAGAACAATCAAGATATACTTCAAACTTGATGATATGTGTGCTCCCTCTGAGATCGGATCTCATTTAGTATAATATATCTCAACACAAATCATTGGTTATGGGAGAGTCCTCTTCTCACGAGAATTTATTTCTTCTTCCATTACTTCCACCTGTTGTGAGATCTTTGGAAACTTTTACTATGTACCTAAAATCCTCACTAGGCGACCATGAAAGAATAATAATAACTAAACAAAATAAATAAAGACAACAAGCTAAATAATAATAACAATAACAATTAAAGAAGAGATATATAAGTTACTTATATCTTGATAATTATAGGAAAATGTTAACTCCCTCTTGATCTCAATCTTCTTCAATCCATCTTGCAAATTTATAAACCTTTTCCTTATCATCAGCATGATGGCATTCCTTCCTTGCATAAGATAGGTTTTTCTTCTTTCGGCAGAAACATGGATTTAGGTATAGCTCTATGGTTTTATCCACAACCCAATGGAGTTCTTATCATGTCTTCTATATTTCTAGGATTTACAGACCCTAGAATTCCAATATTGTCTAAAACTTTGTCATATTCAAGTTCTCTTTCCAAAATTAAATTTCCCAAAATCATAAGACCTCTTTACATATGTGATGAACTCCGTTATGGCTTTTGTAAGGTAGCATATCTCAACTAGAGACATGTGCAAGAGACATGTTCAAGGTTCATGGCATCAAGTCAACATCCTGCATTTTAAAATGCAATGAAACATTTCCAAGGGAAACATAGGTCCCCGAAACTTCAATTCAATATCTATCACCAAATACTCTTGGCATAGGTATAATAATTTCATCCCTTATATTAGTGAAATACTTGAATGTCTTATTTTGCAGTTACCCAAGATATATTTTTAGAGATGCTTCCTTTAGCTATGGATTAGCCATAATTCTAGAGACTTCAAATAATCATTTTTTATCATATCTCATTCAATACAATCATACTCACAATAGTGCAATGCAAGACATATCACTGCAGTATAGGGTATATGGCATTACAAACTTTGCAACTTCAGGGAAACATTTCATATCAAAGGAAATTTCCTACAGAGGTTACCCATTATTTAGTAAATTGAATGAACTTGATCCATTTAATTTCTTATTCCAATACCAATATGGCTTGCGTGCTTAAAATCAGTAGATGCATCTAATTTCATAGCCCAAGCATTGTTGAAGATAATATATCACTTGAGGATTTCACCATTGAAATTGTTGTGTATAAGTAGGTGAAGGGTCTCTTTATAAATGATGTCCTTAATTTTTTTAAGGAACCATTCATAACTTCATATAATGCATGTATTTCCAGAACATTGGCATAGTCCTTTGATGATAAATTTTTTCACAAATGAATTTTTTCCATCAAGCATACTAAGTTAAGCCTTAACAGAATCAAAGAAAATTTAATACAAGTCTTAATACAAACTTTTTCAATCAGTCCAACGTTTGATTCTCATATACTCTATGATATTATTGCTAAAATAAATTTAATTTCAATCAAAAAATTCAGAGAAAAACAATATATAGCCTTCAATATAATGTATTCAATCTTCAGTAGACTTTTCAAAATGAATATACCTTTGCTAACATTTTCACTAATTGAGGCGTTTCAGACTACTTTGGATTATGTTCTCAAATTCTTTGGTCTTTAGATGTTTTATATGAGGTATTTCAGCCTTACTATAACAGACCAAATACCATTGGATTTTATCCTTCTTTCAGAGTTTTGGACTAGAGATTCTAAAGACACATACTCAAATAGGAAATATAGAATTTTCTTAATAAATAGTTGGTCTTAATTTGAGAAGTAATATTTCTTTTGCAATGGACATTAGCAATTTCTATTTGGATTTATGAGGCTTCTTAAACTTGATTGAAACATAATAACAAGAAGAAAAATTTGGGATTTATATCTCTTAAATCCTATTCAAAATAGTTAGCATTATGTTCTTCGATCTCCAAAGAATAATATATAGAAAACCTGTCATCCTAGAAATATTTCCACTGGGCATAACATAGTGATAACAACAATTATCTCAAAACCATAAAATGTAACCAATGTCCATTTTTGTTTCAACAGGGGACTTCAATGATCTTCTTCATATTCGAATTGATATTATAGACAAATTCAACCTTCTCTAAAGGTAACTTCAAAATTTTTCTCAAGGTTGTTAAGGCCTCAAGTCATAATATTGTATTGAATAAATTAGGGTCTGATTTTCTAGGCTTCTAGGCTTTTTAGTTTCCTCTTAATCACTCTCAGACTTTCACTTTATTAAGCTCCTTTTTTAGGTCTCCTGTGGTTTTGAATAAGGCTTTTCAACATTCTTAGGTTCGGACTGAGACTTTACCTCAGATATATTCAGCCTTGTCTGATAATGTGTTGAGATCTCTTGGTTTTCTATCTAGGACTTTCGATCCTTCTTTGAGAAGAAATGGAGGCTTGGATTTACTTTGTCTAGCAGACATGTAACTTGATTACTTCTAGGGAAAAAAATCCTTAGATTATTGTGGATTTTCATCAAGGATACTAGTACATTTGGTCAAAATTCCAACACTTTAGTTCCGACACTTGTCGTATTGTCGGAAATTTTGCCAATTTTCTCAAATTTTTAGTTTCGACACTTGGGGTGTTTGAGCTATACCAGATCCTATGAGATCCTCCTTTTCATCAATGTTGTCGAACCATTAAATCTGTGACATGGATCCATTCCCATTAATCCCTACCTATATAAATGCTACGATAAGTGTGGAAGGGATAGCTAAAAGAATGGATAGGTTCTTAATGTCAAAGAAGATGGAAGAAAGAGAAGAAAGAGTAAGGAGGCGCAGATCCTAGACAACTCCAGATAAGTTCTAAGATCACATGCAAAAAATATATATCCGTTTAAATTCAACCATTCATGGTTGGAAGAAGGATCTTTCATATTGTTGGTAAAAGAAATTTGATAGAAAAACCTAGTCTCAAACTGCTCATCAACAATGGTTATCTTTGTTAGAAATCTCATGGAGCTAAAGAAGGTAGTTTTGTTCTCGGAGAGAAAAAGGAAAACAAAACAACAAAAATAGTTCACAGAAATATAATCTAAATATGAACACCTTTCTCATATATTCTCCTCATCTTTCTCGGTACAAAGAACCTATCAATTTAGCTTTATGGAAGTTAGGAAAACTTACATCCTAAATATAGAAGGATAAACATGAAGACTAAAAAGCAGGGCTGCTTGGATAAAAAAGGGAGATGTCAAAGCTAAATTTTTCCATAGCTATGAAAATAATAGGAGGAACATAAATACCATATGGGAGCTTCAGGTAGAATATGGAAAAATAGTCTCTTCCACTAAGGATTTAGAAATTTCAGCATCACCCTACTTTTCATCTCTCTTCAAAGATATAGGGTACTCAAACATTAGCTTATAGCTGCAATTAATCAAACATTATCCATGCTTCTTCACTCAAGAGGAATTGAATATGATCGGTATCTCGGTCTCCATAGAGGAAATTGAAGGAGTTCTGAAACATTTCTCTAAATAAAAAATTCCAGGACTGGATAAATGGATAGTGGAACTATTCCTCACCTTTTTTGATATCATAGGATCAATTTTTTGCATGATGGTAGAGGAATATATAATATCACGGAAAGTGTCGATAGACATCAATGATACCTACATAGCCTTGATTCCAAAATTCTCAAAGCCCAAGAAATTTTTGGACTTCAAGCCCATTTCCCTATGAAACCTATTATATAAAATAATCCCCAAGATAATCTCAAACAATATCAAGAGGATGATAGAAGAAAGGCTGCCACTAAATAAATTCAGTTTCCTTGCTGATAGGAAGATTAATGATGCCATTTCCATTTCCCAGGAATCCATCCATTCTATTAAGTCCAAAAAAATGAAAGCTCTTGTACATAAAATGGGTCTTCATAAAGATTTGGTAAATTCAACTGGGCTTTCCTCATAATTTTTCTCCTTCAAATCGAGTTGAGCTTGGAGGTTACAAACTAGAGCATGGGTTGTGTATCCTTAGCCAACTTCTCCATCCTTATCAATGGTTCTCCTTCCAAAAAAATTATCGACTCTCGGGGTCTCAGGAAGGGATTCCACTTGTCTCTATTGTTGTTTTCAATTGTGATGGAAGGTATAAGTCGCCTTCTATTGAAATAAAAATATTTTGGAAATATAAAGGGCATTAAAATTTCCAAAAAAAACTCATTACTCATATTCTCTTTGTTGAAAATGTACTTCTTGTGGGTTTAGTAATCATAGTTGAATGGCATGTATTCCACAGAATAATAAACCTCTTTTTCCATGCCACTAGAATGGAGATCAATCTTAATAAATCCTCCCTTCATCAATCAATAGTGAACCCAAACACACTTTTGGAGATTCGTTGTATGTTTCCATTGCATATTTAGACCTCACTCGAAAATGGTATCAAACATCTCAACTTATTTCTCAAACCAAACAACTATGATAAAGAGGAATAGAAGTGGATGATAAGAAAAGTGGAGCATAAAATTAATTTATGGTGTAACAATTGCATGTCACTTGGGGGAAAAATGATCCTATTCCTGTAGCCCCACAGTCCCATTTTTTAGGTGTTTTGTCTCTTCCTTTAGCTGCACAGCTTTTTTCTTTGGCTCTACAGGTCCTTCCTATAGCTTAATGGATTTTCTTGAAATATTGTTTTCCTTGATACGTAGCCTTCTTTGTTAGATATGTGGTTGTTTTCACTTGATTTTATTGGAGGTTGTTTGCGCTTATTGTTTATTTTCTTTCTTATATTCCTCCTTTTGACAACTGACTAACTCCACAATAGTGATGGGTGTTAGAGAAGGAGGTTGAGGCTTCCCTTATATGATCTTGTTACTCTTTATGGTCTTAAAGTATGTGAGGGATTTATTTTATTTCCTTCCTTGAGGTTTGGTTGGGGTACTTAAGCCTACTAGTGTAGAAACAATTTCCACCTCTATGTTCCCCTCTATAGTGCTTTCTTTCTCTCCATTGTCCTTTTATTTGGTGGCCTGGATGATGTTCATGTGGCCTCTTGGATATTTTGTCCTATTTTTGTTACTCAAGATTGGCTAGCTCCTCTTTAGGAACTTTTTTCATTGTTTCTACCTCAATTTGTGTCTTTGTATTTTCTTCTTCCTTCTCCACTTCTTCTGATTTTCCTTTTGATTATTCTTCTTCAATTTTAGCTTCCTTTTCTTTAGACTCCCCTTTTGTTGATGCTCCTTCTAGTTCTAGCTAAGCTTAGGCTTGAATCTCTAAGAAGGCCTTTCAAACCATATCTATAAAATCAACCCAAGGAATAAGGTTTTGGATAAACTCTAAAGCATCCATGAATATTAATTTTATTTTCCCATGGTGTGCTAGGTAATGGTCCTTTCCTCATTTTACCCTTAGGCTAATTTACTTTATTTAATAAAGAAGGAAATGAGGGATTCTTATCCTTTCTTTCATAAGAAATTCCATTTAGAATTTTATTTTATAGAGAAACCTCAATTGGTATCCATACACAATATTAAGTATCCCTTGATATGAGATATATTTTTAGGATACTTCATCCCAAGGATAATTCAAGCTCTCCCTTCTTCAATTTTATCATCTATGGGTTGATATTCAAGAAATAAGTTTTTATTTGTTGTCATGGCCTTAGTTCTTTCCTCTTTTCTCTAACTTATGACCATGGGAAGTCTGGGGACCCTACTGATAACTTATTCATTTGAGTAAATTATGAAACCTCTAACTATAGTGATTTAATCATGTCCCTCTGGTTGTTGGATTTTCAAGGAAAATTTTGGGTTAATTTCATATTCAATTCCCCTGTTTTTTTTGAAAAAAAAAAACCCCGTGAGGATTTGTAAAAATATTCTTGACATCAAGGTGCTAATGGACAACTCTCTATTTTTTCACTTTGAAGGGTTTTTTTTTGCTTTCTTTTTCATATCTGAAGAAGATTATAATTTAATCTTTTGCTAAATTCCTTATTTTATAGGATTCCAGGCACTGCTGCACTGTATCTAAATCCTTGGTCTCTAAACTTCAATCCAAAGGAGGAATTATCCTCGTTTTGTTATGGGTTTGCATCCCCTTTTTTTTTTGATATTTTGGGACAAGGCTATTCTAAAGGATATCTATGGTGACTTTGGGAAGTTACTTGAAGTGGCAGAACACAAAGGATGCCAGTTTTTGGGTCTTGTATTTGTGTTGAAGTCGAGTTGGATAAAGGTCTCGTGGAGGCCATTCCTCTATAGTTGGATGAGAGGATCTCCCTCCAATAATTGTATTACTATCTTCCTCCAATAATTGTATTACTATGTTGGAAACACTAAGAAGGGGTGAATCAATATTTCTCTTACAGTTAGTTAATTACAAATTTTCTCAGAATTGTAGTACAAGCATATGTTTTAGTATTAAACCCTTGATATATTTTCATTGATATATTTAACGTTATGCTCCACATACGCTAGTGCCTTCTTATTTTTGAACATGTAAACCCTTCTCTATCCATGACAACTGACAGTGATGGAGATACAAATACACTAAATTTAGTGGGATCATAAGTTTTTTCTTTAGAAATCTTCAATACTTCAATTTCAATATTGTATTATTCATATATTTTTTTTTGGAAATTATCAGAATTTTTCTCAGAATTGTAGCACAAGCATAAGCATCAAAACTTTACAAGGACACTATTTAGGCCACCACTATACAAAAATTGTGTGCTACAGGAGGGCTGTAGACATATCCTTTAGATCCATTGTCAAATGTCAAACTTGCACAAGGTATACCAGATCTTACTTCTGCAACATGATTTACCTCAGTTTGTAGACAAGATTCTCAAGGATAGGCTTCAATCACAATGCACATTCACCATTAGTTTCTCTATCGAAAAAATTAGTTTCTCTATTGTAATACTCAGTTATCTGCTATGTTATCAGTAAGATGAAAAATTTGATCCATAATACATATTTTTCATACCCATTAAACATTTCTAGTTCTGGTATACAAGGATAGCATAATGGGTATTAAAATGTTCAAAGATGGGCTAACCAAATATTTCGACAATGAATAATGAGGGAAGATCCACTTATATCGATATTTTTCCTCTTTACGGGACCTACCAAATATATGTATCTTGATCTGGGAAAAGTAAAGATAGGAACAGTAATGAAGAAAAACATGTTTTTCCCTGCATTTCATCAGTATATTTTTCAATTTAATTGATCAAATTTATTCTAATCCAATATAATAAAGTACTGAAACATTGTGTTGTTCGATTCAATGCCATTATGTAAAAGTGGAAAAAGAAGGTAAAATACTTGGCATTTGTAGGATTGTGATAGAAATGAAATTAATTTTACTAAAATTGTCCTCACTAATGATTTTGCTTTGCTTTCTCTTGTAGAAATTTCTCTTGTAAAGAACCCCAAAAAACTTGTTTAAATTTAGAGGTACAATCCACAAAGTATATTGACATAATTCTTTTCATTCCTTATGCTTCTTATATGATGTTTTGAGATGTTCTCCGGCATATTCTCGATCATGTGATTGACTTGATGGCTAGGAATATTTTTTTCTTTCCATATTGTTCTTTACTAGGAAAGTTTGTATATTTTTTTCAATATAGTCTTGATCATGTGATTGACTTGATGGCTAGGAATATTTTTTGTTTTTCCTTATTGTTCATTTCTGGAAAATTTGAGCATTAAAGGAAAGAAGATTGATCTCTCTTATTTTTCTTATTCAAGGATACCTCCCTAAGCTAAATCTTCCCTTATGAATTAGACTCTTCAACTATTCTACTACATGATTTTATTTGTGGTGTGGATGTGGAATTTAAGGGGTGATTTAGAATAATAGTTTCCTAAATTAGTGGACACTCTCCACTGGACATTAATCTCAATGCTCAGGAGTCATGTTCCCCTCTAGGATCCAATCTATTTTTCACATTTTCAAATACTCTTTTTTTCAAAATCAAAGTGTCTGACAATTTTGGGATCACTGTGTGTGTAATATAGATAGAATTTTCTTAAAAATAAATGTGGCATAAATTTGTCTTGACCTTGGCATGCAGGAACATCAAGATGCAGGCAATCTAGTCCTAGAAGTTGAATGCAATGGTGTGACCTTCAAAATACCCAAGGATAGTAGAGTCTCAAAAAATTTGAAAGCTGCTGAGGTGTGATATTTTTCATTATTGTAGTTAGTATGAGGTCTGAAAATTCATTGAATTTGTAGATAAGTGAATGTAGCATTGTTCTCAATTTTCTACCTTGAAAGCTGCAGGATTCTTGCAATTTTGTGAGTCCAGAGTTCTCTTTAGGTGATAAAACAAAGATTTCTAGAAACAAAAGCAAATTAAAGTTACAAATAATCCAAAGATGAAGGTCAATTACATGTTCCAGTAATGGATACATCGTTTATGTATCTTTTTTTGTTGAGCAAGTATTGAAGCATATATTAACACGTAAGTACGATGGAAAATTTTGATCGAATCCTTATCAACAATGGCAAGGACCTTCACATGCAGCTAGTCCCTTCCCATCATTAGTAGATAAGTATGAGACTTTTAAAAAAAAAAGTAGGGGTGAAACTTCAAAATTATCGAAGACTTCCAAGGTAACATACACTTCCGAGTAAATATGTTCAACAATGAATATGCATAAAAATATTTCGGCTGTAATACTCAGTGAAGGTTTCCCCTGATAGAGGATATTACAAGTAGAGGAAGGTTCTCAACTTGGCATTACAAAGTGATTGCATCCATCTAGAATTCAAAGAATTAAAATTTTTGCTTGTCACTGCATTACAAAGTGTTTACATCCATCTAGAATTTGAAAAATCATAAATCTTTTCTTTTCACTTCTTTCCCCAGTTAGGTGGAACAATCTGGAAGTATGAGGTGTTTCTCTTTAGGGCTTCCATTTAGGAAGGAATTTGAAGAATGATAGATCTTTTATTGTTGCTTTCTGCCCCAAATAGATGCAACAACTGAGAAGTATGAAGTGATCCTCTTGAGGGCATGCGGTTAGGTTGATACAAGTACACATTGATTTTTGTAGACTAGTGCTAAGTATTGATGTCTAAGATGAAGATAGGAGTTAATTATTAATTTTACTGATCTAAAGTAATAAAATGAGATGTAGAAAAACGTAGAGCTCCATCAATATGATGGGGTACTTAATAATTGAAATTTTTACTTTCAATCCTACAAAACTATGGACTAAGAAACTATGGTCCTTGCCTCAAAGCCCTAAAAAACTAATACACACAGCTAATCTATAATAGCTGCATGAAAACCACTCTTAAAGTGACTTACTTTAAACTTTTCATCTTTGATATAGTCCATATATTTCACAAGCAACATAAATGTATGCTCATATTTTTCTACAGACATGGATCCCTGCTTTAAGATATGGAATGAATTAACATTAAATAATGTTGAGAGTCATGGATTAAAAGTTTATAATAGCTTTTGATGCTCCATCTATAATTATGCACTATCTATCAAACACTTTTATATCATTAGAGAAGTTGTGCAGAATGAACTACCTTTCTAAACAAGAAGCTTAGTTTTTGTTGAATAACCTATAATGTTGCCATCAATTGTAGGAGGCTTTCACATTTTTTAATTCATGGAAGGAATGCGATGACTTATGTTCGTGTCTTTTATTAGAATATGCAGATGATGGACTGGTATTTTGTTTCATACCTCTAGATCCTACATACTAGCTTATTGTTGGCACTTTGCAGCATTAAGCTTTCTAGGTCTATGAGCATCCTTTTATGTGCTCTCAATCGCTCCTGTATTCTTTACTTTCAGTGTTGAGTATTGCATCTCTCCTTCTAGGATGTACCATTTCATAGCAATGACTTTTATTTTTCACTTGTATTTTGTTTTCTTTTGTCACATTAGGAGTTGCCTTGGCACTCACACATCATTATCAACTTGGGACCTCCTTGAAAGGGGCAGGCTTTCATTATCTATGATACAGTATTTGGCCTTAGACGAGGCTAATCGTATTCTTGACATGGGTTTTGAACCCCAAATTATTAAAATTGTCCAAGACCATGCTCTTCAATGCTACTTTTTTGAAGGAGATTTAGGTAATGTTGAGAATTATTATCCAGTGGTTTGATGAAGTCAATTAAAGTGGTGTTTTGATTTTTCATGCATATATAATATATACTATTTCGACATATGGTAATCCAACATTAGCTATGATGGATATTGAGATATTATGGAGTATTACCTGGTATTCCAACTCAACCTGTTTGCACTTTGTCAGATCCCCCTTCATCAATCCTATGGTTGAATCATCTATTTTATTTATCCTCATATGTGATAAAAAATCTTACTGGATTCATCAGGGAATTTCTGAACATCACAATCTATTTTGCTGCAGATGTTGGTTGTGGATTTTATTTCAAATTACATATTTCTGGTAGTTGGAAGGGTTGGTTCTACCATAGATCTAATTGTACAAAGAGTAGATTTTGTTCCTGACGCTGATAAACATAGCCATTTAATGGATCTTATTCATGCTCAGAAAGATGAAGGTAATCATGGAAAGGTGAGTGTGGTGAAAATTGTAGCAATTACAGTAATAAAGAGCTTAACTTACATGATTACATCTGCATTGCTGAAAGTCAGAGCTAGAATTTTAAAATTATTGAAGTTTGAATTCTTTTTCTGTGGGAGCAGTTTAGTCTAAAGCAATATTTACTTTACATTTAAATTCCATGCACATAATAATTGTTACATGCTAGTGTAATTATAGTTGAAGTACTTTATATAAGCACTTCAGCAGTCTTTGACCTTAGTCTTTGTGGAGACGAAGAGGGGAGCTGATGCATTGGAATATTGGCTATCGTCAAATGGGTTTCCTACAAAAAGTCTTCATGGACATAAATATCAACAGGTAGGATGATGTTTCATAATTTATGTTTTCAAATTATGTGATTCACACTATATTTAGGATTTATTCTCATTTTATTTTGAATTCAGTTGTGTTATAAATTTTGTTTTATTTTCCTGTTCTCCATGAGGTGGAAATGGTCTGGTAGATTTGGCTTCATGTGTAATCTAATTACAATTTTTTTCTTTACTTGTAGTGTCTCTAAATTATTACACAACTATATCAAGGATTGGTGTGATTGTTCTGAGGTTTTGAATCTTGGGCACTTTTTCCTAGTCCGAGTAACAGTTTTCCTCCTATCAATACATAATCTCTAGGCATCCTTTGTTTGTTTTGAAATATTCGTCATGAATAGTTACACTTTTTGTTTTGTTTTTTTCTCTGGTTAACATATTTTAGGGAAATCCTCTGGGCATTTCCCATCATTTTGAAGATGGTACCCAGGGTAAACCCCATAAATTTCAGAGCAGAACGCCAGGTCAAAGACATTAGAATAATACTCTTTATAGGCTCAATTTGTCACTTACATAAATAGAAATATAAATAGACCCTGGATGGGTAGGATAACACTCCATCCCAAAACTGCTTGTGCTAGAACCAATTGATGGTTACACTTTCCACCTGTTTGATGCATTTGCTTACTAAGCTAATCAATACCAAAACCGATATCATTGCAGGGATCAAAAAAACTTACTTGACAGGTACTTTTCTTATTACTTTGTTAAGTTTCTATGTATCTTAATAAAAAAAATATCTATGGAAAAATAGAAGCCTCTAATCTAGCAAAGATTTCCTGGATGGATTATTGTGATTGCAAACCAGAAAAAGTTGAATGAGTAGACAGTGTTGCCTTATTCATAAGAAAATGGAATTTTCTTATTGATTTTGTTTTCAGAAACACACCTCGAGATCTATGGTTGAACCATATAACACATATTTTCTTCGATTCAGGTGTCAGGTTTGAGGGGTAAATCTTCCACCAAAATGACCTATCACCTGGGTCATTTACCCAGCCTCATCTGTTTTTGATATGTTCCATTCAGGTGGAAGAGACCTAGCAATGTTGGAAATGGAAATATTTCACAAACAAATCTTTGCAATTGTTTTTTTTATTAGAAGAATTCAGTTAGTTAACTGTGTTTCCAAGGTCACACTATTATGTATAAGTCTAGCATGAACATTATCTTTGGTTGTCTTATTTATTAGAAGAATTCAGTGATATTTAGCAGTAGGATGCATTTAATGACAGTCTTCTCATTGTGTCTTTGCTTATTGAGTAAACGTTGAAGCATATATTGATAGACAGTAGTATGGTGGGAAAATTTGGTGGAAATAATTTTTTTTTAAATATCTTTTTGTTGTCATCGGTATTTCGATGGCTAGGTTTTTTTAATTTTTTTTTTAATTTTTTTTTTTTAATTTTTATTTTAATTTTTATTTTAATTTTTTTTATTTTTTTTTCCGTCGCTATAACGACACTATTTTTTTTTTTTTTTTTAAGTTCTTGGCGTCAGTACTACGACGTTTAGAAAATTTATTTATTTTTCATCGCTATAGCGACACTTATTTTTTAAAAATTACTTATCGTTGGTAACGCGACGTTTTGAAAAATATTTCTTTGTTGTCGCTATAGCGACACTTACTTTTTTTTAAAAAAATTCCAATCGTCAATAATGCGACATCTCTACCCATCGTTATATTGACATGGGGTTATTTTTTTGAAACAATTATGGAACGTTGGTAGAGCGATGGTTATGGAACGTTGGTAGAGCAACGGTTATGGAATGTCGGTAGAGAGAAGTTTTGAAACGTCAAAAGAGTGATGGTTATACAATGTCGGTAGAGCGACGCTTTTGCTAAAATTGCAATAGCGACAGTCTGGCTAACAACGGAAGAGCAACGACCGTCTAGAAACTTAAGAAAATGTGTCGCTCTTCCAATACTTTATTGAAGTGTTGTAATTGCGACTCTAAGGCAATCTACATTTTTCCCTGCCTCAAACTTTCGCTCTTGGGACGCCTATGTGTTGCAAGAGAGACATTTTGGTCGTCAGAAATTGGGCCAAATGTGCTAGTTCTTCCTTTCTAAATAAGTCCATTACTTGAAAAAAATATCATATGAAAAGGTGTCATATGAAACGAGTTATTGTTTCCTGGCGAGGTAGTATTGATAAGTTGTGATATTGGCTCATGAAATTGTAGAAAAGCCTATTTTCATATTAAGTATCTCCACGATGATATGGGTTGAATCTCCATGGTCAAGCATGTTGATACAAGTTTTTAAAATGTATATATAGTTAACTTATATCTTAATTTTTTTCGTCAATAATAGTAATAATAATAATAATAATAATAATAATAATAATTTTGATTTTTTCTCTATTAGTAACTTAATATGTATGATAAAGTAAGTGTTCCAATTCTTGTTATAAATTGATGTCTATCAACATTTACCAACTATTTAATTTATAGGGTTGCACTAGTATAATTAAAATTATTGAGATACACATGTATCCATATTGTAAAAGGCACGGTTGCACTAGTATAGTTAATATTATTGAGATATGTATGTATCCATATTGCAAATAGAACCATAATGCCTTAATCCACTGACCTATTTTCAGAAGATTTTCCACTTTAAGACTCTATATTTTGTTCAAATATCCCTCATCTTGGTTTTTTTACTGAATATCTTGTAAATCAAGGGGAACTTATTTTGCATCAAGGTTATTTCTACATCCAAAGTGATTTCATTGCTCCATATCTCTTGGACTTTTCACTTTTTGTGAGGTGAATATTATGGGGTAATTTCTATATGAACATGTAAAAATAGTTGATCTTGTCTCTACACTCACAGCTAAAATTAAATATTGGATAGGAATACATTCATCTTTAAGTGCCCCATTCATGAAGGTAGATTGCTTCAGTAACGAAAGTCATTCAGTGATTACAACATTGCGACGCATGGTTTAATATTTCTAGTTTCAAGATTAAATAATGCAGCTAAAGCTTGGGTTCACTGATCTAAAAATGATTGTTAGTTTTGTTGTGCTAATATCAGTTTTAGATTTAAATAAACTTTTCTTTGGTTTTCTTATCTATTGAGGGTTTATTCATGAGCATGTGATTGTTTAAGCATTAAAATTGGTGAAATTTGGTGTTTTTCATGAAGTCAAAAGCATAAAAATTAATAGCTAAACAACAGAAAATAAGTACACAACAAGCAAAAATAACAGAGCTCAATATAACATTTTTTGATGAAAGAGTTCACCCCTCCTGGGCTACCTCTCCTTGGTCTAGCTTCATAGTGTGGGCATTTGTATTAACTTCAAATGTGAAAAATGCTTGTTTACAGTCTCATGCTTCCTCTACAACCTACTCCAATGGCTTCAAAACATAAAAATCTACCAGAAAAGACTCTTTATGAGCTCATTTTGGTCGAAAATTGCATGAGTTATGACAAAAACAACTTTTCCTAGCTTTTCTCCTCCATAACTAGAGTTACGCCAGTTAAATTTCTAAATTTGGAAATTTCTGCCTAATTCGATGTCTACGCTAACTCCGCCACCAAAATAATCAGTTATTAACTAAAGGGATAACATTTGTTTTAATAAAATAAGCACACTTAGCACTGATTACATTTTAACGTATATTAACCATGATAATTTGTGGGCTTAACCATAGTAAAGATGGATTAGTGCTTAAGTGTGATTTGAATTTCCCACCGGTTTTTTTTTTAGCACTCGGTTCTTTTATTTCAGTCTCATGGGAGGGGGTTGGCCCCCTCCAAAATCCCATACACTGACAGTGAAAATTTTAAAAGGAAACGGGATGCCATATGGGTTAAGACCCAAGGCATAGGTAGAGTGGTAATGCGCAGAAGTGGTGTGCAGTAGGTTTGGGGTTCGACCCCAACTCCCGCCATAATATTTTGCATGAAATTGGTTTGTTGTCTTCCGATAAACTTGGAATAACTCCACCAGTATAACCATCTGCTAACCTTATTGTAGAGCCCTTCTAGATGTAGCATAGTTCCACTGGTGATAAGGTTTAGGACTTTAGGTTAATGTAATATCTATATATATATATATATATATATATATATATATATATATATATGTCATTCCAATGCAATATTATCATAATGTCTGACCTTGGTTATAACCTCCCTTTCTAACTTAATAATTCGACTTCCCATGCCATGTGGGGCAGGGGGGGGGAGGGAGTATGTCGTATGCCACGTGGCCCTTCCCCTCAGGCTCACAAAAATTCCTCCAAATAAAATAATGAGCCATAAACGAAGTTTCCAACTTAAGAATTGGAGGATAAATTCAACTTCCATGGAAAACCATGGAAAATATGAAGATGAAACTTGTCACAATGTCACTAGCTGAAACTAGAGAAAACCTTGTGAATTTGACTGGACTTTCCTCATCATTCATGCACCTGTTCTGCTCATTTTTTGCCTTTTTGGGAAAATGAACAGTAGGCCATAATTCCATCATACAAACTCAGAATTTGATGAAACGAGTTGTGTTCAAATCCTGGAGATGAGCTCTATCCAAGAGTTTAGGTTTGAATAATTTTTGAGCACTTTCAATTTTGATCTAAAAACAGAGCCTTAGATCATTCCTCCCCACTAGAGGCCTCTTGGACCCCAAAAGATACTATCAATTTTTCAGCAAGTGAGGTACAATTTCGTCACTTTTCCAATCTTCAACCATTTGGTGTTTGAAGTATTTTAACCCTTGAGTCCCACTCTAAGGTATTCAACATTCCCTCTTCTTGAAGTTCTTCTTATTCTGTCAAGTATGAGATCTTGCTGAAGTTCATCAAGGTATTATTGCAAGAAATCATATATTGATGTAATCTGAATATTCTCTCCTTGATCATCAATCAAAGGAGGCTCAAAAAATCTCAAATTATCAACATTAACAACATAATAAATTTTCATATAAGGAGGAAAATCTAGCTTAAATGCATTTGTACCAATCATTTCTAGAATTCTAAGTCGACCATAACGGATTGGTTCGAGATTTTCACTTTCCCCTTGCAATATTTTTTTTTTATGTACAACCAAACCTCATCACCAACTCGGAATTTGTGATAAACCCGGTGTTTGTCATGCCTTGCCTTGTAACTTGTTTGACTCTTTTCAAGTTGTTCTTGCATGGTGTGATGTATCGACTGAATTTTCTCAATGAAATTCCTTGCCTTATCTATATCACTATGTCCCTTTATAGTGACATATTTCTCAAAGACGAAGTCCAATGGCTATCTTGGCAAATAACCATAACATGCCTCAAATGGCGATGTGTTTGTGGAAGAATGTTTCTCACTGTTTTATGCATGTTGTATGTAGTGTAACTGCTCATCCCACAACTTAGGTTTCTTGCTCCAATAAACTCTAAGAATATGAATAATGGTCCTATTCACCACCTTTGACCATATGTTTGCAGATGAAATGGTGTACTCTTCTTCAACCTTGTGTCCATCATGTCCCATAATTTTGACCAAAAATTCCCAAGAAATCGAGAATCTCAATCACTTACAATAGAATTAGGAACACCAAAATGGACCCAAACATTTTGAAAGAAAATATTAGCAGTTTGTTCAGCTGTAATTGTTTTCTTACATGACATGAAAATGCACATTTTGCTGAAACTATCTACAACAAGGTATAAATAATCATGACATTTCCTTGATATAGGAAGAACACCTACAAAATCCACGGAGATAATCTCCCAAGGATGTGAAGGAACCAGAAGTGGAGTATACAACCCTAGCTTCCTATTTCTAGGCTTACTTGTTGCACATAAATAACATCCTCTAATAAAACCAGATACACTATCAATCATGTGTGGCCAATAAAAATAGCTTTGGAGGTTCTCTATCGTCTTGCCTACATTGAAATATCCTGCAATAAATGATGTGTGTGCCCCCCTGATGATACTGTTTCTTTCTCCTCATGGAATACATAACTTGCTCACGTGATACAAAAAACTATTATTCACATGATAATCTAGCTCTTCATTTTGGTTCCGTATAGCTTGAAATTGTAAGTTATCGACTACAAGAGAATAGAAGAAAGGGAGTTTGAATTGAAGCAACATGTTTTTTAAAGTATTTTGGACAAATTACCCATTTTTTCGTGTCCATTTAATAAACTAGATGTTGGTGGGGTGGGTTTATTAGTCATCACGGTTATCTAGTTGTTGTCAAGGAAATTTATTCATATGGCGGTAATTTGATGTGGACGAATGATGGAATGAAAGGTCACGAGGTATTATTGGAGGTTTGAAAGCAAAAACGAAAGTGGAGTGGATGGGAAGGTGGTTTTTAGGGTGGTAGGTGGGGGGGGGGGGGGGCACGGAAATGGTCGAGGGGAGAGCACAGAGCCATGGGCGGTATTTACAAAATATCTTTTCAAACCTCCCCCCCTTTGTTAAACGTTGATAGCACATGGTGGGGGGATATGAAGTTCATCCCCCACTGTTGATCCATGTGGGGATGATATACACTTTCATTCTCACCCAAGTTTTATAAGAAGCCGACAAAACATGTCAAATTACATCACTTATTTATAATTTTAATGAATCCTTAATTAAAGTAATAAAAGGATTATCATAACAAGGATTTAAAAAATAATACAAATATAATTGTGGCGACATTTAAACAAGTGCACCTATATTTTGGGACTTTTCATTTTATTTTTCTCATATATATATATATATATATATATATATATATATCCCATTTTATTTTCTTTTTCTATTTCTCATTTTTCTTATTTATTTATTTTTGTGTTTTCTTTTCTTTTTTATATTACTTGTATGTAATGTTTCTATTTTTTATTTTTCAACATAAAAGGAAATGGAAAACATAACATGGTGAAAATAAGTTACAACATTGGCTCCATATGGGGACTAATTCCCCCTGTAGTATGCAGAAAACTTGCAAATCCATGTGCCTTCTCCTTGCGATATGGAGTCTTTACTGTGAAAATCCCATTAGAGAGTCAAATTTAAAGAAAATAGGAAATTTACAAGGAACCATAGCTGCAAGAATATTTAATGCTGAATGTAATTTTTTAGTTATTTCCCATTGAATGGAAATGAATAATATTTTCCTTCCAAATTCCAAAAAATAAAAGTATTGTTATCCTTTACTTCTGCAATGTTGAATGGCCCCAACACAAATTTTTCAAATTTCCCATTCTTTCTTCTTTCCTCTCTTCTGGTATCCCATCCTAGAACTAGATCACCTAGTCTGAAGTCTCTTTCTCTAGCATTCATGTCATATAAAATTGTCATCTTATTTTGATATTCATGAAGTTTTAATTGAACTTAATCTCTATCTTTGTTTAACTCAATGATCTGATTTATTCTTCTTGAAAAATCATCAACTTCCTCGTATGATTCCTGCAAAAAAATCATAACTAGAAATGTTGTTATGTGGGAAAAATTTATTCAATTCCATATATAAGTTTGAAAGGAGACTTTGCAGTAGATATTTTAGGTGATACTCTTTTTCCCCAAACTGCATATTTGATATGACTATCCCAAATCCTCTTATGATCTACCAGTACTTTCTTGATGAATTTAATCGGACTCTAGTTCGATGAATCTGATAACCCATTACCTTGAGATTAATATGGTGTAGAATTATGTAAATAAATATGGTATTCTGACAAAACTATATCATTTAATACTATTGAAATCTTGTGCACTATTTGTAACTATTTGTTGTGGACAACCAAATCTAGATAATATGTTCTCTTTAATTAATTTGATGACAACTATATATGTTGCATTCTTGATATGAATTAATTCTACCCACTTAGTGAACTAGTCTATAGTAGTTATAATCCATCAGTGTTGGTTGCTTTATTATTGAATTATATCACCAATGAAATTTAATACTCATTGTAAAAAGGGTGCTTCAATTAACACTAGAAAAATGGGTAGTGCTAGTAATCTCTTCTTTCGAGCAAATATTTGACATCAGATGCAAATTCTCAAATTAGCTCCCACTCATGTAGATAATTTAGGACAATAAAATCTTGCTCTCAACATTTTGTATGTACTTTCCTTCCAAGCATAATTTCCTCCACAAGTTCCTTCATGAAACATTTTGATAAATCCTTCTATTTCACTTTCAATTAGACATAGTAGAAGGATATTCAAAGTATATTTCCAATAAAAATTGGGATTTATGATACAATATTTTATAGCTTTATGTATAAGAGATCTGATTGATTCCTTGTGAATTTAGCGAGATACTTTAGATCTTGAAGAAAAATTATTATGTCTCTATACCAATATGAAATTAGAAAAATTTCATGTACGTGTAAAGGAAGAGGAACATGATCTGGACTTGAATAAGGTTCTTGTAGATCCTTCACACTTGAATTCTTCAAAAGGGTATTGATTCCAAGAACCTTACAATTAGATTCAGCCAAAAGTTTAGCTAAACCTTGTCCCTTTACCAATTTGGTGGGTTTGATATCTATGTCAAATTCAATTATTTTTGCAATCCATATTCCCCTTTTTCCATCAGTATGTGGTCATTTCAATATTTTTTTTACTAGATTACGTGGAACATAAGCAATGACAGAAGAATTTAAAACATGGATTCTGAATTATTTCGAGGCTTGTACAAGGGAATAGACTTGTTTTTCTATGATGTCATATCTCAATTCAATATCTCTCATTACCTTAATGAAAACATATATTGGTTTCTCATATCCATCATCATTTCTTTGTAGTAGAAAAACAACTAAATTAGTGTGAGAGGAAAAATAAAATATAGTAAAAGGCTTTGAGTAATGATGACTAATTGGTACTTGGATTCAAAAATGGCCTTCTTGATCTATGAAAAATAATACCTATCATGTACTTTCCATTTAAATTCATGATATGTTTTGAGCATATCAGTAATATCTTTGACTATCTCAGCATAATTTGGTATAAATTTTCTGGAAAAAATCATTTTGCTAGAAACGCTTGAATTTATTTTTTATTTCTAGGTAAGGTAATTATCTCAGTTGTTGAGACTCTTTTTTGATCAATCAGAGCTCCTTCCTTTGAAATTATGTGTCCGAATAGTTTTCCTTCTTTAATTGCAAACAATAACTTTCTGGGATTGAGTGAAATCTCACATTTCCCGCATCTTTCAAAAAATATTTTCAAGAGCTTGAAATATTTCTCATTACAATTAGAAAATACAGTTAAATCATCAAGATAAATAATAATAAATTTATATATCTTACCAGCAAATAAAAGATCCAATGCTCTTTGAAATTTTGCTCCAAAATAAATTAGAACAAATCGCATTCTAACATACATAAATGTACCCCAAGGAGTTGTAAATGTTGTTTTTTTATCTATCTTATGGACTAACTAGAGTTCGATTGTGTCCAAAAAATCCATCTAACATTCAAATTATGTAATTTGTCCATATTTGGTAATGGATAATTATCTTTTAAATACCATTGGTTTAAATTTCTAAATTTTACAGACAACCTTATTTCACCATTCCTCTTCCTGATAAGTAATAGGTATCTATCCATTTAGAATATCTTAAGGGAACAATTATTTTTGCATCCAATAAATTTTTAATTTCTTTGGAATAATTGGAAGAAAATAAGGATTTATTCTCCTTAAATTTTTCATAAAGGTTTCAAATTATGTTTTAATAAGAATTTTATGTTCAATACATAAGTTTTCAATTATTCATATGACCATGAAAATGCATCTTTATAATGTTTGAAAATATTGATATATTTGTTTTTAATTTCCTAAGGCAATGATGTCAAAATTTTAACATTTCTAACTTCTTCTGTTGTTCCAATATGAGAATCCTAATCATCTTCTTGTTGTGAATTTAGTAATGAATTTTTTGAAACATCACTATGATCAAATTTTTTTTCAAGGGGAACTAATCATTTTGGAATGCAATTATTAGACAATTGAATTATATTATGGTTAGCATTTTTTCTATCAAAATGTGATTTTTTATTGTCATAATTTGATTTAATTTCATTGACTTGTTATTCTTCAATATGAAAAGCTTAGAATTCATATATTTCTTGTAAGAATTTTTTAAAGTGTTCATAATCTTTGAAAACTTGCTAGTGTTTAAGGTTATCAGGAATAGAGAGTGTTTATTTTACTTGAATATCGTAATGAAATTTCATAGGATCGGTAATTTTAAAAGAACTAGAAAAAAATGCTAAGGCATCAACATGAACGTTTTATTATCCTAGGATTGATGTGATATTAAACTCTTGAAAATAATTGTCCACAAAATCCCAAAATTCATTCCTATAAGATCTTAGCCCAGGGTGCATGGTTTGACATAAGTTTCTTATTTATTTTACAATTAACTCTTAATCACCAAATACAATCAATTTTTGAAGCTTTAGGCTTTGTGCTAACTCAAATATTAAAACAAGGACTTCATATTGTGCTACATTGTTTTCAGCATCAAATTCTAATTTAAAGGATTGAGTTATGTTTTTCTCATAAGGAGAGATGGGTATAATTCCAGTTCTAGCTCCATATTTGGAAAATTATCCATCAAAGTACATTTTCCAAATATCAATATTTGAAATTGGAGGAATATTAACAAATTCTTGAATGATGATTTGAGAATTTGAAAGATCATTATCAACTAAAGTAAAGCACCCAAATTATCGATCAATAGCTTAAACTGGGAGATTTATGACTTGATTTTCTTTACAAAATATATTAATAAATCTAACCTCTCTATATAACCTTAAATTCTCACCTCCATAAACAAGGATTTTTGCAAAGGACATGTCCATTTGTAAACTCGCTCCCATCTTCATACAAGAATACGTAGACAATAACATTCCAAATTTGGGTGGCATATATGTAACTAATATATCCAGGACTATACTTTTGGAAGGGATATGAGAAAGTGTTACAAATAAATCCTTAATTAATATGAGGCAAGGTACTTTCTTAGAATCAAAAGTATATAGATCATGATATGGTCTAGTGATTTATATTGAATTTCATCCATGATTACTTTAGGCATTAGATTATAAGAAGCCCTAGAATCTAACATGAAATTATATTATATATAATCATGAACTTTCAATGTGACATAAAAGGGAGGAACACTTTCATCAATCATATTAGATCTAGAAAAAAAAATACTTCATGTTTTTCATCATGAAAACTTATGATATCTTCTTCTGCATCAGTACTTGAAGATTGAATCCATTTTGAAAATTGATTTTTATAACCTGTATTTGTAGAGATTTCAAATAATGGAATTGTAATCTTAATTATTTCTAATTATTTTTCAACATTAAAATTTTTTGGGGAAATGTTTTCAAGAGTATTTTGTTTTGGTAACTGATTATGTGTTTCACTTGGTGATGTTTTTGTTTCAAAATTTAACTTAAGATACATCAAAGAAAACCTTTTTGGTTGGTGTACCAGGACCTAGTGTAGCCCTTAAGTCATATATTTTATTTAACTGAGCAATGAGAAACTAAGAGAAATCTTGGTATTTTGATATTTGAGCAGTTTCTTGATCTTGCATAGAGACTTGATCTCGATTCATTCGAACATTAAAATTGTGGAATGAGGAATCCCCAAATTTATTGATATCATTTGTCACAAGAGGAATTGTTTCTTCAGTGTCGTAATCATCAATCAATAAGGGAGGTTGGATTTTCTGGTCATTATTTGGTCTTTTGATTATTTGAGGTTGAAAAGGTCATTTTTATTGAACTTGAGGTATACTTGCATCTGGTTAGGTAACTCTAGGTTTATATTCCATCTTAAAGATTCTACTAGAGATATTTCTAAGTAGAGAAGTAATATCATAAATTTTATGTTATTCATCTTTATTTTTTGATGCTGATGCAACTTCTTCACTAACATTCATTCTTTTTTCAGCCTTTTCAACATTTTATCTTAGTTTACTATATGCTGACCTATTAGCTTCAACTTCAATTAGATTCATCTACATATATACTAAATTTTCATAATTTTGTTTCCATAAGAATTGCAAAAAATAATCTTCAAATTCCTTAGAAAATATAAATTTAGTAGCAGTTACCAGAGGTTTAGACTCTGGGGGAATTTTTTTATACAATTTATTGACTCTATTAATGAAATCAATAACAGGTTAATAAGGGTTTATTTTCAAATCTTCAAATTTTTTTAAATAGTAAACACCAAATTTATTGATTAACCATTGATTCTTAAATTTTTTTATTAATTCAGCCCAAGAATTAATTGAATTTGGTTGTAACTGTCTAAACCATATTCAAACATTTCCTTCTAATGATTAGAAACAAAGTCTAGTATAAACATCTTCATATTCAATATTAGTGTTATCAAAAAAATCTATAAATGAAGCTAGGTGATCTTTAGTAGATGGCCCTGTTTCTTCATTGAATCTAGGTAGATGCTTTAAATATCCATCAGGAAAAGGGTGGAGTTGATCTGGAGGAGGAAGGAATAGTGTTGTGTTGGGTAAAAAAGGTGATTGTTAAAGGTGACCTTAATGTTTCACATTAATCATCAACCCATGGAAAGTCTTGTTATTTCAAGAGTACAAGAAAAATATATGCGAGTGAAGTCAGAGACCAACCATTCTAAATCGTTTTGACAAATGCTATCTAATTATCGAAGTTCAGTCAATTCAACTCAAAAGTATCTATGAATTACTTCAAACTAATCAAAGGAATCAACTCTTGTTCTAAGATTATGTAGAAATAACCACTCAAGACTAGAATACAGAATGGATTGTAGTTGAACAACACGCTTTGATGAATTGAACATCTACCTTAATGAATTGAACAACAAACTTAATGAATTGAATAACAATCCTAATGAATTGAACAACAATCCACTATTCTAGATTTTGCAATGGAATTCTATATCAATAAATTAATAGCATCATTTAGAATTAAACATCATACCAAATGTTCATACTTATGAAGGAAATATTCAAGAAATAACTGTATGCAAAATTGAACAACAACCACACTAAAACTAGTCTAACGAATATAAAATCGTCACTTCTTGATAAAGGAACATTAATGATAAATCTGATATGTTTAAAAGGAAGGTATAACATATCACGCTTGTGATTAAACAATTTAATGATAATGCTATGAAACACAAAGGATAACTAAAAATGAAAGATCTATAAATAAATATATAGCATAGAATATCAAGATAACTCCTAGTTACTAGGCCCGAAGCCTCTAGAAGTGTTCGGCCAAGAAATACTCATAATTTGTTTATACTAAAAGTGCCAATTTCTTCATTAATCAATAGAGCAACACATTAGCAAGAACTTGAGGATTCTATCTGAATATGTTTATTACAGGAAGATTATAATACATGAACTGCCTCCTCCGTCTCATTCACCTATAGCTTTTTATAATTTAAAGGAAAAATAAAACAGAGTAACGTATCCTCAGGATCAAGAGATCCTGCCGCTTCATCGCTATCACCTAAATACTCAAACAATTGGCATGCCTCTACATCTTCTGCTGATTCATAGGAGCCAATATGATTCCATTTTCTTTCCTCGTCTGCTATTTTTTGGTCATTTTGGTCAGTTGTTTGGTTGTTTCACTTCCCTAGCAATAAAGACATCAAAAAATTAGTTTTTATGTTATTACACACACCTTTTATCAATAATTAATTCTACCTTACTTTTGCATTATTTTCCTTTTCTTTATTGCTAAGATGAAGGAAAAACATATACAAGTAAATGACAAATCTTGGTAAATATAGGGGTAAAATGTACCTTTTCCTCAGCCCAACATACTCCACTTCTTACCTTTTTGCATGTCCTCATGCAAACAGATGATTGAGGCGTAGTTGGGTTAAAGAATATGTAGGATATACTTCTTCCTTGTAAAGCCTAAAACCATGTTTCTATTTTACCTTTGTAATTGCTGAGTTTGTGTGCCCCTCTGGTAACTCATAATCATGGTGGTAGTCTTCAGGAGGGTACCATATGATGGGGAATCTATATCTACACCCTATCCATGTAGGACCCATGTTCAAAATTAGGTTACTGTACATAAGAAAAAAGGAAGCAGGAACTTTAAGATTCCTAAAGCCAAATGGTTCTTTTTTCTTAACATTATTTATAGAGGCTTTCCATCTCTGTTTGGCTTCTGACAATGCTTCTCCCTAAATATCCTGGAAGTATGCCCACCCATTCTTCACAATATCGTTGCGAATATGTCCCAATTCAGCTATCACTCCTTTCTGTTGCATAAACTTCTTATGTTGAGTAAACAAATATAGGGGTTTGGTAGGTTCCCCTATGAACCATAGATTTAAGCCATGTTCTCTTTTCTAAAAGGTATTGTAGGCCTTAGCCTATCTATTCTGATTTTTGTCAAAGGAAAGAAAAGCTTGGAACTGAACGTCCCCTATGAAGGGACTGGGCTTAATGTCTTTATTTTCTTCTAGAAATAAATTCTGCAAATACAATCTGGACAAAAGGTGTTGGGTTTGTTCATCCTGATCGTTACAACATTGGAAAAACTCTTCAATGGCTTTGAAGGTAGTGGGTTTACCTACTCTAACAACTTTGATTTTCAGCAACAGATATCTTTCCACTAAGAATAAGGCATAATTATTGGATGGTGCCCTATAAGTCAATACATATGAGTAAAGAGAACAAACAACATTGGTTTGTTTCTTAGGCTGTTCTAGTTGATCCTGTGCCTTCTTCAATTTTTCCCTTTCTTCCCTAAGTTGGGAAAAGGTTTTGTCTTCAGCTGCAGAAAGGTCTTTGAATCATTTTAGTAGTGCCTAATGTTCTTGTAAGGGTACTACTTCCTTCTTATACTGGGCCAATTCATTTTGAACTTGAATTAATTCGCTGCTATGATTTTCATTGCCAACTTTTTCTATCAAAGGAGTTTAAGAAAGTGTTACCTCTCTTTGAGTCTCCTTGTCTTCTGTAAGTATTGAATCATTCTTCTTAGAGATATCAGCAGTGTGTTTCAAATCCTTCTGTACTGAGGCTTCAATAGTATCTATTAAATATGATTGTATAGAAAATTCAGAAGTATCTACCGTTTGGGTAACAAAATTTGTTTCGGTTTCCATGGTAGCTAATTTATTCTTAGGCTTCTAAGCCTTGACTACTTCGCCCAACTGTTTCCTTAAATTTTTTACCATTTTTCTCAATTTCCTGCATTTCCTATTCATTTTTCTTAACTTAATCTCAGCTGATTTTTCTTTTGGTAGGGTTTTGGTAGGAGAAGGAGTAGCAGTGGCTTCAGGTTCAGGAACGCTTGTGGCAGTTCTAAGGTTATAAAAAATGATGTTTTCCTGATGTGTCCAAGAGGTTCTTTCAACATTGATGTCCTGACTAGGTGGAATAATCTTTCTTCAGGCATCATAGGAACTATCTCAATACTTGTGTCCCATTCTAATACAACATTATCTCCTGATTGGTTTCCAGACTCAGATATTCTCTCTATCTGGTCTTCCGTACTCACCAATTTATTATCAGAGGGAGATAAAACCCTCAAGTCCTGCAATTCATCATGAGGAGGTAGGATTTCTATATGGCCAGAGCTTCTAGAAAATGAATACTAGTTCGAATTGTCCCTCTGTTCCTCAGATTGTTCAGACGGGATCCCAATTTCGCAATATGTTCTCATTTTATCTATTACATGAGACATTTCTTCCTCATATTCTTGTAAAGACATATTCTAAGGGCTCAGAGGTGGTGTATGGGATGGTCTCGCCTCATCTGGCAATACAGAGGTGTTTTTCTGGAGTTTTAACTTTTCAGATTGTCTCTATTTTTCTAGTTCTATGGTCGAAACATGCGTTCTCTTCCCTCTTGCTCTCCTAGGTATGGTTATTCTAGGGAGTTCAATTTCTTCTCTATTAGGGTTTTCTTTAGGGGCAGGTAGGGTAGGATTAGAAAAGTTGTCCCATGTTACTTTATGTTTGTTTAACTCGTGAATGATAATCAATTTAATCAAGCCATAGTGATTGACAACTGCTTGAGGTTTTTTAGCTCTTCTAATATGAACAACAGTACCATTCAATATATAATTTAGGAAAAACAGCAAATTAACTAAATTTTTTCTCCTGAGAATAGCTACTAGTTTAATTTGATGGGAATTTACCACATCCTGGAGCCTGTCACATGTGATATATCATTAAATGAAGAATTTTGATTCTTGTTAAGGCTGCTGCAAGGACACAGGATTAATACCTTTCCCTTTTCATTCTAGGAGCTCACCTGTGTCCTGGTACATTGAAATTTCTCCTTGTAAAAGGACATGTTTATCGTTCCATCTTTCTCCCTCTATTGGAAGTCTAAAGACCTCTTCGATGATTTCTTCAGAGACTGGTATGATTCTTCCTTTGAATATGGTATGCATTTCCCATAGGTTTTTTAAGAATTTAACTATTGTCTCTTTATTAAACCCTTGTAATTTGTGTAGATATGGAATCCAGTCAGCTTGCTGGAGAACCGTGCGAGCTGTTTATGAGGGTTGAAAATTTGTGGGTTCAATGTGGAGAGAATTTCCACCCATGGCTACTGTGTTTTTAGAAGTGGTTTCTTCACCCTTATGCATGCATTTCATTCGGATCTATTAGTTAAAACAACATAAAGACTGCATGCATCCTTTATAAAATATATTATTAAAAATGGACTTCATGACATAAATGTTATGAAACCAGCTCCAAAAATAGAAGAAAAGAGAGATCAATGCCTTAGAAATCAGCCACTTCTAGGGAGCATCCTCCAATACATTACATAAATGAATAAATCTTGGATGATACAGATAAAAAAACCTCCTTCTATATATAGGGGTCCATAGGGTGACAATATAATCCTAGCTGACCTAACAATAATAATGTAAGGGAACAATAATAACAATATGGTGGTTACAGCGGTACAACAATAACAATAAGGGGGCTATACTAATAACAATAAGGGAGTACACTAGTAATATGGGGACCTAGCATTCCCCTCTCCAAAAAAGCGTTGTTCTCAAAGCTTGAGTAGCTCTGGACTCCAATTTGTATGCGATAGTACCAATATTTTGCAACACCTTGGAAGGAACTTAGTATTTTAGCTATAATTTATTATCCTTCTTAGCTTGCTTGAGGGAAATTTGTTTCTATGGTTGTAGCCATAAAAATACCTAGTCTCCTACATCAAAACTTCTCTTGTTGTGAATTTGATCTGCCTGTTGTTTCATTCCATTTTGTGCCAAATGGAGGTTATCCTTTAAGAGTTGGAGAACTTTCTGTTGATGCTTGATGTGATCTTCCACTGCTTACACCTTAGAATTTTCTCTTAAAAATGATGTGATAGATGGTGGATGGTATCCATAAAGTTCCATAAATGGGGTTATTTTTTCTATAGTATGGAAGGAAGCGTTATACCAACATTTAGCCAGAGGTTACCACTTGACCCATTGTGTTTGTTTATCAGATACAAAACAATGAAGATATCCTATCAAACATTTGTTCACTATCTGAGTTTGACCATCAGATTGAGGATGATACGATGAGCTATGAACTAGTTGAGTACCCAAACAAGAAAATAATTTCATCCAAAAATTTCCAGTAAAAATGGGATCTTTGTCACTTACCATAATCTTTGGGTTTCCATGTAGCTTTTGAATTGTTTCCATAAATGCAATATCAATTGTACTTTCTTTAAGTGGATGAGATAATTCACAAAAGTGTGCATACTTGGTAATTATATCAACTACCATCAAGATGACACTCTTTCCTTCTAACTTAGGCAAACCTGTGATAAAATCCATTGAAATATCCTCCCAATGTTGAATTGGAATGGATAAAGGTTATAGAAGACCCGAGGTCTTAATTGTATCCACGTTATTTTGCTGCAAACCAAACATTTTGCCACAATCTTTTGAATATCAGATTTAAGGCCATCCCAAAAAAATTCTTTCTTCACCCTGTGGTAATTTTTTAAAAATCCCGAGTGTCCTCCTAAAGGAGAAGTGCACAATTCCAAAAGAATATTTTGTTTTAGTTGGGAATTCTTACAAAGATATAAGCGATCTTTGTACCATAAGGAATCATTTTTCCAACTAAATGTATCAGATATACTAGGATCTTTCTTCAACTTCTTTGTCACTCTTCCATTCATCCCTTTCTTTGGTTATCCAATATGTTTGGATAATATAAATTTCACAAAGAAATTCTTCCACCTCTTCATCCTTTCTTGAGAGTGCATCTGCAACAACAGTTAGCTTCCCTTTTTTCTAGATGATTTCAAAGTCATAACCCCACATCTTTGTGACCCATTTTTGCTAGTCTTCTGAATATAGTATTTGTTTTAAAAAGTGTTTAACACTATCATGATCATTTTTTACCTTTACGTGCCTTCCCATTAGGTAAGGTCACCATCTCTTTAGTGCATCTAGTATTGCTAACATTTCCTTCTTATAAATAGCTTTCTATAAATACTTTCCTTTCATTGGACGACTTTCAAAAGAAATGGGTCTTATTTATTGCCTTAAAACAACCAATTCCATTTCTCAAGGCATCACATTCCACAATAAAGGTTTTTGTGAAGTCTGGCATAGTTAAGATCGGTGCTAGGCACATTTCCTCTTTAAGATGTTCAAAGCCCTTAGTTGCTTCAGGAGTCCATGAAAATGCATCTTTCTTCAATAATGTTGTTAGAGGTTCTTCTATTCTCCCATAATTCTTAACAAACTTGCGATAATACGCTATTAACCCGAGAAATCCTCGCAACTACTTTATGGTTGTGGGGACTTTCCATTCGTTAATGGATTTAATTTTGTTATGGTCTACCTTAACACCCTCATGAGATAAAATATGACCTAGATATTCCAACTCTTGTACTCCAAACAAACATTTGGATCTTTTCGCATATAACTGTTTTTCCTCCAATAGTTTGAGCACCCTGTCAACATGTTGAACATGATCCTTCCAAGACCTATTGTAGATTACTATTTTATCAAAAAATAATAGCATAAATGTTTTAAGAAAGGGTTTGAAAATGGAATTCATCAACCCTTGAAATGTTTGAAGTTGAATTAGTAAGGCCAAAAGGCATGAAAAAAAATTTATAATGACCCTCATGAGTTTAAAATGTTGTTTTCGGAATATCTTCAGTCTTCATTCTAATTTCATGATATTCTGAACAAAGATCCAACTTGGTGAAATAAATTGCGTCATGTAATTGATCCAATAATTCATCAATCACAGGAATAGGAAATTTATCTTTTATAGTGAGCTTATTGAGATCCCTATAATCTAGACACATGCCCCATGATCCATCCTTTTGTGCACCAATACTACTAGAGCAGAGAAAGAACATTGACTAGGTTGAATTATACCAACCTCTAACATTTCTGTAATCATACCTTCAATTTCGCTCTTTTGAACATAAGGATATCTGTAAGGCCTGATGTTTGGAGGAACACTTCTTGGAATCAAATGAATAGAATGATCATGATCACAAATAGGTGGGAGTCTTTTGGGAGTTTCAAACACCATGGAATGATTGTCCAAGAATTTTTGGAGATATGGAGAAATAGATGATTTTGATGTTGGAACTTCTAGTGAGCATAATTGTGAAATTGCACCTCATTTCTCTTTCTTTAGAGGATTTTTTATGTCATTAGAGCTTATTATCTTTCCCAGATTCCCTGTAATACCCTGTAATTCGATTTCCTTTCCTTCAGAAAAAAAATTCAAGAAACTTAAAAGATATTGTCCCCAAATAGTGTAAGCATTTTACTCCTAGTACAACATGAGCACCTCCCATTGGAATGTAATGCATTGGAATATTCAATAAATATTCCCCCATGGTTAACTTGATATTATGGAATTTTCGAGAGAAATTTATAGTTCCTCCATTTGCAACCACCAATTGACATTTAGGTGCTGGGTATAGGAAACAATTCAATTCCTTGGCTACGTTACAATGAATAAAATTATGGGTACTACCTGAATCAATCAACACTATTACCTTTTTCTTCTTGATATGTCCTTCTATCTTGAGAGTTTGAGGAGTGGTAATTCCTGCCAATGTATTACACGATATGGATCAACTTATTTCTTCTTCTTCTAAGGTTGGTTCCAGGTGTATATCCTCTTGTTTTGAAGTTTCTTGTTCATTTTCTTCCTCCTATTCACAATCTATGTAAAATAATTTCTTCTCAACACACTTATGACCTTTAGTGTATATTCTATCACAACTGTAGCAAATCGATTTTTCTCCTTTTTTTCCCAATTGTTGTGGTGTCAACCTTGTAGGGTGTGGAATTCTAGGAGTAGAAACACTTCCATATTTATAGATGTGAGTGGTAGGCTTCCTTGGCACCATAATTTTACATTCAATTCTTCTTTCCAACCTGAATTACTTCTCCAATGAATCAAGTTTCCAAACGCGACCTTCATGTTGGATTTTATCCTTTAAAGTGCCTATGAGGACATCAATCCTTTTTTCCTCTCGAATATCAGTTACCCTTGTATTAAATTTTTGGAAGTCGTTAATTTTCTTCACCACTGAACCCTTTTGTTTTAGATTTATAAACTGGATAAATAAGGTGTTTATCTTTGTATCCTCATAATGTGCTATCATTTCCTCCATAAAAATTGATCAAGTGATAATTTTTTACCAGAGAAAAGCCATCAATACCATACAAATGTATTTTTTTCTATATGTAAAGTTGAAATGTGTACCTTTTGTGTGTTTTGCACATTATATAGATCAAAATATTGCTCCATCTATAGTATCCATGTTACAGGATCCTTCTTATCAAATTTTCTCATATCCATCTTTGGAATATGGTGGTTCTTCCATCCAACATTAGAGTTTATGAAATCACGATCAACATTTATTTTTTCTCATCATGAGTTTCCTCTACTATATTTTTGGAATTAGGAAACATTTCTTTTATCAACTTTGTCAAATCTTCCATATTTTCTTTTAAATCATTCTTCATGTTTTCCATGTTGTCTTTCATTTTTTCTTCCATGTCATCCATCTTAGCTTCCATGCTAGCTTCCATTCCATAAATATTAGCTTCCACGCATTTCTTCAAACCATCCAATTTATTCTTCAAACCATCCATCTTCACTTCCACGCCTTTCTTCAAATTCCCATTTCATTTTTTTTTTTTGCTTTTTGTGAGAGCGAAATTTGGTGCACTTGCTGTTGTAATTTTGACAGATCATGTTGTAATTATTCATATTCATGAGTCATAGTAGAGTATTATAAGGTCTTAATGGGTGGTGAATTCCTTCTAGGGGGCATTTTATAACGCAATACTATGCTCAATAGGCCCTTTGAATCACTTAAAATGTATTTTGCAAAAAATACTTATGTAATTTGAAAACAAATACACACCCTTTTCTTGCATTTGAGGAGCACGATATTGAATAAAAATTATCTCTGTAATTTTGGATCTTCAATATGTAAAATTTGGTGTTGTAGTATCCCTTTGAATATTATTTCTAATGCCACACATCTGACCTGATTTGGATACTTCAAGACAAACTTATGTTAAATCTCCGACAATGACCTAATTATGAACTGTTTCAGTAGAGCACACTTGTATGGAATACCACGTCTTACTGTTTTCTCATATAGTTTTAAAATTAATGGAAAATAAACTATTGTTTATGTACTTACGGATTTCGAATCTGATTCTCAGAGAGTGAGTTATGATGATTTTACCAAGGTCACCTTTTTGAGATGAAATTCGAGATCTTGATCAAATCGTAACCTCCATAGATCATATCTCCGAAAATATTACGAAACAAGGTCTCAAATTTTTAAAGGAAGCTTCGATGAAATTCCTCTTCACTCTGTAAACATTTTATCTTCTAAGCCTTCATAGAAAACAAGTTATATTTAAAATTCCATGATGACCTATTTAGGTGAAATTCAGGAGCCTAAAAAAAGCCTAACTTCCATATATCATATCTCCGAAAATATTACGAAACAAGATCTGAAGTTTCTATAAAATGTTCCTCGGGATTTAGGTTTCGCTCTGTAATAATTTCAGCTTCTAAGCCTTTGTATAAAAAAATTGATAGTGAAAATTCCATGATGACCTGTTTGGAGTAGCGAAACCCTAGAATCCAAAGCTTTAATACCAAATGTTATGAAACCAGATCCAAAAATAGAAGAAAGGAGAGATAAAAGCCTTAGAAATTAGCCACTTCAAGGGGGTAACCTCCAATACATTACATAAATGAACAATTCTTGGATGATACAAAAGAAAAAATCTCCTTCTATATATAGGGGTCCATGGGGTCACAATATAATCCTAGCCGACCTAACAATAATAATGTAAGGGAACAATAATAACATTATGGGTTTACAGGGGTACAAAAATAACAATAAGGGGGCTACACTAATAACAATTTAGGACTACACTAGTAATATGGGGATCTAAGAGTAAATGCAGTGATTCTTTCATCCAATCAGCATATCCGAAGGAAGTCACATGGTTAATTGACATGCTTATTCATTATGAACATTCGTACCCCCTCCAATGAGAGAAGGGCATCCATGGTCTTAAAGCTCAAGAAAAGATTAAAGGTGGTAACAAACATGAATGCACACGAAGTAAAGGTCAAAATTTGGTAATCATTACATATGTACGTCAGGTGGAAATGACAAAAGAAGGGGAGAAAAGCGGAGTAGAAATTATTATGAAAAAGATGTCCTATTTTGACGGCATAGTATGATGCAAGCATGATAGGTGAAAAATTATGATTGATGTTGTCATCCCTTAAATCGGCATGAAAATATACTTCAATCATAGTTAATTATGTAGATAGGTAGTGATAATTCTTATTCAAGCAGTGCATTTATCTTCAGGAATGGATCAGTAGGAAATATGGCAGATAAAATTGATTGGCTATTGTTAGAAAAATATTTCGTTAACACAAGCAGAGACACTGCTACCAATAGGAATCCATAGCCTTGTCAGGGTTGCTAGAGCCAGAATCCACTATTTAAAAGTAGACATTTTTCTTTTTTTATGGAGATACCACTATGCTGGTGTGGTGGCCACATAGTCATAGTGCCATTCACGGGGATTTTAATAGAGTGATCAGGCTAGCTCGTGATGAGACCTCCTGTCCTTCGAGAAGGTCACAAGCCTTGTGTGTTGGCCATTGTTGGAATCTCACCTATTAAACCCTTATGATCATGTTAGGTTGGCTCGTGATGAGACACCCTATTCTCTCTTCTTAAAAAAAAATTCACATACACATAATATTTCCTTTTTTTTTCTTCTTTGAGCCAGAATCCTCTATTTATTTTGCTTGTGTTATGGAAATACCACTATGCTTGTGAGGTGGCGATATAGTCATAGTTCCATTAACGGGTATTTTAACAGAGTGATCAGGCTAGCTCGTGAAGGTCACTACCCTGGTGTGTTGCCCATTGTGGGAATGTCACCTATTAAACCCTCATGATCATGGTAGCTTGGCTCATGATCAGACCCCCTATTCTCTCTTCTTAAAAAAAAAATGACATAGAAATAATATTTTCTTTTTTCTTATAAATGGAGGGAGGCTCACTAACTCCTTAAGAGTTTGGGATGGTGTAAGAAGTAAAAAGAATGCCAATACAGTTAACACTCTTATTCCTATATCCTCATGTGAAAGAAGAATTTCCACATGAGAGTGTAAAAAGATATACTAGCATAATAATACGGAAATTAATTATGTAATAATATGTTTGAATAAGAGATATATAGCCCTTCATTATACATATAAACCATGTCAGCTTCTGCAGTAGATATTTCCATCAAAATTTCAAAAGATCAAAATATTATTAATATCACTGCTTTTATCCTCTTCAGGTGCCAATTCCTTTTCTTAAAATGGTTTTTATGGGGAGGATGTGTAAAGGAAGAGTGTATATTTGAAAAAAAATCATCAAAAGAAAAAAAAAATTGCTATTTTAAAGGAAAAAAAAAAAGAGAAAGAAAAGAAAAAAAAAACATGCTAGGAAAAAAATCAATCATTCAATTGGATTGCATGGCAGCTGCTAAATTCAATTGAACAAAAACTTTTCAATGGTTTTGAAAATAAAAAGTAAAATCACGCAACAAAAGAATAGTTGTTCATTTGAATTGAATGACAGCTGTTCGTTTCGATTGAACAACAACTGTTCAATTCGATTGAATAACAACTGCTAAAGGGTTTGAACAGTAGAAATAAACACACTAAAAAACATAGCCATTCATTCAAATTGAACATCAACTATTCAATTCGATCGAAAAACATTTGTTCAATGGAATGAACAAAAAAAGTAAAACCACGCAAAAAAACAATCGTTCATTTGAATTGAACGTCAGTTGTTCAATTCGATTGAACAAAAATTGTTCAAGTCGATTGAACAACAACTATTCAATGGTTTGAAGAGAAAAAGATAAACACACTAAAAAACACAGCCATTCATTTGAATTGAACGAGAGTAGTTCAATTTGATTTAACAACAACTGTTCAATGGATTGAATAGCAAAACACACAAAAGAAAAGTAAAAAAAATGCAGTTGTGAGCATCAAAATAATGAAAAAGAGATGGAATTCTTATGTAGAACGATGAGAATAACTATAAAGTGCAGGAAACATATATACAACATTTACAATAGGAGATAACAATTTTTAATGAACTGAAAGCTGTCGGGCCATCATCCCTTGCAGTTAAAATTTGGATGGTGGGGTCGTCATGCACATACTGGCAGAAAAATGCTTTCGTAAGTGGTTTATGATAGAGGCACACCCAGTGTCCATTGAATTGAAATTTGGAGTCAGATCCATCTATGGTTGCCAAGGTAATGGTACAGTTGTTGTGCATTTCCTGAACTTCGTATGGCCCGAGCCACCTTGTTGGTAACTTACCTGGGAAGTCTTGGAACTTGGAGTCATAGAGGAGTGCCAAATCTCCTTTTTTGAATGACTTATTTTTTATGAGGTTGTCATGCCACTTAGCTCGTTGTTGTTTAATAATTGTTGTGCACTTTAGAGAAGGTAGTCGTGCTTCATCCAATTTATTTATTTGTTGGAGTCTTCTAAATTGGGCCTCTGTCAAATCCATCCCCACTTCCAAGCCTATTCTCAGAGTCTTTGTTTCAAATTCAATAGGTGAAATTGGTTCCTTTCCAAATACCAGATGGTACGAAGAATATCCGGTGGTGTTTCGTACATTGTGTGATAAGCCCACAAGGCCTCTGACAGTCTAGTAGCCCAATCCCAGCAATGTTTTGAGACTATTTTAGTGAGAATTGCCTCAAGGCCTTCATTGGTGCTTTCGACCTGCCCCTTCACCTGCAGGTGGTAGGGAGAGGTGACTCTATGGGTGACATGGTGTTTATTTAGAGTGGTCGTGATTTTATTTCCCAAAAATTGTGCCCCTCCATTAGTTATCACTTCCCTAGGTAAGCCATATTGCACAAATAGCTTAAAAATAACATTGATCACATATTATTTTGTAGCTCTCGAGAAAGCCACTATTTCTACCCACTTCATCATGTAATATGTGACAACCATTATGTAGGTATTATGATTCAATGGCGGGTTGAATGGCCCAAGAAATTCCAGTGCCCACCGTTCGAAACGTTCTACTACCAACTGTGGTTGCAATGGAATCTTGTCAAATTGGCCAGAGCAACCCATTCTTTGGCAACCATCGCACGCTTCGATATATTTCTTGGCATATTAAAAAATTTTAGGCCAATGGTAACCCATTTGTAATACTTTGTGCCCCATCTTGCAATGTAAAAAATGGCTGACACATTGTTCAATGTGACAGGACCTTAGTATGTCATAAATCTTGTCTTCTCGGATGCATATTCGTATATGCATATCATCTCTTGTGTGGAAAAGCTATCCATCGATCCATGAATCTAGCATTGCATTTAATAATCAGCTTTCATTCCTTTGCTGTCAAGTGTCTCAGTACCTTTCCTACTATTAGATAATTAACTACATCTGCATAGCATGGTTTTTTTACTACTACTATGAACAGATGCTCATCAGGGAACTAATCATCCACTACTAGTGGGTCATTTGACTTTGGAACTCTAGATAAAAAATCTGCAAGTATGTTCTCCTTTCCTAGAAAGTCCTTGATAGTTGTATCAAACTCTTGTAAAAGCAACAAACAACGAGTCACTCTTCCGTTTGTAATATGTTTATTAAATAAATATCTAACGGCAGAGTGATCGATATACAATAATAACTAGTAGCTAGTTTATAATGTCTAAATTTATTAATAGCATAAATGACAACCAGGAATTCTTTTTTAGTCACTGTATAGTTTAATTCGGTAGAAGTGATATTCTTGATAATATAGTAAATAGCATAGGGATTCTTGTCCTCTTCTTGACTAAGAACCGCCCCTATCGTTGTATCGGATGCATCTAATGAAATGTGAAAAGGAAGCTCCCAATTGGGGCCACGTAAGGGTGGTACAGTCGAGACTAGCTTCTTCAAATATGAAAAAGCAATTTCACATTTGTCAGACCAATGGAATTCAAAATTTCCATTTTATGCATACAAGGGTGCAGAAATTTGTGAAAAAATATTTATAAACCTACGGTAGTACCCTGAAATCCAAGGAAGCTACATACCTCTGTCTGAGTACACAGTGTGGCTAATAAAATAATTACCTCTACCTTTTCTAGATCTACCTGTGTTCCAGCTGCAGAGATGTAGTGTCCTAGGATCACTCCTTCAATCATCATCATGTAACACTTTTCGTTGCTCAAACATAATCTGGTACCAATACATCGTTCCGATAATTTTTCTAGTGTTTGTAGTGCCTGATCAAAGTCATCTCCATATGGAGTAAATTCGTCCATGTAAACCTCGAGCCCTTCATTTATTAAATCAGAAAAAATGTTGAGTATGGCCCTTTTAAATGTTGTTGGGACATTGCATAGTCCAAATGGTAATACCCTATAGGATAATGTACCCCAGGGGTAGGTAAAGGTGGTTTTATCTTGGTATTCAGGGGCTATCTAGATTTTATTGTAACCACTGAAACCATCAAAAAAAGAGAAGAACCATTTTCTTGCCAATATATCAAGGACCTGAGAAATAAAAGGGAGGGGGAAGTGGTCTTTCTGCATCGCTTCATTCAATTCTCTGTAATCCACAAATGTTTTCCACATACCATTCTTTTTAGGAATGACTACTAAAGGAGAGACCCATTTTCTATCTGAAATAGGATAAATGAATTTTACATCTAGTAGCTTTTGTAATTCATCTTTCACAATGTCTTTCAAATGTGGGTTTAACCTCCGTTGAGGCTCCCGAATAGGTCACACATCCTTTTCATTATAAATGTGATGTGTGCATAGTTGAGGATCTATACCCTTCATGTCTAGGTAGTCCCAAGTAAAGGCTCCCTTATATTTTTGTAAAATTTTAATGAGATTTTGTTGTTGTTTACTATCGAGACTCTTGTTGATATTTAAAACATTTCTTCACTGAATTTCAATTGGCATGTTGTTGCGAACAACAACCGTGGGTATGTGCTGGTCATCAATGTCTGCTAAGGGGTCCTCATGTGCTTCGTTATCAAGAATTTTTTTTAACATTTGGCACTTTAAATTTCCTGAATTAGTCGGCTGGTTCCTGAAGTTATTAATTACATCATCTATAGTTTGATATTTGAATTCAAGTTCTTCAAATGTTGTCAATGGTGAACGAATTTATTGTTCCCAGTATGTATGTGGCTGTTTGTGATTATTTACAGTGGGAAGACTTGGTTTGGTAGGGGGGTATATGGAAATATTCTTCATTGCATGCCCTCTAGCAATGGTCATGCTGCCTGTTTGATAGCCTATGTAAGCATCGGTCGTTGCTAACCAAGGTTGTCCCAATATCAGGAGATGTCCATATAACCTACATTTTTTGTTGATAACTAAAAATTATGTCAGGTACTCCGATGAGTCTGTAGAAACCTTGATGTCCTGTAATATACCTTTTGGTTTGTGAACAAATCTGTCAACAAGTTCTAGCAAGGTAGATGTGGGTTCCAAGGTTGTTATACCTAACTTCTTAGAGGTTTCTGTAGTTAAGATGTTAATTTCCACCCCCAAATAAACTAATGTTTTTGAAAAGGAGTGGCCAGAGATCTCTACTGTGACTATGGGGTTTCCTGGATCCTCGTATTTTATTGGTGTTTCTTTACCCAAGAGTAAGTCTGACAATGCTCCCACTACATGAACAGTTGGTACAATCTTTTCTTTCCTCAATTATTTTTTTCTGCACACTTCTTTAAGTGTTTTGGCATAGATAGGAATGTCTTGTATATCTTGTAGGAGAGGAATTTTAATGCAAAGATTTTTTAATTCCCCTAGGAGGTCAAAATCTGAAGAGAATATTGGTTTAGGTAGTGTTAATCTCTCAAGGAATGGAGGAGAGGAAATAATAAGGCTTTCAAGATCTTTTTGGTCAACTGTGTCCCTCTCGTGCTCTATCTCTATTTGTGTCATAGTTGATTGTTTAGCTACTATTGGAATTTCAGACTCAATTTGTGGTAGGCCATATCTTCTTTAGGTGAAATAAAACACCCTGATCTCAGCCTAAGTTCATTGCATTGCTTCTTTTTAGTTTCGGGGTTTTTGTTCTCAAAAATCTGGAATAGCTGAACCAGTCTATTATTAGGATTAGGATTCGGTTGAGCTGGAAGTTGAGGCCGCATAATAGTTTGAGGATTGTGTTCGATTAGTTATGGAGCTAGTAATGTGCATTGATTCTGAGCTCCTGTTCCCATAGGTAAATTGGTCATTCCCAGGGGTCGCTACAAATTTTGAGGCCAATTTGTATTATGTGAAGTGGAGGCAGACCACTGGGGCTGATATGGATTTTTTTGCCAGTAAGGGGGAGAAAAATGAAAACTTGACCAACTATTACCTAAAGGGGATTGTGTTGGCCAAGGAGTCATGGAAAATGATTGGGATGGCCAGATAGAAAAATGTGGTTGGCCTTTCCATGTTGTTTCAGGGTTTTGTTGATTAAATTGTGGAGGAGAACAGAACTGAAATGTGTCTTGTGACATACCTGGTTGCTCTTGTCACTGCCGGCGTTGATTCATTAGATACACCGTTTCTATTTCTTCTTCCGTCTCTTTAAAAACTGCTTTCAACCTTGGGAGTGAAGGGCAATGGTCAGTGGCATGGTCCTTGGTAAAAATAGCACATGTCTGGACCATGTCTAATGGACACTCCTGCTGGTTGTGCTTCTTCTGACAGCGTGGGAAAAAAACAACCAGGTTATGTTCTGCCAAAGCTTTCTTCTTCTTGGCTTGTCAGATATTTAGCTTTATTGTGACGGTACCTAAGATATCAGTTTTAAAATCTTCTAAAATATTTATGAATTCTTCTCTGGTCACACTACCACCTAACTATTTATAATTCTTCATAACTGAATCTCGTCTGGTTGGTCTACTTCGTATACTACCTCGAGAGAACCCGATGCACAATGAAATAATGTCATCATATTCTTATTGATAAATTTCCCCTTTTCCCATTATATTAAGCATTTCTACCCATTCTTCTTTCATTCCTTTAATCATTATTTCTTTTCAAAAATCTTGAGGCAGTGCAGTATATGGAGACCTCTGCAAATTATATTTAAATATTACAATGTATTCTTCTAATTTATCATTGTATTTTGTAGACATATTGAAGATTTCGTCTTTTAATTCTCAGGTCCGGAAGTAGTCTTGATATTTGTTAAGAAAAGAGTTTTTCATCTGATCCAAACTATTAATGGTTCCTCCACCGAGCCCCATAAACCAACATAATGTTGCCCCCTTAAACATAGCTGGAAATAGTTTCAGTTTTTTAGTGTCAGTGGTGTAGTCATATCCCAAATACAAAACATAGAATTCAAATAAAAATGCATTCAGATCTTCGGAGGTCAGCCCAAGGAAGGTGGGGATGTTTTTTGACAAAATATATTTCATAGGGGCATTTGTGGTAGGATCAACAATGGGATACTCCAATGTTGATGTCTATCTTGGGGGTTGGTTATGCACTATCTCATTAAAGATGTGCCAATAATCTTCAGGTATTTCTTGATATGGGAGGATAATTTGAGTGGAATTAGGGAGTGGATTTGGAGGAGGCCTTGCAGCACTTCTTTGATATGGGATACTGGGTGTCTCTGTCTTAACTACTATTTTAGTAGATCGAGGCTCTGGAGTTTTTACATGTACTGAACAACTGGTTTCTCATTGCCTTCTTGCAAATTGAAAGAATTTCTCTCTTTCGAAGGGTCCAGTCTTAAGTGTTCTATTATATGAATGCTTCATTTAGACCCTTATTTTTCGCTGTGAATCTCAACATGGGATACATATGGTGAGGTTGTTGCCTGAGGGAATATATTAGGACTTTGTGCAAGAATGGTTATGGGTCATACGGATGCCTGGGATTTAGCCTTCGTAATGATTTCTTCTATATATGTTTTTCTTCCATGGGCCACCGATCCCTTGGGTTTTGTGGATTTAAGGGGGTATTTTTATCTCATTCTATCATTTTCTTCCTAGTCATAAAAAAAAAACACCTGTCCTATTGACCTCTGCACAATTTTTGAGAAGCGGGCTGGAGAGAAAGAATTTTTCTTGCTAGTACGTGGGTTCTTACCTCTTGTTTTCAATAGCCAATTCTTTTCACAAAAAAAGGAAAAAAAATAAAAATACATCACTCCTAAACACTCTCCCTCACAATGGCACCAAAATGTTGGGTCAAAAAGGTCACTGTTAAAGGTGACCTTAGTGTTTCACATTAATCATCAACCTAGGGCAAGTGTTGTTATTTCAAGAATGAAATCAAAATCTATGTGAGCGAAGCGAGAGGCAAACCATTCTAAATCGTTGTGAGAAATGTTATCTAATTCCTGAATTTCAATCAAATCAACTCAAAAGTAACTATGACTTACTTGAAACTAATCAAAGGAATCAACTATTGTTCTAAGTTTATGCTGAAATAACCACTCAACACTGAAATAAAAAATATACTGCAATTGAACAACATGCTTTCATGAATTGAACAACTACCTTAATTAATTGAATAACAACCTTAATGAATTGAATATCAATCCTAATGAATTGAACAACAATCAATTATTCTAGATTTTTCAATGAAATTATCTATCAATCAATTAATAGCATCATTCAGATTTAAACATCAAACCACACATTCATACTTATGATGGAAATATTCAAGAACTAACTATATGCAGAATTGAACAAGAACCACACTGAAACAAGTGTAACGAATGTAAAAGCTCCACTTCTTGATAAAGGAACATTAATGATAAATCTACTCTGTTGAAAATGAAGTTATAGGATATCACATCTACAATTAACAAATTGAATGATAATTCTATGAAACACAAAGGATAAATAAAATTGCAAGATCCGTAAATAAACGTATAGCACAGAATAGCAGGAGAACTCCCAGGGACTAGGCCCGAAACCTCTAGAAGACTTCTGCCAAGAAATACTCAAAAGTTGTTTATACTGAAAATGCCAATTTCTTCATTAATCAGTAGAGAAATACATTAGCATGAACTCGACGATTCAGTATGAATACATTTATTAAAAGAAAATTATTTATACATGAATTTCTTGCTTCATCTCTTTCACCTATAGCCTTTTATAACTTAAAGGAAAAATAAAACAGAGTAACAGATCATCAGGATCAAGAGATCCTGTCGCTTCGTGGCTATCAATTGAATGCTCCAAGAATAGGCGTGCCTATACATCTTCCTATGATTCATACAAGATGATACGATTTCATTTTATTTTCTTGTCTGCTATTATTTGGTCATTCTGGTTAGCAATTTGGCTGTTTTGCTTCGTTATCAATAAATAAAGAAAAAAATTAGTTTTTATTCTATTAAACACACCTTTTATCAATAATTCATTCTACCTTAATTTTTCATTATTTTCCTTTACTTTATTTCTAATATGAAGGAAAAACATATAAAAGTAAATGAAAAATCATGGTAAAGATAGGGGTAAAATGTACCTTTTCCTCGGCCCAACATGTTTCATAATGAGCTCCTATAATTTGTTGAAAAGAATCTATTGAATGTGGTGATGTAGGTGATGATGAAGATGAAGAAGAGGTAGATGAAGGAGGAGAAGGATGTTCAGAAGAACTTACTTGAGATGAGGATGGATGACAAGAGGTGGAAGAAGGGTGTATGAATTGAGATGGGATGACTTATTTTTAAACTTTTACGATGGTTTTGTCTTCTTCTTCAAATTCTAAAACACTGGTGTAAATGGTAAAACCTTCCTCGAGATTGATAGAAGTATATGGGGAATTATGTATCACAAACGAAATATAATCAGTTGGTTTGAAATCAGTAAATCCAAGTCCTAGTTCCTCTTTAGTATCAATTTCCTCTGAAGTAGATATGGGAAGGTGAAGTGATTCAAATTGATGACCCAATAAAGTTGATTGAAGGTTAAATCCTTTAAATAAGAGTTCTAAAACTTTTGGTGGTATATCTAATAACTCTGTATGAATCGAGATATGTTGAAAGAGATCAGGTTGTGATATAACTTACGGTGGGAGATATATATAAATAGAAGAAGATGCTTATAATTTTCATCAAGAAGAGGCAATTCTCACTAACCTTTCAGTATTTGTTAATGGGGAATGGAGGTCAGAGACTGAATGAGACCTATTATGCATGCATGAATCCAGGTTTAACCAATGAAGTCTCCAGGTGAATCATTTTAGCCAACTAAATTCCTATTCACCTTTAACAATCAAGTTTACTGTCATCCCAGGGAAAAGAAACTTCACATTTTTTATCCCTGATAACGGTGCCAATCTGATGTTGAAATTTGTACACAGTTCTAGGCTAAGGAGTTGTGTCAAAGAATGTAAAATAATTTTTTATTTTGGTTTGTATTACCAATGCTTTAAACTGTTGAACATATGTTACTCCTAATTATTTATAATTTAATGAATTGGTTGATCCCTCACCTTTAACAAACTTAGGATTTAAATTGTCTTTGAAAGGTAAAATTTGAAGATGATATATATGATTCCTTAAACATTCAAATATATTATTTAACTTTTCATATATAGATGATGTCGGTAAAAAAAATTTACAGCCAAACAAAGCATAGTTAAAGATAAAAATAAACAACAATTAAATTATGTAGAGGAATTAACTAAAACATATAGTTACAGTTAATTAATCTATTTAATTTATTATAAGTTTGGAGGGGATTTTAGAAAGACTGATATTCAATCTTATCTTACCCAGATTTACTATTAGATTTGAACATGTGTAGAAATAAATAAATATGAAACATAATAAGAAATTGGAAAAACTCACAGGAAAACACAAGTTGCTTCAAAATGAGTCTTGAATCCTTCGATTAATCTCAAAAATAGTTCAAATAATTATAATCATGTTCAATGGATTATCAAAAGGGTTGAACCATTTCATACTTTTAATTACAAAGTACTTAAAATGAAAATTTATTACAAAATATATGGACTTAAAATCAGAATTTATTACAAAATATCTCATCCAAACTGATTTAGATTTTTTACAAAAATAGAACTAGAAAATATGAAATATGAATTGATTTGACATCTTGCACAGAATTTGATGACTACTATTCGCGATTGGAGCTGTAAAGTTGGTGTTCTGTTTCTTGTTCCTAGAATTTTGTTCTCTTTTCCTTAAAACCTGTATCTCGTTTCTGAAAAATATCTTATCTTCTCATTCGATGAGGTCATGCAACTTGTCCCGTATTTTCTCACCAGGGATAGAAAATTTCATTAATTTTCTGTATGATTCATCTACTTCAGTGTATTTCTCAAAAGTGGGCTTACTTATGAACAAATGCTTTATTTCATGCCGAATTTATAAATCATAACTAAAACCTTGCATGAAATCTTTTCCACTGATATTTCCTTTGATTTTAGAAACTTTGGCTTGGTCTATGGTTACATCATGCAACCTATGCTGGTGTTATTCTAGTCGAATTAATTTACCACCAATACCCTAAAGACTTGGAAGTCCTTTTAGATGTAAAGTATTAAATTTCCTATGAATTATTTTAATTTTAATTTCTAAATTGTGACATTTATTCTCTAGCTGTAGCATTAAAATTATTTTAGTGAGCACCTTTCTCACCTCAAATACAGCCTCAGTTCTATCTTTAATTTCATACTCTTCAAGTTATTCTGTGTTCCTAGAATTTAGAACTTGTAGCATGTCCTCGTTTCTGGTCCAGGTCTTTCTTTACTTGTGTCACTGCTTCCTTTGCTGTTGATTTGGTGTTGACAATAAATTTTCTAATATGTGCTTTTAATTTGAACTCAAATTTCTTCTTAGTAGACACAAAGTGTAGATCATCCATATTCATCATTTATATGATGTATTCTAGTGAAAATTTTCTGATTGGTACAAAATTTGACAACCTATAGGGAGGAAGCTCAGATATATAGATCCTGGTCTCTATGTATTTTTGGTAAAGGTACCAATCTCCAATATTGATTTTTTCACTAAGGTGAAGGATTCTTTTTATTTCAGCTGAAATCCTTGGAATGAAATCGCTACTGAGAAGACATAAAGACACATGTAGAATCTGATTTAAATAATCATTGAAATAGTATTCTTATGTTTTCCTTACCAAATAAGTCCAATGAATTATAGACTGCGGATTTCCCTATGCATCTAATTTCTGTAAAAAAAATTTAAATCTATATGGTTGGTGAAATAGAAGCAAATACACAAGGTTTGATTTATTTTGGAAAGCACTCTTAGTGGGAAACTTCAAAAAATAATCATGACTTATCTCTTCCATAAATTGATTGTAATTGAAAATGGGCAATGGCTAACCAACTACTAAGAATACTGATAAAAATCCTAGAGTTACCTCATCAACCCACAGATCACTTGGATAACCTAAGAGAAATGAAATCATAGAAATGACTTGCGTAGAATTTTCTGGGGATATTCAAGAATAGTAGGGTGGATTCGTTTTTTGTAATTCAGAATTCTCAAGGAAAAATTATTCAAATATCTTGGATCATTGAGGGAATGTTGGTTTTTGGTATATTTCTATGAGAGAATCGACAGAAAAAGGATGAACATGGGCTATAGGTTTGGCATGGATAATTTTACATATTGAATCGGGAGTGATAGTGAATAAGACTTCATTATTTTGGGAAATTATGACCCTCTCACTCAGGAGATATCTAAAATGACACTAGGTAACAAAATTAGGGAAAAATAAGGTCTAAGGAAAAATTAATTGGTGTAAGGAGTTCCATATACTCAATTCATCATTGGCATCTAAAAATTTCTGATTTTCCTAGTTGTGAAGCTCATCAAGATCAACCTCATACTAAGTTTCAAAGATTTTGTATTTCTTTTCAAACAGGGTAAGCTCATCTAAATTCACTACCATGGGAAACATTAGAATTTATACAACAAATTTGGACTTTCCTTTTGACAATGACATGCTTAATTATAACTTATAGGAAGGAGTATGGAAAAGAAAATAGTGATTGTTGGTGTAGAAAATGGCTATCAGCTTACAAAATTCAAAGAGTACCTGCGTTGCTGAAAGAGAATAGAAGAAATGGAGTTTGAATGGGAGTAGGATGTTTTCTAAAGGATTTTGATAAATTACCCATTTTGGTGCGTTTAGATAATGCACTAGATCTTGGCGGGGAGGGTTTTTTAGTCATAATGGCCAATTAACTGTTGATGGGCATATTTATTAATATAATGGTAATTTTATGTGGAGGAATGATGGAATTGGAAGTGGCGAGGTGTTAGTAGAGGTTTCAAATCGGTAGCGGCAGAGGAGCGGATGAGAAAGTGGTTTTCGAGTGGGGGGGTAGGCAGTGTACAATTTTTTTTTAGGGGGAGGGGTTTCGAAATGGTGAAGAGGAGACCACACAGCCATGGAAGGTATTTAAGAAACATATTTTCGGACCCCCGCGCCCCATTGTTAAAACTCGATAGCGCGGGGTGGGGAGGTCTGAAAGTCCATCTCTCGACATTGATCCAAGCGGGGATGATTCACATCTTTGATTCTCGCTCGAGTATTATCACAAGAGGAAAAAATCACATCACTTATTTACATTTTTAATTAATATGTAATTAAACTATTAAAATTATTATCAAAACAAGTTTTTAAACAATAATACAAATATAATTGCGATGACATTTAAACAAAGGGACATTTAATTTTTCTCATTCAGATATATATATATATATATTAAATGCCATTTTTCTATTTCTCTATTTTTTATTTTTCTACCTTATTGTATTTTATTTTCTTTTCTAACCTTTGACGACCATACAGAAGACCAGGAATCCGAAGAACCCAACATAATTAACCTCCAATTACGCTAAACGCCATGACCATTTCTCTTTCCTCCACGTGTAAATACCATGTACAAAAAAAGGGAGCTAGTGCAGAAGACTTTCAGAGAAAAACTATATTGGGAGGCTGAGGACCTTCCCTCCGCACCTCTCCACCCACCATGAAGTATCTCGATTCCCATCGAAGGAAAGAAATAAAACCACCGCCTGCACGATTATTACATGTCATGCACGTGAGGGTAGGTCGTGTCCTTCTTCATTAAATTATGTCCGCGCTAGCGGGTGGCGGGTGGAGTTTTCAAGGCCCCTGTAACATCTACATTAACACCCTTGTGGTAAAATATTGCATATTAACATTAATTGAATTAATGTTTCCAAATTTTATATTTTATTAGAAATTTGAGTTTATTAAGTAACAACTTTATATATAATATAGTATACTGCATACTACATTATTCTAATTTTTTCATATAAATATGAACTTTTTTTTGGGTTTACCATTGAAATTTTGATAAATATTATTTCTCAAAAGAGTATATATATATATATATATAATCTTTTATTTAACTTAGTTGGATATAATTTATGCTTTACTTAATAATTTATTTTCTTCTTATTTATAATATCTCTCTTCACTCGTTTTAAAATATTTCGTTTTTTCGTTTTTTTTTTCTATATAACCGAGAATGTAAATCTAAAAAACCATTATTTTAATTAAATTCCATATTTGGATTGAAATTATTTTATCTCATTTTTCAATGGACAGATCTAGTGTTGGCATAATATTCTTCATCAAAGAGGTTATTGGATGACTGGGATGAGAGGGAGGTTGAAGAGGCTTGGAGATGTAGTGATAGTGGATAGAAGGGTTTTCTCAGAGCAAAGGGTGAGTGTGGTGGCGATAATGGCGTGTCAAGAGGCAAGCGACAATAGTCAATCTTGGGCGCTCGAAAAAAAAAAAAATTTCTGAATCGATGGACTTCCACGGTGGCAGAATTGTATTGAACATGGTGTGTCAAGAAGCAACAACACGTTAGGAAGAGTGTTTCAACACCGAAGAGAATATCGACGTGTTAAAAATGGAAGAGAGGAACAATTTATATTTTTTCTTGGGTGAGTTGTCATGTATATTTCTGGACTAGAATAGTATGCTTCAATTGTGATTGATCGTATTTCTAGTTGAAGCGGACAGACAACGTGCATACATGGAAAGAAGAGGGGGTTGCTTGCAAGCATAGAAGGAGGTGAGTGGTTGCATAATTGAGCGCAATCTATGGTTATGGTTTAAAAAAATGATATTTTTTTTGGTTGTCTCGACACATTATAATGATAGCATAAAAGTGGTGCCGAAATTGGTATAGGTGTGAATTATATTGGCAATGATTCAAGTTTTTTTTCTTGTAGTGATTGGATGTAAAAAATATGCGGGCGAGCTTGTCGAATTTTCTGTGAGTATTTTGATTGAAAATTGGTGTCGTCTGATAGGTACAGAGTCAAAGACGACATTCTTTGTTTTGTTTAGCTAGTAAAATTTGTTATGGCTTGTTTAGAATATTCCTCTTTGTTTGATATGCAATGTCATGTAGGAGAAAAAAAGGATTTACGTTTGAAGTGATGAGTAGGAGACTTTTTTTTAAGAGCTTGCCGGGGAGCAACATTATATGGTCATGGAGGTGAGGGGCGAGAAAACGACAGTGGAGAAAGTTTAATTGATAAAAAAGCGATTGAAAGAAAGTAGCTAAAAGTGATAAGTACGACACAAAATATAGAGAAAGAATATTTAAAATTTAGTCGTAGTTGAGGTGAGTGCAGTAGTTACAAGGCAGGATGGAAATGTAGAGGAGATTGATAAAACTAGGAACCCGAACCTGACGTTGAATGTGATCCCATGTATTGGTCATTTTTAAATTAAAAAAATAAATGTTTTTAAAATAATGTGGTCTTTTGTTTTCAGAAATGTTTCTTGAACGATATTTTTTTTCGCCCGTTTAACATTAAAGTTCGAAAATTTTAATCGCTGAAGGGAAGAGAAGGTGATTGGTGGCATGAAAACCGGTAAACACATTTTTGTATTGGTGGCTCGACGTGGAGAACATCGAGTGGAAAAATGTGGGGAATTTTGAACTGTAGTTGGAGTTGGACTCAGTGCGGTAGTAAAAAGGCGGCATGGAAATGTAGAGGGGCTTTCCATGAGCCTGACGAAATGTAGAAGGTTTTATAGTGTATTTGTGGTTTTAAAAATTAAAAAATAAAGGTTTTATAACTGTGGCTTCATTTAGTTGTTTTTTTTATAATTTTTTTGTAATACATATTTTTTTTTTCCTTTATTAGTTTTAATGACCTAATACTTGGAAAGAAGGGAAGGTGATTGCGGGTATGAAAATTAGTTAAAAAATAATAGTGGTAAGACATGGAGACATTTAGGTGGTGTAGGTCATGATGGATAAGTTAAGGAAGTAGTTGGTGGGGAGTCTCACTCCAACATTCACCATTTTCTTTATACTTGTGTTTTTGTCACGGGAGGCATGGATTTTATTTATAAAATATTCTTTTTACAATGTTATTTACAAAGAATGGTTATTTGAAAAAAAAAATAAAAGAAAATTGAAGTTGATTTTGAGAAAAGTAAAACAATTTTCTATTGTTGGTGGGCCCTAGAGATAGTCTGGTGGAGGAAGGTATGCATGCTTAATCATAGAATTTAATTGGCTGGGAGGGTGAGCCCGACGTACACAGTTTTCACTTTACTCAGTGTTTCTGGCATGCAGGGAAATGTTATTTAAAAAATGGTTTTTTTTTTTCTCCTAATGCTATTTTGCAAGATTGTTACTTGACCATATGTTTGCAACGAAGATTTTTTTTTTCAACATTGGAAAAATATTTGTAAATGTACTAAAACTGTGTTATTTAAAAAAAAAAAAAAAAAAAAAATTAAGAAGAATGAATATTTTTTTATATGATTTTATTTTGAAGAAAATTGTGTTTTTTTAAACAAATGTTTGCGTTGTATATTTTGTAGCTTTTTAAATATGGTGGTTTCTATGTTTGATAATATGGAAGTATCAGAATCTTGTTGGTGGCACATAAATTGAAAAATAATGAATAATTTATAATGTTTTTATAAGATGTTATTTTGAAGAAAAATGTGTTTAAAAAAAAATGTGTTCTTTGTGTATTTTTCATATTTTATAATATGGTAGTTTGGATGTATGAGAAGATGGTAGTATTGGTGGTGGAACTCACGACAGTAGGGGTGTCAGAGGTCAAAATGGTGTTGCATAGAAGTGAGTTGGAGGGGAGCTTGACCTCGACGTTGAGCGTTTTGAACATTATAGAATTTTTTTTTAATTTTTTTTTTTTTGTGTTTTTTGGTTTATGATGTTTTCGAAGGGTGTTGGTTGAAATGTTGTTTTAAAAAAATAAAATATTTGGTTTTTAAGAGTGTCAGCAATTTTTGAATTTGTTTTGAAATTCTTACTAAGGATGTTTGATAAAATTTTAAATATGATTATTTTCATGTTGGATAAGACATTTTTTTAGAATTTTATCATGAGGAATGTGAAGTGAAATATTACATTTGGTTTCAAAAAAGTTGTTTATTTTCTGGGATCCACGTATTTTGGATTTTTTACCATTTGAGCTTCTTGTGCTTGTATTTTATTGGATTCCTCTATCGTTGCTCACAAAAATTTGGTTGGTTTGTAAGGAATGGAATCTTTTATTGGAAAATATCATTTTTCTTTCTTTTTGAAATGGATGTAGCAATAGAGAAATTGGATTTATTTCTTTACCAACTTGTATGGAAGGTACCTTCTTTCATGATTCTTACCTTAATACCAAAAGGAAAATATGTTTGTTGGTTTTTCATTTTCTCGACTTTGTGTACATAATTTAATGTACATTTGGATCAATGGTTCTATTCATTAGGTGTGAAAGATCTTCTCATTCAGAAATCATTTCATAGTAAACCCTTTTACAAAGCACAATACAAATGTTGGGAGTGTCACGGTTGGAGAGTGGTGATTCTTCTCTTGGTTAGAGAAATATGACTGTGTTGTGTTGAAACATTTGTGAGAAAATCTGGAATCACATTTTATTATTTATATGAATCTCGACATAGTTTGGAGAAGGAAAAAACGACTGTAAAGCAGGATTGCTGGAAATATTTAGAGAAAGATTATGAAGGCTTCCATTTCTATGGCTACACCATCTATTGATTGATTTTATAAGAAAACAATGGGGTTTTTAATTTTTTCCTATCCTTGTCATACAATGTATGGCATTAGGATTGCTCGGGAACCACCCGGGTTGTCTTGTGAATAATGAGTCAATGTCTATTTAGTCATAGTCAGTTTAATAGATAATTTTTTTTTAAAGGAAGATTATAATATTTTGGAGATGAGTGGGGTTTTTCAATGGATATAAATAGTAAATTCCCATACTGCCTAAATTTTCTTTTATTTCAAGGAGAAAAACTTATGTTTAAGGGAGTGCAACTAAAGGTATATGATATGGTCACTAGATTATACACACTCCTAATTATAGATGCTCTCTCTCTGTCGAAAATATCCAGGTTCTATGTGTATTTTGTTGAATTTTTTAATGATTTTATTGAAAATGAAAATTTCATCTCACATTCACAAAATACAGATTAAAATTGGGGATATTCCACTAGTGTCTTTGGTTACCCTCATTTAGCGTTTAAGGCTTCAAGGAGTTTTCTGATGGGATTGTTATGTGTGCCATGTTTGCTTAATTATGGATATGTTTTGGAGGTGATTAACATAGGAATTTGGATTTCTTGATGCAAACGTATCCATTTGTAATTTTCGTTGGACATTAGTCGTATCTATATGCAATTTGGAGGTTGGATATTTCAACTAAATGAAATTTTTTTTCGATGCATCTATGGATTGGGTGGAGTATTTTTTCAAATAAAATATATTTATATTATAGTTCTTAGGTATTTTATTTGTGGATTATCTTGATTATTGATAATTTAAAAGAAAATTTTTTTATTAAAAAAAATGTTTGTAGAATTGTGAAGCAAAACAAGGAAATAAGTATCGGTGATAAATTCGACATTTTTTTTATAATTAATGTGCTTAAATTTTATTACTTGGTGGGATACTGTGGAACTAGATGAAAAATACACAAATTAAAATCATAATGATAGAACTAAAAAATCAGACAACTCAAAATTCCAAGAACATGCATTTATACATTATTTTAACATCCCCCCTCAATGTAGAAATGGTTTTTGTAGAATGCCTCGTTTCTTTTCTAGATACTTGAAATTGAGTAGAAAGCAAGCGAGAACAAGCTTCTGGGTTGGAAGTAGAGTGGTTGGTCAGTGACTTGGTGGTGTTTATGGAAAATAATGTAACACATAAAAATGGTAAAATGAATCAGATGGTAATAGAGGAAGAGTGGTAACTCTTAGCTCAATGCCATTTATTTTTAAAAACATAACTTTAATAAAAATAAAAAAAAGAATTGAATACACATAAGTAGTAAGTTAAGTTATGGATTGTGGTGAAGGCGACACAACTTTGGATAAAAGTTAAAAGAAAACAAAGGTTTCAAAGACCCATTTATTAATGTGAAAGATTACATGTAGACCACCTATATGGGAGGTGTCTAGTTTTACTTCTCAACTCTTGATGTCTCTACTTCTAGGGTAGAGATAGGAAAATGTACATGTTTATGAATTAATTTTTTCTTCTTCTTGTGATGGTGCCTAGACCCTCTTGAATTAAGGACAAGGAAAATTTTAAGGATGGATGTTTATCTTAAAGTTTAAAAATTTGGCGAATTTTAGTACCCAATATGTAAATTGTAATTTTTTTTTATGTTATTTTTGTAATAATATTTAGTTTTCTAATAATTTTATTTTAGTATATATAAATTTTTGGTGATTTGTAGGGTAAAATATTTTTATGCTATAAAATTTGGGCAAATCAATTTTTTAAAAAAATGGAAATTGACGAATCTTTTTTTTTGTAAAAAACATGGAAAATTAGTCCATCTACGAATAAGCCCCTAAAATTTTCCATGATTAAGGATTTTCTAGCCTTTCATTTTCAATAGGCTAGGTATCTACCTCTAATGTCTTGAACTTTGGTGTTAAGGAGAAGAAGGTTTTCCATGACATGATGGAGGTAGTTTCAGGGCTGAGAAGGGTGCACACAAAAAGGACATGTGAGAGGAGATTTTTTACCCCTTTAGGAGTTGAATCCAAATTCTTGGGGAAAAATGAGTACTAGAGCATTAGATCCACCATGCATGGAATTCCCCGTTTGAGTTTGCATAATTTAGAAGGGGTCATAAGATGTTGATGATTTTAGGATTAGATATTAGGAGGGGTAGCACCAAAGAACATCTCAAATGGTGAAAGTCGTTAGAGAAACAGAGATGTGTGGGTCTAGGGGTCTATGGAACGTCTTATGCAGAGCCATGGTCAAGGAAAGTAGGTCAACATGATGGATGCAGAGCCGATACCTATTTGGAGGGTGGGCATGAAGGGTTTAATCTAATGATTTTGACATGGGAGGGAAGGGAGAACTTTTTTGATTCATGGTGAAGGAAGAGAGCCAATTTGTTGCACCTAAGAGAGAAGCGGCATGTCTTTATAACATAGATTAGTTGTAGCTTATGACTCCCCTGAGAGGTATATCCTACGCGTGGTGAACGTTAGTTGGTTGGTGTGACAGTCGAGGGTGGTCGTTGGTCAAAAAAGGACGGTACCTGTGGTGAATCGTGGTTAGTTGGTGTGATACTTGAGGGTGGTCGTTGGTCATAAAAGGACCATACATGTGGTTAATGATGGTTTGTTTGTGTGATATGAGAGGTTGGTATTTGGTTTAAAAATGAAAGAACGTGTGGTGATGCATAGCTGGCTGTTCGGGTGGAAAGCCTAGTTTTTTTTAAAAAGCAAGTGATTGTGATATCATCCTACAAAGATGAGTTAAAGGGTCATAGAAGAGGATGGGTGGGGAGGAATGGCACAGGGAGGAGAGATTCAACCCCTACTATGTTGACAAAGGTTGGGACAGGTAGGGAGGAATAATAGGGGGAGGGGAGTGTTGACATCGACTATGCTGAGGAAGGTTGGAATTCATTTAGGGTGTGGATGAATAGTAGGGGGAGGAGAGAGTTGACCCCAAATACGTTGATGGAGGTCAAAGGGTGGGAGGTGTGGGGAGGAATAGTGGTTGGGTGGACGGGAGAGTCAACCCCAACTATGTGGCATTACTGTCGCAGAGATTAGTCTAAGTACAAGGAATATTGTATAAAACAAAAAATCAAAAATTGTAGGTCTCATTGGGATAACTACATGTTGGGAGCGACAATTTCATAGTGGAAACACCCCCTTTTGTGTAGATGGATTGGCCTAGGAACATGGAATTTCAACTGTTCATTGAGGAGACATCGATTTAAATCTATGATTTCATTTGATGGATGTTATTTTCATTGATCTATTGTTTTGTAGATCGAATAATGCAATTTAATATTACTTTTTCTGTTGTGTATATGTGGATTGTGCTGAGTCATTACCTATTGGTTATATGAGACTATAGAAGTGGTCATTTTGTGTGTGTTGTAGCAATAGAGGTGTTGTTTATATATATTTATTTGTGTGTAAAATGGGAGGTTGATTGTATTGATATTCCTGTACGTACCATTCTCCACTCCATGACGTTGAATAATTATAATTCGTCAACATGATGGAGTGGACAATGGTACATACAGGAATATGAGTAGTATGATGTGAATACAATTTTCTTGAAATTGTTGCTTTACATGGATGTTTGATGTATGTTTCTATTTATTTGGTGAACCAAAATTTTCTTACCCTTGTGTTTATTTTCCAACATTATGTTTTCAAAGAAAGTGTTGGTGTAGGTGAAAATGATGGTTCCTCTACAGACAATGAAAGAAACAGAATATTGGAATAGGGGAACATTAATGGTAGTGAATGGTTTACATCATTGTTTTTTATTGGTGGTAACAATATGGTCGGTGAAATGGTGGGAAATTTCGGTTAATCTTCTAGCAATGGGGGGTCGAATTTCCATTCCAACAACTATATAGTGAATATACCTACTCCAGCATATTTTTTTCATGCTTATTATATTGGAAGAGAAAATGTGTGTGAAGTTTTTATTTTTAGACGATTTTTACAAGTGAATGGAATACATTAATTGTTCTATGTTTTGTCTTCTTTTACTGGTTTGGGAAGAAGATTTTTGGAAGGAATATTGGTGGAGAGACAAAGGCAGAAATAACAAAGTATTTATATTTTCATCGAGTTGGGTTTCGACCATCTGAGGTTTTTTCTGATAATAGTATGCTTGTTGGTATGGTTGAAAATCTGCGGCAACAAGTTGAGAATATCAGAACAAGCATGTATGGAGACAAATGTATAGACAATGTTTATTGATAGAGGATCTATGGAGAGTCCCTCTTGCCAGAAAAGAAAGTTTTTGTAAGTGGATTAATTTTGGGGGATTTTGGATTTGAATGTGTTTGGAAATTGTTAGTTTCATCTATTAACCATATATTTTTTTGTTGCAGAGAAATACTAGAGTGAAAATTTCTCTACAAGTAAATTAAGAAACAAGGTAACCTTTGTTGGCTTGTTAAGTTCAACTCAGCCAACACGTTGGGCTAGAAAATTTATATGTTTTGTATCTAAATTTAGTTAGTTGTAATTTTTTATATTTTTAGTTTTGGCAATATTATTTTAAGTTTATCCAAGAAAAAAAAATGGAAATTCAACCAAAATAGAAGAATGCATTCCCATGGATCTATGGAAAGAAAATTTAAATCAAATATTCAAGCCCGAGAGGTTGTATCATATCATCCTTAATTTTGATTACTGTTTCATAGAGAGAGCGATACTCGCTAACATTATTTTACTAGAGAGATGATTGAGGTGCATAAAATGTTATTTTGCAGGATTGATAATTTTTGTGTTGTGGAAATGTGTTGAGCATATAACTAATCATATCTTAGTATACATGTTGTGACATGGAATTAAGGGCCCATATTTAAAATATGTAAGAGCAAGAGAGGTGCTCACCATTTCTCTTGCTTTAGTAACATGGATCCTCATGAGAAGACTAAGGTCCTAGGTGTTTTGACGCAGGTTGAAGAAATGTTAATTTCAAGAGTGAATCCAATATCGCAAGTGACACATTCTCGAGGTGGTCAGTATAAATATAATGGGCATATGATTATTTTTCCACAAGTAATACCTTTGATTTCAAGGAAGATTCCATGACATGTTTCTCAATAATCAATTATATTCCTATGAATGCTATGTGAAGAGACAATGTGTGTTGGATGCATTGGTATAAAAAATTTAAATGGATAAATATTACATGGATGTTGAAATTGATATGGATTGTGTGGCTTCTCTAACAGAATGACTCACTAATGTGTCTAGTAGGTTGAGTATGTGGATACAAATATAGGTGAAACAAGGATATTTGGTGAGGACATTGAAATGTTGGGGTATGGTGGGTTGCGCTGCCATCCATCATCATTTCTTTCTCGGATGCCTAATGAGTGTATGGAAGTGGAACAGATAAGGTGATTCATTGAAAGTGAAAATTCTGGAAGCAGTGATGTAGTCGAATGGCCAGATATTACCACAACCCATGTCAATGAATATAACACTAAGGGGTTGCTGGACATGACCTTCTAGACTTCGTTTCCCACTAGTGATGCTAATAGGTTTCATCCACATATTTGCAATGTTGATATGTATAAATAAGGTTTACATATACTTAGATATTGTGATAGAATATTTGGAATCCATCATGGGTTTCCGTATTTCCTATTGAATATAATTATGCATCATCGATGCCATGGAAAAATTTCTTTCCTCTTGAAAAAAAAATATCGATGAGACTACACCTGCAATTGTTCAAGAGTCTAGTGAATAAATCAGGGAACTTCCTGACAATAAACTAGGAAAGAAATTAATTATTTTTTGTTATTGTCTTAGGGGTACAAGGGAATATTGGACAAAGTTTCATTCTGAGCCAACTGATATGACCACACATTTTTGTTGCCCAACATTATTTTTTATGTTGAGTACAGCTGACACTAAGTGGCATGAATTTAATTGTCTTATGCATTTAACGACATGTTCTCATCCAAAAAATGAATATGAAAAATAGATTGAGAATGTTATTCAATACCCACATATAGTTTCTATGTACATGCAACAAATATTTAATGTATTTCATGAAGTGGTACTTGGGAAGTATCTCGGAGCTAAAGACTTCTAGTATAGGTTCATGGTTGTTTCTTTTGATGTATTGTGTATGGGTTTCGCATGATTAATATACTATTTTGGTTGGTTTTGATATGATAGATACATGTTAAAGTTTTTTTGGTAGGTATGAGTAGCAGCACAGGGGCTCTACACACATCCATGATTTCATGTGGCTACCAGGAGCTCTGATATGGGAACATTAGATTGGATGAACCATTTGGGTGTTGATGATGCTGAGTACTGATTAGAGAAATATGTAGCACTATGGAATCCATGCGACATGCATCTTCATAATGTGATGGTTCCTCAAATTTTTAATGATGACCCATGCCCTTTGAAAACCTTACAATTTTCTCCATGTAATCCTAATGAATATTATGAGTATTTGGTCAACGAAGTGCAAAGACGCAAAAAATGAAGTGTTGATTCATGTTTATGGAAAAAGGGCTTTGTCCTTTCATGCCATTACAATTCTCCATGTGAGGGGCATGCAGACTATGTAATGTACATACATTGAAAAGGGAGGAATAAATATGAAGAAACATGGAATAATGAATGTTTGAATGTCCATAATGCTATCCTTCTCACTATGTGGTGAGAAAATGTTGATTGTGAAGTAGTTTTTTCTAGACACGTAGTGTTGAAATATATTGAAAAATATGCTTCAAAGTTAGAAAGTTATGAAAATTATTATGATAGGTTGAAAAGGGTTGCAAGTGCAGGTGGATCTGACACTCCTGTGATGTCTACATATATGAGGATTCTTCGAGAGATGTTTTTTGAGTGATACATTGGTGCACAAGAAACATTACATATGTTGCTAAAGCTACCTGTTGTTGTGTGCAATCACAAATTTGTTGCTTTGACTGTTGGCAAGAAAGTGTTACACAAATTTTTGTTGCAGTTTTATGAAATTTCATGTGAGAATTTTTTTTCCGATGTATATCAAAATCACCCCCATTTCCTGGAGCATTTGTGTTTGGTATAAAAAATGATATCATGGAGATATGATGAAAATTAGAGGCATGAGCCATGCAAACGGTGTAATGTGCATGTTATTTCTTATGTGCGGACACATTTCTATGCTATTACAAACAAGGGGTCATAAGAGTATGGGAGGCTTTTTTTGAGTGAGTGGATTTTGTACAATTCATTTTGTGACATTGGTTCAGATATATGAAATTGCAAAGAAATTATCATTGATAATTGGAGTATAATTAAGTATCGTTCATGTCATGTCTTTGTCAGACGAGAGTAATAAAGAGGATATCGATCCCCTTTTTCATGGTGATAGTGTTGATATATATTCTAAAGAGTGGGAGGTTCTATCCCGGATTTTTCCTCCGAATAGTATAAATATTTTTACCTTGAAAATATTGAGAGAAGGGATTATGATATGTATTATAATTGGTATGAAACAATTATATTAGTTTAAATTTTGGAATAGGTTGTCAATTTTACAAAATATGGTTGATAAGCAGGTGTTGCTAGTGCCAACTCAATTGGGGAGACAATAGTTCCACTTTCATATTTTTCTGAGAAAAAACAAGATTCTTTTGAGATCGTTTTGCACCGCTTTCTTAATGTTGAAATGAATGATGTGTTGAGAATTATTACAAGGCACAAATAGAACTGGAAATTCTTCTCTTATTTAATGTATTTTTCATGATTTTTATGTTGTTGCAATGGGTGGTAGAAGTCCATTGTTGTTGCTCACACCCATTGGCATCACTTCTTTCAGTATACATGGAAATATAATAAACTCATCTTCATAAATTCCAATAAAAGATATGAAATCGTTGAGTGGGAAAACACTAGAAATATTTCAAGAATAAGTTAGGCACATTCGTCATGTTTTTATTGATGAAATGATATTTTTATGTGAGAGTTTTGTTTACAGGTAGATGCATGTTTATGGGACTACGTTCCTGAGAATAAGGAATCTCCTTTTGGTAACCTAGGGTAGCTTCCTTCTGTCAAGTCTTAAACCTTTCTATGTTGGGAGAAAAATAGGGAAGGTGTTGTGGGAAAGCTTCAATATTTTTGTCACTTTGGATAAAATATTCAAGCCACAGGGATATTATCCTAGAAAAGAATATTTTTGAAATATTTTAACGAATATCTGAAATGAAAAGCCTACTTTACACGATTGGGATCTTCTCATGTCACATGTCTACAATTTCTTGCGTCGATAGGAAAAAAAATATTTATTATTTGGTTCAATTTTTTTCAATGAATAATTTTTTGAACCTTCACAATAATAATATGCTCAAATCATTAAATTTACAAAGTGTGAGCTGTGTTGTAGAATAGACGAGAAGACTATAAATAGTTGACAATGACGGTGATGTTTTGGAGGATGAGGTGTTGTTATGTCATGGAGAGTGTGTCATGTTGACATGTATTTTGTGGCTTGAAGTTGGGCTAGTAAATGGTGTGGTTGGATATGCTTAAAATATCTACTGTATGCCTAGTTTGAAGCTGTCTCAACTTCATGTGTTTTCTATGTTTATTTTTGAGAAGTACACAGGTGTTCCATTTAATATAAATTTACTAAGAAGTGTGCCAGTAACACTAGTTGTTAGAGGGAATATGAAAAATATTCCTTTAAGAATGGTGTGGGTGTTTAGTAAACATAATTTTTAGGTGATGGCATTGGAATGAGCCATTGTTGTGATAGGCGGAAGGCAGATCCAGGATTTGAAAATTACAACTATATCAAGAGTGAAGTTGTTAGATGGTTTGTGGGATTTGCAACCTTTCTCTTTTCAAAATTTGCTAAAATGAAAAAAAGTGGATATGTCACACTTAGGAAGAAAGAGGAGGAGTGGTTAAAGAGAATATCATTGTAAAAAAATTATTTTGTTTAGTTACAATAGTTTAAAAAAAAATCACCAGAAAAAGCATTTTTTGTAAACTTTTTTTATGAAGTAGATGAATTACGCATTTTCGTTTCAATGTCAGGGTTCAGAGTCATAAATATATGCAGCCAGAAAATACATATTTTATTTGTATAATTAGAATGTTCTGAAAATGTCTTGTTGCATGCATGAAAAAAAATTATACATATTATCATTATATACATGGAAATCTAGACATGAATAAGGTTAAAAAATGAGTAGGAAATACATGCACCAAGAAAATAAATTTAAGGCAAGAAATATGTGTGATAGCTAAATATGCATTCAACTTAGGGTTTAGTTTTTCAAAAAAATTTGACTACAATAACTGATTGGGAACTGAAATTTAAAATGTTGTTCAAAAGATATATTTACATGTGATGAGAGGAAAAAGTTACTTGAAACTAACCCATGACTAAAAAATCAATGATTAAGTGAATTGTAGTTTGATAAAGATGGTTGAGTATAAAATACATATGCAATCACAGAACAAAAAACAATTTTCTTCGACAGAAAGAAACACGCAGCAAGGTAAGCCAACAAGTGCATAAAAAAATATTGTTCTATATAGGCACAAATATACATTAATAAAGTTAAATATTGAGTAGAAACAAATTTTGTAAAGAGATAAAATTCATGTGATCAAATTACTGTGGTCGCCCAATCCACATTGAAGTACGAGTTTTATTTCACAAAACTGTGTGAATTAAAAAAAATCATGTTGAAATACTAACCTTATTCCAAAATATATTTGCATATACTACTAGGAAAATAAGTTACATGAAAGGAAACTATATCATGAACATAAGAAATATAGTGCATTGTAGTTAGAATACCTAGAGTACCACAATTGAGTTCAAAATAGATTAGATATGTGAGCATAGAGAAGAAAGGAATTTTTTTGTCTAAGGAAAAAAATAGACTGTGATATCCTAAGAAGTATTTAAGAGAATGTGGAAATATTGTTCCATACATAGAAATGAGTATAATTAAGCATTGAGCATGATATACGTCCATTTATAAAAGAAAGATGTTGCAAGGAATGAATCGAAAAGGTCAATACACATACAACTAGAAATTTTATTTCTGAAAAAAAACTCACACTTTAGAAATTGGTTGCAAATTTATTTCAAGAAGAAAACAAGGTGCATCATATGAGAAAAAAACTATTGAGCACATTATGCCAATATTTTGTTGGAATTGTTGTCATTGATGGCAAAGGAGATGACAAAGGAGGAGCACCTGAAACATCATTCAACGGGAAGAAAGGCAACAGAGACATCAGAGGAAATAGAGACAAAGAGAGATAGCAAAAGAAAGGCAAAGAAGATAGCAAAAAGAGAAGCAAGGAGAAGCATCAGTAAAGGAGCAAAGGATAGCAAAGAAGCAGAAAACTATTCAAGGTGTAGAGTGGGTATCTTTAAGTGTTCATCATTGCATGGGTATGGTGAGACTCTGTAATTCGAAGTATAAATGGCTCCTATGTGGAATTATGATTAACTCTGTACATGGATTTACTGTGGAGTATAGTGTGTGAGGTTATATATATACTAAGGAAATTACAGTCATAACATAGTGAACCTGCAAAGGAAACTGTGAAATTAGGTGATGGCACAGTAATAATTGTTTGAGAAATGCTTTGAATGAATTTCTGTGTGGAGGATTGTTGGGTTATCGATATAAATAATCCCGTGTGTTCTTGATGAGAGTATCGAATTCTATAGCAATTAAAAACCCGGTGATTGATCATGTCCTTCTGGATCGATTGAAGGTATTGTGGAACTGTGGTTAATTATCCAATTCTTGTGAGCACTGTAAAACATAGCCGCAAGGGTTATGCATGGCGGAGCTATGCGTCGGAGTAGATGGATGAAAGGAACGTCAAGGAACGAGGTTGTAATGTGAAGAAACACCATGACTGCACAAAGAGGAGAACCTCTTCCAATAGAACAGGCGGAACCTTGTAGCGAAAGCTGAGTGGAACCTAGAGTGGAGAAGCGGAACCGTGACCGAGAGGAACAGTGAGTGTGGTTTGGAGTGAACAGTGACGGCGGTTTCTGGTTTACATCGCACCGCTTTTGTGGAGCAAGAGATTTTCCCCATTCGCGAGCGATTCCATAGAAAACTCGACACGTGGCATGGGGCAAGGTTGAAAAATCGCTTCCACTGCCCGTCATCACGCATTAACCATCGACCAAAGACTTTGTGCGATATAGACACAAGTCGTCGATCTGGAGGGAAGCGATCTGACGGTGATCATATTGGGAAGATACACGAAGGTTAACTCAAGGTACGGGCACGTGTACTTGATTGATTCCATCAATTTTATGGTGGGGCCCATGCATACGAATGTGTTGATCATTGTTAAGAATTGTGGATTTATTAATCTTTGGGGTCATAGTTATAAGGTTCGAAAATTTAGTTATGAGGTGTGAAGGAAGCCCCCCAAATGAAATAATAACTGTCGGGTTTATTTAAATATCAAAGGTATTGGGTCACATAAAGGCTGTCTATTATATCAGTTGGTACTAAGCCTGTCAACACATTCCTTAATCTAATTCTATGAATTCGATAATTGAACCTGAAGAAAGGATCAAGAAGGCTCCCTTATTGAATTAAAAGAACGAACCAGGATATTGAACTATTTGAATTATGGGTTGGTTGGGCAAATAAATTTGAATGTATTTTACACAGAGGTTGAAATTTATTATAAAGGTCGAAGGTTGACCCGAATCCTTACAAGTGTATTGACAAAGATTCAGCATGTAAAGGTTGCCACTGTAGAAATTAAAAGTATTGAAATTTCCCAGAAGTGATATCAAAAGACAGTTATATGGACAACAGTTATACAACTGCAATGAAGAAGAGAGCCTACAGGAACGAAAGAGAGAGAAACAACAGCAGAAAAGACAAATCCAGTCAAGCCAAAATCCAAAAAGGAAGCTGAGTGAAATTGAAGTGTGTAACTGAAAATATGAACGTAAATGTTGTAATTAATTTTTTTTTTGTGATGCATTGGCAAGTATCCTAAGGAAAAGAAAAATCCCACTGTAGCATGGAAATTTGTACATATCATTATAATTTTAAATTGAGTTGGATAAAGGAATGAGAAGACAGAAGCCAAAGAGTCATGACTGTTCACTCAAAATTCCTTGTGAAATACAAACAGTCATGTGAGGAACTCTATAAATAATATCAACTGGATATGCATAAGAGAAGTTAGAGAAAGTAAATATAGAGAAGGTAGAGTATAAAAGAGACAGGCAGAGAAGATTAAGAAAATAAAAGTAGAAAGAGAAGCTACAGAAAACAGCTGATATCTGAGGTAAATCAGCAAACATTCAGTTTGATAAATTGAGGAATTTGGAGCTTCCCTATCAAGTTGCAGCATGATAGCTGTCAGTTGTAGCTGATTGAGGTTGAAGCCTCCTGTAGGTTGGTGCCTGCAGAAAATTGGAGGGATTTGGTGCTTCCTTGCAAGTTGTAGCTTTCCGAAATGAGGATTGGAGCCTCCTGTAGGTTGGTGCCTGTAGAAAAATAATGGTGAGTGGGAGTTGGAGCTTGCCTTTGCATCACAACAATAATAAGATGTGGTTTTCTCCCTTTATGGGTTTCCACTTATATCTGGTGTCTCTGCGCATGATGTTTATGTGTTGATCTGATTTATATCTTCTGCTTAACACTTGCTGCTCTCATATTAAGTCTACTGTTATATTATATTAATACTTGCTGCTCACATTCTAAGATTACTCACATATTAAGTTGGACATGATATGAAGGTGTAAATAAGTTTTAATGAAAAGTTTTAAAAGTCCATGAATGTGTTAAATTGATTCACTCCCCCCTCTCAGTTTAACTAGGGGTCCAACAATTGGTATCAAAGTCAGGTTCCTTTGTACTAGTTTAACAACTAAAAGGAAATTCTAGGTTCTCAGAATGGCTAGTAAAGAAGGTTGTTCAACCAATAAATCCCCTTTCTTTACAGGTGTAAATTATGCCTTCTGGAAAATCAGGATGAGGACATACATAATGTCTCTAGGAATAGAAGTTTGGGGTGTGATGGAATTAGGATATGCCCCAAAGTCAACTGACTCAGAGAAAGAATCCAAACAAGATTTTGTAGCTAATGAAAAAGCCATGAATGCTATCTTGAATGGATTGTGTGAAGCAGATTTTATCAAAGTAATGCACAAAGACACTACTAAAGAGATGTGGGATACTCTGGAGAACATCCATGAAGGAGACAAGAAAGTAAAAACTACCAAACTTCAATTCTATAGAGCCCAGTTTGAGAATTTAAAAATGAATGATGATGAATACATTGACAATTTCTTCCTAAAAGTTGTAGAAATTGTTAACAATATGAAAGCTCTTTGAGAAACCATGCCAGAAAGTATAATTGTGCAAAATATTCTAAGATCTCTTCCATCCAGGTTTAATCCCAAGGTGTCTGCAATAGAAGAAACAACTGATTGGGAGGCCTTGACCATGAACCAGCTACTTGGAAATTTAACAACATATGAGATGAGGCTCCCACATAAGAAGCCAAGTACGAGAGAGGCAACCTTTAAAACAGAAAAGAAGAAAGAAGAAGAGGAAGGCATATGATCTTGCTCAGATGAAGAATAGACAAAATTTGTCAAGAAATTGGACAGAGGCTCAGGTAAATACAAAGGTAAGCTTCCTTTCAAGTGCTTTAACTGTGGAAGAGTTGGACACTATGCTGCTAAGTGTCCTCACAAGAAAGTAAGGAATCAGGCTCAAGAGTCAGAGAGAAATACATCAAAGAATTGGCAGAAAGGAAAGAAGTTCAGCAGAAAATCCTTCTATGCTCAACAAGACAGCAGTACATCTGAAGATCCAGATGAAATCTCAAGTGAAGATGTAACCTTTAAATTTTTATTGATGGCTATAGAAGAACTTGAAGGTCTCCTGCTAGAAGATGAAGAAGAAGAAGGTGAAGTCGACCTTGAGGGGGAGCTAAGAAGTGCTATGGAAGAGATTGATAGACTCAAGTTGAAATGCAGAAAGCAAAAGGACATTCTCCTCAAGTTTGTACGAGAAGAACAGAATTCAGAATTCCTGATGCAGCTAAAGATAGAGCTTGAAGAATCCAAGAATATAGAGGACATGTTACTTAAGCAAATCAAAGAAAAAACTTAGGAACAAGAAAAGTTGGAAGAAGAAGTAGTATGTCTCAGGAAGAATTTAGAAAATGCTCAAAGGAAATTGGTTATAAACTCTTCTCAAACAACAAGCTCTAGTAAGTTGAATGAAATTCTGGTTGCTCAAAGATCCCCTACGATAAAAACTGGAATAGGCTATGAAGAAAAATCAAGTAAAGGCAAAGAAAAGGTTGACAGAGAGATTATTTTTGTAAAAGCAAAGAAGAATGATGAAGCAGCTCAAACAATTCCTACAAAAGAAGAAACCTGTAATAAGGAAGACAGAGATCATAAGAAACCACTAGTAGCAAAGAATGTAATAAATACTAAGACCCTTGAGTATGTAAAATTTGGAAACCATCAAAGGATATTCTTCCCTCCTATGAAGAATACCATCTGTTATGCTTGCCACAAGCTGGGACACATTGCTGCATATTGTCATGCAAGGAGGAGTAATTTAAACCAGCAAAAGATGCAAACATTGAAGAGACTGCCTCAAGCAAACAAATGGAAGAGACAATCTTACATCAGGTATGCAAATAGTTTCTATGGTTACTGTTTTTATTGTAAGGAATTTGGCCATAAAATCATTGAGTGTAGAAAGTATGGACAAAGACTGATGTTTAACACCTCAAGGAGGTTTATGAATCAAAGAAATTCTGTTCATACTCATAATTCTACAAAAATTATGATCAAATGTTGTGTATGCAATCAATTTGGACATATACCTTCCAAATGTCCTCTAAGAAGATGTAGTTCATCACCTCACAAAAGATACCAAACAAAAGGGTGCCTCCAGTGGATAAAGAAGGTGAATAAATGTGACTTGGCTCTAATTGCTCAAGACCTCAAAAGCGAGTGGTATTTGGATAGTGGCTGCTCAAAACACGTGACTAGAGACAAAAGAAATTTTATAACTCTTGATGAAAATAAATCTCGCAATATTACTTTTGGCAGTGATAAATCAGGTAAGATCAAGGGAAAAGGCTCAGTTAGCATAGACAATGGCAGAGGAAAGGCCCAAGATGTACTATTTGTAGATGGGCTGAAAGAAAATTTACTAAGTGTCAGTCAGATGTGTGACAAAGGCTGTGAAGTTCCTTTTAGAGCACAATATTGTGAAGTCAGATCAAGCATCATAGGTAAGACTCTGCTCAAAGGAGTTCGAACAGAGAGTAATGTTTACATTGTGAAAGAGGAAGATGAAGCATGTCATCTTAGCAAACTAGAAGAGTCATGGTTATGGCATAAAAGGTTGGGACATCTCAGCTTCGATCACATCATTAGACTAAGCAAAAAGAAAGCTCTCAGAGACATGCCAGAAATAAAGAGGCGTTATAATATCATATGCAAATCATGTCAATTAGGCAAACAGACTCGCACATCCTTCAAGGCCAAAAATGAGTTATCAACAAGAAGACCTCTACAGCTTGTGCACATGGATCTGTGTGGACCCGCAAGAACCAAAACTCCATGTGGAGAATCCTACTTCATGCTGATAATAGATGATTTCTCCAGAATGACATGGGTTGCATTTCTCAGGAATAAATCAGAAGCTCTGGAAAAATTTAAGATCTTCAAAGCATTAGCAGAAAATCAAAAAGGATGCAAGCTGCAATGCATCAGATCAGACAAAGGAGGTGAATTTACAGATTATGACTTTGCTGACCTATGCAATGAACATGGGATAAAGCAACAATTTACTATTGCAGGAACACCTCAGCAAAATGGAGTACCAAAGAGACAAAACAGGTCTGTACAACAAATAGCCAGAGCCATGATGCATGAAAGTAATATTGGTCAGACCTTCTAGGCAAAAGCAGTACACACAGCGATGCATATCCTTAATAAAGCTCACTTAAGGCCAAGTAGTGACAAGACTCCCTATGTACTTTGGCATGGGAAACCAACTTCAATCAAACATTTTAGAATCTTTGGAAGAAAGTGTTACATAAAAAATAATGATGAAAATCTTGGAAAATTTGATGCAAGAGCAGATGAAGGAATATTTCTAGGATATGCATCCAAAAGCAAAGGGTACGGGTGCTACAACAAGACTCTTTGAAAAATAGTAGAAAGCATTGATGTGAGATTTGATGAAGAGCTTCCAAACAATACAAGAGATACAAACTGCTACAGTCCATCAGACAACCATGAAGAATAAAACCAAGGTGATGAGGAAACAAGCAAGACAACAGAAGATACAGAGCTGAGTTCTAAAGCTCCCTCAAGATATACTCGGAAAAACCATCCTAAAGATCAGATCATTGGATACAAGAGAGTAGGGGTCCAAAAAAGAAGGCAACTAACAGAACAAACTGAAGAGGTATACATAGCCATGTTGTCACAAATAGAGCCAAAGAAATTTGAATAAGCCAGTAAGGACAAGTCTTGGGTAAATGCCATGAATGAAGAATTGGACCAAATTGAGAAAAACAATACATGGGAATTAGTTCCTAGACCCACTGAGAAAAATGTCATAGGCTCAAAATGGGTATTCAAAAATAAAATGAATGAGCAAGGACAAGTAATCAGGAATAAATCCAGGATGGTCTGCAAAGGATACTCACAAATCGAAGGACTTGATTACGATGAAATATTTGCTCCTGTAGCTAGAATGGAAGCTATCAAAATGTTCCTGGCATTTGCATGCTACCAAAACTTCAAGGTATATCAAATGGATGTAAAATCTACATTTCTGAATGGAGACTTAGAAGAAGAAGTCTACATGGAACAACTAGAAGGCTTCTCATTAACAGACAAAGAAGACTATGTATGCAGACTAAAAAAGGCTCTTTATGGACTGAAACAGGCTCCTCGTGCTTGGTACTCAAGACTAGATAAATATTTGCAAAAACAAGGCTTTAAGAGAGGTGGAGTAGACAAAAATCTATACATAGAAGCCCATGAAAATGAACTCCTGATTGTTGTAGTACATGTTGATTACATTATGTTTGGAAGCAACAAAGATGAACTTGCAAAAGGGTTTGCTGAGGAGATGAAGTCAGAGTTTTAGATGTCCATGATTGGAGAATTCAGTTTCTACTTAGGACTTCAAATTCAACAAAAGAACACAGGCACATTAATCTCACAAGAAAAATACTTAAAAGAAGTGTTGAAAAAGTTCAAAATGGAGGACTGCAAACCTGTGTCAACTCCCATGATCATGGGATGTAAGCTGTGTGCTGATGATGGGTCTGCTGATATAGATCAAAAAATCTACAGATCCTTGATAGGAAGTCTGTTATATCTAACTGAATCAAGACCAGACATCATGATAGCAGTAGGACTAGTGGCTAGATATCAAGCAGCACCTAAAAAAAATCACCTTCTTGCAGTAAAAAGAATATTCAGATATCTACAAGGAACAACACTGTATGGGCTTTGGTATCCTAAAGGCAAAAACTTCACTTTGACAACATACACAAATGCAGATTGGGCCAGCTGTGTAGATGACAGGAAAAGCACAAGTAGAGGTGCTTTCTATTTAGGAGAAAGTCTGGTGGCATGGTTAAGCAAGAAACAAACATCTATCTCTCTATATACAGCAGAAGCAAAATATATAACAGCAACAGCATGTTGTACACAAGTCATGTGGATGAAGCAAACTATCCAAGACATGAAGGTAAGCATTGATGAACCTATCTCAATCAAATGTGATAATACAAGTGCTATAAGTATATCTAAAAATCTGGTGCTTCACTAAAAAACTAAGAATATCCCAATCAAGTATCATTTTCTCCGAGAACAAGTGGCTCAGAAGATAGTAAAGTTGGATTATGTGCCAAAAAAAGAAGAAACAACAGATATATTTACCAAACCTATTGCTAGAGAACCATTTGAATATTTGAGAGATAGACTAGGGGTAGTATCTGTAGATGCTACTCTTTGATATAAAGAGAAAGTACAGTTTTAGGGGGAGAACAGAAATGAAAATATCATTCAGGGGGAGATCAGCCAACAAGGAAACCATGAAGCAGGTCCTCAGGATCAAAGGCTTATGGAAAGAATAAATCCAACATACAGGAGTCAATTAAAAGGCTAAAGGATCAGAATTTTAGATTTAATCCAAAGTTTGGAGCAGCAGGGTACAAAGTCAGAAGATCTCGGAGAGATGAAATGCAGAAAGAAAACTAAGAAATGTGAAACCCTTCGCCATTGATGTCAAAAGGGGAGGAAAAGCAGATAGGTAGAGGAAGCATTGGATTATTGGTGGATGTGCTACCATCAATGCCAAAGGGGGAGACTGTTGGAATTGTTGTCATTGATGGCAAAGGAGATGACAAAGGAGGAGCACCTGAAACATCATTCAAGGGGCAAAAAGGCAGCAGAGACATCAGAGGAAAAAAAGACAAAGAGAGATAGCAAAAGAAAGGCAAAGGAGATAGAAAAAAGAGAAGTAAGGAGAAGCATCAGTCAAGGAGCAAAGGATAGCAAAGAAGCAGAAAACTATTCAAGGTGCAGAGTGGGTATCTTTATGTGTTCAGCATTGCATGGGTATGGTGAGACTCTGTAATTCAAAGTATAAATTTCTCCTATGTGAAATTATGATTAACTCTGTACATGGATTTACTGTGGATTATAGTGTGTGAGGTTATATATATATACTAAGGAAGTTACAGTCATAAAACAGTGAACCCGCAAAGGAAACTATGAAATCAGGTGATGGCACAGTAATAATTTTATGAGAAATGCTCTGAATGAATTTCTGTGTGGAGGATTGTTGGGTTATCAATATGAATAATCCTGTGTGTTCTTGATGAGAGTATCGAATTATATAGCAATTAAAAACCTGGTGATTGATCATGTCCGTCTGGATCGATTGAAGTTATTGTGGAACTGTGGTTAATTATCCAATGCTTATGAGAACTGTAAAATATAGCCGCAAGGGTTATGTATGGCGGAGCTATGCGTCGGAGTAGATGGATGAATTGAACGCCAAGGAACGAGGCTGTAATGTGAAGAAACACCGTGACTACATGAAGAGGAGAACCTATTCCAATAGAACAGGCAGAACCTTCTAGCGGAAGCTGAGTGGAACCTGGAGTGGAGAAGCGAAACCATGACCGAGAGGAACAATGAGCGTGGTTTGGAGTGAACAGTGACGGCGGTTTCCGGTTTACATCGCACCACTTTTATGGAGCAAGCTATTTTCCCCATTCGCGAGCGATTCCATAGAAATATCGACACGTGGGATGGGGCGAGGTTGAAAAACCACCTCCACTGCACACCATCGCGCATTAACCATCGACCAAACACTCGGTGCGATATTGACACAATTCGTCGATCTGGAGGGAAGCGATCTAATGGTGATCATATTGGGAAGATGCGCGAAGGTTAAATCAAGGTACGGGCATGTATATTTGATTGATTCCGTCGATTGTATGGTGGGGCCCATGCATACAAATGTGTTTATCATTGTTGAGATTCGCAGATTTATTAATCTTTGGGGTCATAGTTATAAGGTTCGAACATTTAGTTATGAGGTGTGAAGGAAGCCCCTGAAATGAAAAAATAACTATTAGGTTTATTTAAGTATCAAAGGTATTGGGTCACATAAGGGTTGTCTATTATATCAGTTGGTACTAAGCCCATCAACACATTCCTTAATCTAATTCTATGAATTCGATAATTGAACCTGAAGAAAGGATCAAGAAGGGTCCCTTATTGAATTAAAAGAACGAACCAGGATATTGAACTATTCGAATTATGGGTTGGTTGGGCAAAGAAATTTGAATGTATTTTACACAGAGGTTGAAATTTATTATAAAGGTCGAAGGTTGACCTGAATCCTTACAAGTGGATTGACAAAGATTCAACATGTAAAGGTTGCCACTACAGAAATTAAAAGTATTGAAATTGCCCAGTAGTGATATCAAAAGACAGTTATATGGAAAAAAATTATACAACTGCAATGAAGAAGAGAGCCTACAAGAACGAAAGAGAGAGAAATAGTAGCAGAAAAGAAAAATCCAGTCAAGCCAAAATCCAGAAAAGAAGCTGAGTGAAAATGAAGTGTGTAATTGAAAATCTAAATGTAAATGTTGTAATTAAATTTTTGTTTGTGATGCATTGGAAAGTATCCTAAGGAAAATAAAAATCCCACTGTAGCATGGAAATTTGTACATATCATTATAATTTTAAATTGAGTTGGATAGAGGAATGAGAAGACACAAGCCAAAGAGTCATGACTTTTCACACAAAATTCCTTGTGAAATACAAACAGTCATGTGAGGAACTGTATAAATAATATCAACTGGATATGCATAAGAGAAGTAAGAGAGAGTAACTATAGAGAAGTCAGAGTATAAAAGAAACAAGAAAAGAAGATTAAGAAAAGAAAAGCAGAAAGAGAAGCTATAGAATAGAGATGATATCTGAGGTAAATCAACAAACATTCAGTTTGATCAATTGAGGAATTTGGAGCTTCCCTATCAAGTTGCAGCTTGATAGCTGTCAGTTGTAGCTCACTGAGGTTGAAGCCTCTTGTAGGTTGGTGCCTATAGAAAATTGGAGGAAATTGGTGCTTCCTTTCAAGTTGTAGCTTGCAGAATTGAGGATTGGAGCCTCCTATAGGTTGGTGCCCGCAGAAAAACAGTGGTGAGAGGGAGTTGGAGCTTGCCTTTGCATCACAACAATAATAAGATGTGTTTTTCTCCCTTTATGGGTTTACACTTATATCTGGTGTCTTTGTGCATGATGTTTATGTGTTGATCTGATTTATATCTTCTGCTTAACACCTGTTGCTCTCATATTAAGTCTACTGTTATATTATATTAATACTTGTTTCTCACATTCTAAGATTACTCACATATTAAGTTGGACATGATATGAAGGTGTAAATAAGTTTTAAAAGTCCATGAATGTGTTAAAATGATTCACCCCCCCCCTCTCAGTTTAACTAAGGGTGCAACATATTTATCTAGAGATGAACATCATGAAATTTGATAAGTGAAGAGCAAGAAATTCCATTAAAAATTAAACCGATCAGAGGAACACGATGCGTTTGATTCATTATATTTGTCTTCAAAAATCTTCCACTTCAAAAAGTACTTTGGAAAATAAAATTCTTGAATATCATCAACATATGGATCTATACTCCAACGAAGAGGTCATATAAATAACATTGAATAAAACCAAAATTTTTTCAACAGTATGGAATAAAAAATGGGTAAGATTTGTATGCAATAAATCATAAATCCATCTCTCAAATTTTAATCATTCCTGAAAGGATTTTGTGCAGGAGAGTCTGGTAGGATGTTTAATATTCCTCTTCCTCAACCAACTCCTATTTTTTGATGTTGACTAAATGTGGTCCATTTCCCTTGATGAAGTTAGCCCAATCTAAAAATAGATGAGAAAATCATGAGAAGTGGACAGGATGAAAATAATTAATATCCACTTCGCACATAGATATCAAATTTTGCACAACTCTTTCATTCTCTTTGTACTTGATTCTAAATTTGGAAATTAGTTTGATTTACTCAAAGGGGATCAATCTATGAAATTTCTGTTGATTCCAGTTCTTGAGGGTGCCTATGAATCATTGGTCATTTGTGGCATTGTGTTTGATATTGTGTTGCATTGAACTGGGATTTGCATATTTTAATGGTTTGGATCATGAGAGGTTTAATCACTCTATAAAATATGTCCCGATCACCCATACTGATAGAAAATGTTGACTGGCCATTTTGATGCATTCTTTGATTTATTTTTCCCCAAACTGTCGTTGACTCAGTGAAGCAAACATTAGTATTTTGTTCATTTTATATACTTTTGATATGTGCTTAGGCTAGAACTCTATTTCCCATTCAACAATTGATGTGAATTTAAATTTGATGTGCTTGTTTTATTCCACCAAAGATTCTATTATATCCTTAATATACATACTTTGTTAAAAAAATGTGAAAATTTTGTCCATTTCTTTATAAAAATTAGCCTACTCTTTCCTCAAGATTTTTGTTTCTTGTATTGCTTGCACCTCAAAAACCTCCAGGCTATTCTATGCTTCATGACTTTGAATTGATTTAAACTTAATAGTTTCATTTTATTATTTCATTGTTGTTGTGATGGTTACAATGTTGTTGTCACATTCTTCCTTCAATATTCATATTTTCTAGGCATGTGAGTTTTCGATTACCTGCATGTCTACCGAGTCTTTCAGATTCAATTCATTGAAATGAGTTTGGTCTTCATTATGCAATCTCTCTCTTTCGATGGCGAGCCCACCTACAAGCGTTGTGCAATTCTTCTTCCAAATTTCCTCACGAAATGATTTGGATTTCTCAATTTCAGTTTCCAAATGTTTTATCTTCTGCAAATTATTCTTGTAGGTGATGGAAAGTTTAGCAACATGGTGTTGGTTGTAGTTGAGAAAGCATACTAGAGCCTGGAAGGATTCGTTATCTTTTTCCTCAACATTTCTTATTGCTTTCTTTCTGATTTTCGAAATGGTTGCGAAACCTTCAAGCTTTATTTTCTTTATTTTTATGAAAAGTGAACTAGTTTGATCATTACAGTAATACTCAGTCTGGGACGGAATGGTTTCAGGAAAAATTTGTAATTTAGTGATAGGTTTAAATAAAAAAGACATGGAGGGTATTTTTGTAGAAATGTTTGTCATGGATGTGTCATGATAAGTCTGTCGAATAGATATGTGGGTAATTTGTTATTGCGTCCAAGGAAACTCTCTTCCTCTTCTAGAGGAAGCGGTAAATGTTAAAAAAAGGGTCCTTGTAATTTGTTCCTTCTTCTTTGTGTCAATATCCATATATTCAATTTCCTCATTAATTTTCTTTATATCTTCTTTGGTGGTCTCATATTGGTTGTCCATAATAATTACATTGTCGCTAGAGGAAATTTGTTTTCTTGTTGGTTTTTATTTCTCTAGTATGTCCTGCTTATAACATATGACTTTTGTGTTCCTTTAAACCTATTGGTCTATGTCGGTGTTCGACTATTTTTTTTAAGACTTCTTTATTTTATTGTGCTTGTCTCTGAAGATGCAAAAGAGAATTAAGAAAAAATTTCAATTTGGCATTATTCTATCTTTGAATAGGAGGAAACAATCTATAAAATAACGTCATTGAAATTGTGTTTCATAATATCAATAGATTTCATCTCTTCAATTGTAGTATTTATAAGAAGATTCTTCTAGCTAAGGAGTTTCTCATAAATAGTTTCTATAATTTTTTTCATTTAAATTCCAGCCTTTCTACTGAAAAACTTCCATGTTTGGAAAGCTTGGTAAAAATTATCTATATTAATGAAAATTTGATCAAAGGGGGGTTACTGATGTGTGTACATTTTCATTGAGATGGCAACCCTATAATGGTCATTGATGATTCTGCGAGGTTCATACTGATGAAAGGCCAATGAATAAAACTAAACATGGTTGAGTTCTTCGGCCCCCTTAAATGCATGTCCTCGATCCTTGAGGAAAACTTGTCCAAAATGAATTGGTAAGTTTAGCCAGACTTTCTTGAGAGGTTTGCTAAGTTTCTTAGCTTTGATTGGCTACCTCTCTTAAAGTTACCCTCTCAGGAATATAACTATGAAGAATATGAGGGAAAACTTCACTTCCCTAGACTATGATATATGTGAATAATTATTTCAAGGATGAGTCTCTTATTTCTTGTAAGGATTCTTTAAGGCCTTCAATGACCCTGGGAGGCTTTTATCCAAAAAAAATTTGATCGAATGGAGTCATCACATAATCACAAATGTCATAAAATTGAAATTTGAAGTTAGATTCCCCCCAATTTGGCGCGTAATATTTTAATAAATTATAATGTATTTCCCAAAAGAATTAAATTATTGTCTCGAGGGTAAATTTCTATATACCGAGAGGTCTTTAGAGAGCAGTTAAATGCTTGTAATATATCTAAAGGTTTGGATGTACTCCAAAGACACTTTATTAAAGTGCTGGAATGCAGACATATGATGTGGAAGGATTGAAGATGGGTTAGAGTGCTTCCGATATATATGTAGACATTGAAGTAGCGCAGTGGGAAAATAATGGGCCTATAACCCATAGGTCCTAGGATCGAGATTCGAATCCAAAGTTATGAATCTGCAGCTTGACACAGAATTTGAAGTTTGCAGGTTCATATGTTTAACTGAAAGGTGAATCTACCTTATAGTGGGTTCGCTTATTCATCAATTTGGGTATTAGGAAGCTGCGATGCTTACCTTCAACGTGGTTGGGCTATGAGGGAGTTTGGGTATGCAGAATAACAAAGTTCATATTTTTCAGGTGTGTTCTTGCATGGCATTTTAGACGAGATTTGGAAGGTCTGGAAGATGACAAGTATTTTTTTGTGAAATAGACAGGCCCAACGTCTAACGTAGGAAAGGGGTGTCAATTTGGGTGGTCGGAGGTCAGTAAAATATTCATATCTTCTATACTGTAGTGAATATTGTGAGGTCTACATGCTACATAGTTAGGGTAAAAGAGAATTTGAGAGTTGGGAGGTCAAGAATAGAGGGAACTCAGGAGTAAAGAGGTGGGAAAGGAGATTTTCCTTTAGTTGTTTGGCAGTTTGCAACACTGCCCTAGTCAAAACGAGAGTCGAAAGGTGGGAACGTCTATGGTGCTTTATGAAATAAAAAGGTTGAACGTCTCACGTCCAACCTTCGACCTTAGAAAGGCATGGCTAATCAGCTGGTCGGAAGTCAAGAAATTCTCCATATCAGTGTATATTGTAGTGGATAGTGGGAGAACAACATGGAGCATAGTCTGGTTAAGAGGGAGGTTAAGAAGTTGAGAAAAGAGGGATGTTGGGAGGCCGGGATGAGAGGGAATTCGAGAGGTTGGGGTAGGTGATTTTTGTTTTGTTCTGTTGCAATATGTGGCCCATCCTTGGTTACTATGTGAGTAGGAAGGTCGGGAACGTTTTCTATTATATGAAATAGGAGGATCCAGCCTCTGACCTAGAATGTCCGACATACATGTAAATTTTTTTTATTCTAACTTTAAATTTCAATTTAATAATAATAATAATATATTTTTAATTATTCCTTTATATGTTGTATTTTTTTATTTTTTTATGTTCTAATTTCTTTTTTTTTGAATTAAGAGGATTTTTTTTCTCGTTTGAGAATTATTATTTTTTTTTTAATTAAGAAAAATTAGATTTTCCATTTAAAAAAAAAATTATAATTTTAAAACTTGAGAATTAAAAAAAATCTCCTTAAGATTTTCCATAATAATTATAATAATCATAATTATTATAATTAAAATATTTATATAAATAATAATGCAACGAATAATGATAAATATAAAAAGTAATAGTAAACAAATACATTCAAAATCTAAATTTTATTATTAAAATTAAATAATAATAATAATTATTATTATTATTAAAATTAAAGTTAATTGAAATAATAACCCAAAAAAATATAATTTTAACTAAATAATAACAATAGTAATATTAATAATGATATTTATGATAATAATTTCAATTAATTTTATAATAATTTAATTCAAAATAATAATAATAATAATAATAATCATAATAATAATAATAATAATAATAAAATTTAAATTGATTAATAGTAAAAATAATAACATTGATACTAATAATAATTTTAATAATAAATATAAATTTTAGTAATAATAATTACGCCCATGTGGTGTAGAACAGTCGGTGATGGGGTGCACTGTTAAGGCACTTCGTTCTGGTGATGGGGTGCACTGTTAAGGCACTCCGTTCTGTAAGGTCACCGGTTTGAAACCCATGGGTGGAATGGAAGGAGAAAAAAATGGGAAGATTAGGATTAGTCTAAATGAGAAAAAAAAAATAATAATAATAATAATAATTACTATGTTTATTGGAAAATTACAACCACATTTTAAATTATGGATGTAATTGATTGACTACATTTATCAAATAAATATTATTATATTTATTTTAATATAAAAATAATATAAAATTTTGTAAAATAATTATTTTACTCAAAACACTTTATTTAAAAACATACTTTGTGAAAAACATGTCGTGTAATAAAGATATAAAAAAATCCTCTAACGTCAAAACTTTTAAAAAGAACAAGTCAAAATTCTATTATAAGGCTGACTTTTCCTAATATCTTTAACGTTAAGAAACAGTTTCCGGACCCCGAAACTTCAAGTAATTTTTTTTCACCAATATAAAATGATACAAATTGCAACCCTGTTTGATTTTCTGATCGTCCTATAGATTAACACATGACAGCCGAAATCAATTATAACTTTATCAATCAGCGGCACACTGACAACCGACCAAATCTTTGATTAGATATTAGATTTGTGCCATACAGCCTCCATAATACAAATTTTATTTACTGTTCTCCAGTTTTTTAACTTTTTGAGAACCTACAAAGATATGTGATATTAGCATTTTAAATTTAATGAAATGAAAAACTTTTCAATCAGAACGCAAATTGACTAGTATGTTTAATATATATAGAGTTTACTTCAATGAAATTTTTGAAACTAATCCTAAAAAACGTTTGAATCAATTTATAGTATCCCACAACTAAATTTTATGCCACTATTATATAGTTTTTTGGTTTAATATTAATAATTTGTTTTTAATAGTTTTAGGTCTATCTTTTATAAAATAAAAATATTGTTTGAGAATATTATATTGTTTAATTTGTTATATTAAAGGATACGTTTAATATGTCTAATAAAGTTGATGTAATAAACTGATTTTAATATATGTAATAAAAAAATATTTAATAAATAAATAAAATTTTACAATTAATTTTTATATAGATTTATAATCATTTATATATGTTATTTTGGGAATTATATTATTTTTAAGTAAAAAACGAATGTTGTAATTATTAATTTTCTACTTGAGAAGCATATCACTAGTGTATGCTTATATATATATATATATAGTTAAAATGATCAAATTAACATAGATAGTTGTATTAATCAAAACATAAACACTATAACTATTATATTTTACTAATAAACCTAGCATTGGTGTTATTAAATCGGTTTGGTGTCATGGTATGAAAAGAAAAAGGCAGAAAAAAGTAATCTAAGCATTAGATAGTGGGGAAATATTCTTGCTTGGTTGAAGGTTCACTCTCATCATCCTCACTTATTTTGAATTGAATTTTTTCTACATTTTGGATAAGGATGGTTATCTTATGGACCAACTTTGACATATGTAGTTATAGTGCATCTATGCACATCAATATCTTTTACTACGTTTCACATTGTTATACCGAAACATGTTCAATTATGGTCTTGGTATGCTCGTAGAGATAATTGTCAATTATAGTTGTGGTATGCTCGTAGAGGTAAACTATTTTCATTTATTGTGTCTATCTTGAATTGATATTACTTAAATATGGAATTTACTACCAAATATTTTCCTTCATTTCAATGATTTAGATGAGATATTTTTCTACTCTTCCCTTGTTTTAAGATATGTCATTTTTTCCTTGCAGGGCTGGAAATATGAATAGAGATACCAATTTAATGAGAACTATGATTTTAAAATAATAAATCTAGCCTTGAAAACCTATAATTTTAGGTAAAAACCATGAAAAACCTCTCAACTGAAAAGTGGTAGTAAGAGTAGCATTATTTATTTAGAGCTAAAATTCAAATCAATATAATATCAATATCATACTTACAAAAATACCTTAAATATCAACATCTAAATCAAAAAGTGGTTATATAAAGATAAAAATATTTATTAAGGTTAAAGTTATAAATAACTTCAAATCATACCCTAAAAAAATTGTAGCATTGTAAAATAAACTTAAAAAACAACCATGAAATTGAAACTATTATTAGTAGTATAAAATAAATAATAAATCCTTTTGAATGGATCATTAAAATTACAACATATTTTTAACTATGATCTAAAATATCATCACCATCATAAACAAAATCATCACATCAATGATAGAATGTTCATTCTTTTAGTTATTTTTTTAACATTCCATGCAAAATATAATGGCATAAAATATCACCATATACTTTAAAATTTTAACAATGATTCTAATTTTTTTAAAACTCAGTCAAAAGCTTAAATTGTATGCAACATAATTTAATCAATAATAATTAAATTGAATGAAACATAAATTATTTCTAAATTTATTGATGTATTATCAATTGAAAATAAATAAATTATTCATAATAAATATGTATATTCTAAGAAACATAAGAATGATTCATAATCTTCTGTAAAATCGTATAAAGAATTCATTTTGAGTTAACATCAAAACATCATATTATATAAAATAGATAATATAATTTATACAATTATTCAATTGACTTGTATATTTTGGTGTATAATTAGAATATATATTACTTTCAAAAAAATAATTGGAAACATGCATATATCCATAATTGTTTTCTAGATTATCAACTAATGTATGATTTTAGTTTACATCTATGACCATCATTTTAGATGTGAAAATCCTTCTATATTTACAAATATATTTAGAAAAATCTCATTCAATCACTATTTCTCATGGTAAGAACCTATTCATAATATCTATTGTCCAAGTTTGAAGATTTCCTCTCTTTGTCATAATAAAGTCATAAAAATGTACGTCAACATCTTCTAATTTGATGAGGTTAGTGAGGTGATGGTTTATATTTACCTTTTCTTTTGAACTTTTTATTTTTTTGTTTCCCAATTTCCATAGTTAGCTAGCATACATTACTAAAATAACACAACATCTTGATTTTCATTAAAAATATTGATAAAATTTGCAACCTAAAATGAATGTTCATATTTATCTCCATCCTCTAGCACTGCAATCATGTAATGCTCATTAATATCATATTAATAGAATTCACGTTGCACACAACATCTTTTGGAAACAATATACAATTATCTTTTCGCTACCTAAGGATATCTCAAGAATGCCTTGATATTTGTGTTATTCCACTATGTTTATTTCCCCATATTCATTTGACCTTTTTGTTGGCTTCAAAAACGAATCTTCATTTCTTGAGCTTGAAATTATGTCACTTTGAACACTGAAAAAATAATCCACTAAATAAAATAAACCACATCAAACTATTCATATGTATCTGTAATAGATTTTTTAATTTCTTTTAAGCATTTAAACGTTTTTACATATCTATTATGATTTTTATAAATTGATTATATTACCAATGCATATGCATATGGAAACCCTATGTGATAGATTTAGAAACACTTCAACAGCAAAGATATCAATAACATTGATATTTAAATATTTGACGATCTTAATAAAAGTCCCCATTTTGTAGTAATTGAATATTTATTTCTCTATATAATGTTTTTCTATCCATTTTTTTTTTTGACATAATTTAGGTTGGAAATTAATATTATTAAAGTATTCAATGCACTCTTTTTCACCATGCTAATCTAAAAATAAATATTCACGTGTTCATATTTTCTTGCAATATGTAAAAAATTGGCTTTCTACAATTTCTTAATATATTCAAGAAATGATGGAAAACTCCCCAAATTTTTTTGAGACATGATTTAGGTTGGAAATTAATATTATTAAAATATTCAATACACTCTTTTTCACCATGTTAATCCAAAAATAAATATTCACATGTTCATATTTTCTTGCAACATGTAAAAAATTGGTTTTATACAATTTCTTAATATATTCCAGAAATGATGGAAAACACCCCAAATTTTTCGTCTTTACTGTTTTTGAGAAATGATGGAATATTTGATTAGTATACCGAAAAGGAAGGAAACCATTTACAATTCGAATTACTCTCATTTCAAGAGGTATTCGTAGATATCGAAATAAGATTTGATCTATATTTTCAGAAATATTGTTGTCTAATTGTAGATAAAAGAACTTGATGCATATTACCGAATCAATGAGAAAGGACAAGTTTAATTGTGGTGATGGCTACATTTGAATCGTCGAGCTCTAAAGTAAACACTTGACCGCACTTTTCTATGGTTATCCTTATATCAATTGCACATTTAAAAATATTTTAGTCATTGAATAAGAATGAGAAATGCCTATTATTTGATTTTACTAATGGCCATTTGATCTATAAAATATTCTATCGCTTTTCTATCAACATCAGATTGTGCTTTCCCATTTAAAAACTAAAAAAAGATAAAGTGAAACGAAATGATATTTTCCGTTATAATATATGTGGACAAAATGTTGTAGAAGTATTTTAATATGGTCCATACCATCAATTATCAAAATTAAATATTTATTTCAAATATCATAAAATTTATTTGGATACATAACAACATTTACCGTTTATTTGTTGATTAATTCTGATGTTGTTGAAGTGGTTTGACAATGAATATGCACATATATAAAAATCGAATATTCATAAAACATATCACTAATTGATAATTATTTAATTATAAAAAATAATGTTGTAAATAAATAATTTTTTTGCCACTTCATATTTATTAATTTTTTATTTAGGAGAAACACAAGGATTACAAATCACTGAAGTTGACTTATTCGAAATACGGTCATTGCTAAATTATTTCTTCCATATTCTTGAAAACTATGTATATGTAATGAAATTAAAATTTATTTTCAACATTAATCTTCAAGAAATTTTCTCACTCAAGAAATGATTTGGAATATGTATTGTGTTCTATCTAGCACACACTCTTCATGTTTGGAAAAGAAGTATGGTATTCAAGACAATGTAGTGATTGTTAAGGATTTATTCTCTCATATATGATGTTCTTTTGAGTAAAATATAAGATATTTTCATAAACTTGTTTAGATTGTTGATAGATAAATATTACCAATTAAGTACAAAATTTCAAATCATTTTTCGACACTAAAAGTGGGTCAGTGTAACAATATTACCCTATAAAAGTGTATCAGTGTAACGAGATTAACCTATCCTTGTTGATATCATGCACCCCACTATATATAAATTTTTCATTTTTTCATTCAGTGAAGAATATCTCTTTCTTTTTTCCAAAGATATACATGAAGTGGATAACTTTCTAGAAATTCTTTTGGCAACATTAAATGTAACTTGATTTTGCAAGAAATTGCTTTATATAGCTTGTATAAATGGAATCTATCAAAATCCTATTTATACTATTGGGCATTTCTTTTTAATGTTAAGAATAACTTAGAGAACTTATTTACTACTCATGCTTTTGATAAAATATGGAAGAATCAAATATTATTGAAGGTTGTACTGGTTAGTTCTACTCTGAGAGACTAAAACAGGAGGGACTGCGTGAGCAAGTCAATTTACATTCTCATTAGAAATAAAACAATATATAGGTTACATGAAAATATGGAAGTTAGAACAAAAACCTAGGAAATAGGAACAAACTCCTAATCTAAGGTTCAGGTGAACTCACTTTCTCTAATATAGTTTCTCCATTATATTTAATACTCCCCCTTAATGGAGAAAGGGTTCATAAATATTCCTAAATGTCCCTAAACATCTCAAATTTAATTCTACCAAGGGGCTTAGTAAAAATATCCGAAACATTATTACAAGTATTACAATATTCAACATGAATTTATTTAGACTGAACATTCTCCCTCACAAAGTGGAACTCAGTATCAATGTGCTTAGTGTTTTTATGGAACATAGGATTGTTTCCGATTTTGATGAGCTATGGTTATCACATCTGATCATTTTTGTAGCTTTCTTTTCTCCTCCTGCATCTTGGAGAAGTCACCTCAACGAAACTGCCTTATAAGATGCTGCACACATCGCTTGATACTCTACTTCCGTTGACAACAACAAAAATGTGTTATGATTTTCACCACTCCATTCTATTATCGCGTACCCAATGCTAAACTCATAGCCTATAATGGATCTCCTGTAATCTATGTTTCCAACCCAGTCCGAATTTGAAAAACCTATCAATTTCACATCACAAGAATCACTATACAAAATGCCATAGACAAAGTTTCCTTGTAGATACCTTAAAACACCTTTAGTTGCAATCCAGTGGCTCTCAAGTGCCTTGGACATAAATTGGCTTAATGCACTGGCTGCATAGGCCAAATATGGTCTAGTAGTGGTCAATACATTAAAAGTCCGATCAATTGTATATACAATGTTGTATTTCCCCGCTTTGAACCAACATCACACTAAAGTTTGGTGTTCTATGGTAGTGGTACTATTGCAACCTTACACTGATCTATTTTAAACTTTTTTCAAAATATTTCTGACATACTTACTCTCTTCTAGAAAGGTCTTTCCTGAATCTTTCAAAATCTGTAGACACAAATAGTAGAAAAGCTCATAGAGGTCTTTCATCTCTAACATTTGTGACATATGTACCTTGATTTCTTTAATGAGATTATCTTCATTTCCTGTAATGATGAGATCATCTACCTATAAAGAAATCAAAATTGTTTTCCCCTTTTCATCAAACACAATATAGATATTGGGGTCATTTTTTGTTCTATTATAGTTGTTTTGTAAGAACAATGAATCAATTTTAGATTCGTACTATGACCTTGGAGCCCATTTTATTCCATGTAAATCTATCTTTAATATACAAACTAAATGTACTTTTCCTGTTTAGAAAAACCCCTCAGGTTGCTCTAAATAAACTTCCTCTTTGAACTCTCCGTTAAAGAAAACAGACTTAACATCTAGCTGGTATATTTTGGAGTGGTGTTTACTAGCTAAGGAAATTAACGTTCTGATTGCATTATGTTTAGCTATGGGGGAAAAGGTTTCCTCATAGTCTATATGTTCTTTTTGTGAATACCCCTTTGCATCTAGTCTAGCTTTATACCTATCTATGCACCCATATGATTTAAATTTGGATTTTTATAACCATTTTCAACCTATGGTTTGTTTACCCTCAGGTAATTCAACTAACTTCCAAGTTTTATTTTTCAGAATCGATTCATGTTCCTCTTCTATGGCTTCTCTCCATTCATTATATTCACTTGCTTCTATATAACTAGAGGGCTCAAAAACACTTAACATGCTAGTTATAAAACCATTATCTCTGTATCTTGCAGGAGTTGTGTTTTCCTACCTGATCTCATGAGATTTGGAGTGACATCCAACCTATTTTGATCATCTCTTGATGGACTTGGTTCGATGATTTCATTTGAAACATCTTCTTATTTTTGTTGTTGTTGTTGTTGCTACTCCTGTTGCTACTACTTCTTCTACTCATGTTTCTCATGGCTTGCTTCTATTCAACCATTCCCTTATTCCACTAACAACATTGGAATGTCCCAATCATCATTGTTGTTTGCATTTTTTCCATCATATACATGTTCATGAAACAGTACATCTCTACTCGTAAAAAAAATATGAGTAGAGGGATTAAATAAATTGTAAACTTTAAATTTAGTACAATACCCAACAAAGGTACATTTTATGGCCTTTGAATCAAGTTTCTTTTTGTCTTCCTTTGGTACATGTGAAAATTCTTTGGAACCAAAAACTCTCAAATGCTTAATTTAAGGCTTAAAACCTAATAAGGATTCAAAAGGTGTTTTAGATTCCAAACTTCTCGTAGGACTTATATTTTTAAAATAAACAACTGTGTTTATAGCTTCAGCGCAAAATCCATTAGAATGATTCTTACCTTTCAACATACTGCGAGCACAATCCACCAGGGTTTTGTTTCTCCTTTCTGCAACCCTGTTTTATTGAGGAATGTGGGGTACTCTGTATTGTTGCAACATTCCATGTTATTTACAATACTTGTTGATATCGTCCTTAATGTAATCTCCCCATTGATCCAAGTGGAGAATATTGATGTATTTTCATGTCTCCTTTTATATCATGCTTCTGAATTTCTTGAAGTATTAAAAATCTTGACTCTTTTTGCTGAGAAAATATATCCACATAAATCTAGTACAATCATCGACAATCAATAAGAAGTAATATGCACCTCCCAAAGATCTTGACTGCATTGGGCCACATAAATTAGTGTGGAATAACTCAAGTATATTCCTCTATTTTCTATTAACTTTAAGAGGAAAATCATCTTTGTGTATCTTCCCAAGAGCACACACTTCATAATCAACATGATTATGCTTTAAATTAGGACGAAAAGTAACCATACCTTTCTTCTGAATAACTGCATATCTTTAAAATTGATATGACCAAATATCTGGTGCCATAGATCTCCCTTAGACATACCTGACAATGTCAAGGAATGACGTGGCACATTTTTCACATTCAACTTGTAAAGGCCGCCCACACAAATCCATGTTGCAATGGTCTTCATAGAATCCAACAAATCTTTAACAACACAATATAACTTATAAAATTATAACTTAAGGTTCTTATATGTTACCATTGAAATATAAATTAGGTTCTTATTAATTTCAGGTACATACATCATGTTTTGAATGAGCCTAATATTACCATCAGGAAGAATTATAAGAACGTTACCATGTCCTTTCACTAGGTGCCCCCTATCATTGCCAAGATAGATTTTCGCTCCATTGTTGGTTTCTTTTAAGCCCTCAATCCATTTTCTATTGAATTTCATGTGGGTGGATGCTCTTAAATCCACATACCATGTATCTTCTTCATCCTTCTCATCAGAATAAGCCATGAACAATCTTAGATCCTGGTTGCACTCCAAGGAAAAGACCCTCTAGCAGAGGTTATAAAGGAGTTTTTGAGTGTTATAAAATTGGCCAAAATTGTCAAAAAGAACATATGCTACCACATCTGTTTCTGGTAACGGAGGTTTTGGTGGATCTTTTAATAGAAATTCAACAGAACTAAAAAAAAATGGGTGGTCGGAGGTTATTACGGATGTTTTTTCATCGGTGCTCTTATCATGTTTTAACGCACGGGTGCATATCGGTAGACAGCACACTGGGGTGGTCAAAGGAGAATGCACCGGGCCATTAAGGAAAACAACAGAACTAGGCCTAATGTTGGTGATACAATGCACGGGGCCGTTCTAATTGGTCTCGGGATTTGAGCGGTGCCCATAGGTCATATAAGCACACCGGTGCGTGTATCTTTATGAGGCACCGATGCTCCGTATCACAGAAAGAAACCGATATTTATAATTGGTATCATTATTCATGTGGTGCACATGGCATCTACAAATGCACCGGTGTTTATGGATACATAAATGCCCCGGTGCGCAGTATCACATAAATGCAACGATATTTATAACTGGAATCAGTATAAGTGCAGTGCCCATAGAATCATAAATGCACCGGTGCGTATAGACACATAAATGCACTGGTTTTTTTTTTTTTTTAGAAACATCCACCTCTGATAGTCCAATTATTGTGATTGTTTTAAATTCATTATTCATCAAAAGTCGACACTTCTTATAACAATATTCATATTAATTACATTTTTATTAATGCATTTGAATGTGCTGTTTGGATTAATTTGTTATATCATATAAGAATTATTGTGGTTTTTCTAAATTCATTATTCATCAAAAGTCAACAAATATATATAATCCTATAACAATATTCATATGAATTAAATTTTTATTAGTGCATTTGAGAATGACAATGAAGAACGCAATAGCAACAATGGAGGACACAATAGAATAAATTAAAACATATTCTATGATCATATATATATATATATATATATATATATATATATATATATATATAGATATATGAATAAGACAGTCTTTACCATACAAAATGGGAAAATTATTCATATCCCTTTGTCTTTCAATTGGAACACTATGTCCATTTCATTAAACAAAATATCTGATTTCACAGACATATTTCAAAAAATAAAACACCTTGTTTTGATATCCAAATTACATAGTGATCATGATTCTTCACTTGAACTACTGTCACTGCTAGATCTACTTCCATGACTTGGATTATTTTCAGGAATGTTGTGTTCATGTCGTTGATTGTTTTCTTCTTCTTCACTTTCCATCTACAAACATAAAAATAGACTGAAATGAGTGTATATACATTGGTGAGAATAATGAAAATTTCAATATTAAATAATATACATCAATGTAAATCGAAAAGAAAAATGACGTACCATAGCAACAATTGACTCATAAACTATACACATTCTTTCAAAACCATGTACCATGCCATATTTCAAAATTTCATCTGTTGGCGCAGTTGCATACTTTGTTTCCTACAAGTTTTATACCCCATAACAAATCATCTATTTAATATAAAATATGTTTTTGTTCTATTAATTATATAAGGAGCTAATTAAAACAAGATCGATAGATGCTTACAAATTCAACAATTAAATTATGATATGCCAACATATACTCACAACCCATATTTAACCCAATTTCAATCAATTCGTCTTATGGTTCTTCTTTGTATGTTAGCACCTATTTTAAGACATTCCATGATGATTTTTGTAAAACAAGTTAAAAAATATGAAAATGAAATCTAGTTAAGTTGCTTTAAGGAAGTAACAATTACTCACAAACTTAGAGATCAACCATTTTCTTCCTTGTCGTCCTGTTTTATGTGTTGAATAAGTTCCATTTTATTTTCATTTCTGCAAGAAAATTCTTGAAAATTAATATTTAATGCTAAATTGTTTATTTATTGTACCTAATGATCGAAAAATTCAATGATTACATATTACATTTGAAGCATGTTGTTGTATTCGTTCCACTATATCCCTTAATTTTTTGTAAAAGTTTTTCCCCTTTTCGTTAACTTCCAGCACCACTACAGATGAGCCAAGGAGCAATTCATTTTCATTTGCATGTTCTATTTTTTTTCTTTTCTTAGAACAACATTTCTTTTCTGAGCTTTTGGTCCTTGTAGAACATTAAACAGATGTGAATTAGTAGAATATTTGACACATGTTATCTAATCATTTTAAGTATATTATTAATGATAATTAAAAAAAATAAACTCATATTGAATCGATAGTATTGTTTCATTCACCTGATTCATCTTTTTGAAAATTTTCCATTAAACTTTTTCGCTCTTCTAGTCGTAGATTAGAAATAATCATATCGAGCTTCATCATTTTGTGGCTCTGCATGATACACAGTAAACAATACATATTAGTTAAAGTTACATATAGTTCAAAAATAATATTCTTTATAAAGAATTTACAAAGAACTTTCCTTTTTTGCTTTTCTTGATGTGTTAACAGTATTTTTGTTATTTGATATCTTGTCAGTCATTTCTTTATCAGTCTGAAACCTGTAGCATATCATTCATTAATATATTTATAAATAAATTCTCAACTTTTTAGGTAGAAAATAAATCTCGAGACACGGGTGCACCATTCATTAAATCCGCACCACCGCCGGTGCGTGGATATATTAACAACACACCGCAAGAAAGTATAATACACTGTACGTTGCATTCGGTATTATAAACACACCGCAAAAACAATGTAATAGACCTAGCGGTGTGTGGGGTATTATAAACGTACCGCAAAAACGGTGTAATACACCATACGATGCTTTCCTAGTTAAAGAGAGCATTGGTGCCCTATTTCAGATTTGGCACATGGATTTAAAAAAATGTTTCGAATTTTTTACGACACAGAACATGGGCGGTGTGCTGTAATAATACAGAGCACCGGTGCGGTGGCGTACGCAGGGCGCACCGATAAAGAAAAATCCATTTGTTTAAAAATTCACACAATGGCCGAATGGATTGGGATCTGACTATGCAAGTTGTCCCGTGGGTTGGACGTCAATCTAAAATGGAAAACCCTAATTCTGAAATCACAGAAATAGGGAGAAGAAAGGGAAAAAACAAAAAAATGAAGGGTTCAGGGTAAAAATGGATAAAACTGTAAGAAAAAATAAAAAACTGCAGAAAAAAGTAAAAAATTAAATTAAATTAATCACGAAATGGTTTGAAATTCTATGATAAAGGGCTTCAATCACCAGAGATTTGGTCTCTGATTTTCTGAATACTTCTTTCGAATGTATTTCGCCATCCACAGTGCCCTCGTGCTTTCCTGCAAAAATATGACTAAATTTTTTTAGCAAAAATAGTGAAATAATGAAAAGTGTTTAGTATTTACAGAATTATTTTATCAAATTAGATTTTTGGAAATATTTTGCTGCCAATTTTCAAATTCCTGCTTTTTTTAAACTTAAACAAAATAGAGTTGTGTTTTTTATTTATTTATGTTTATTCGTTTTCGGTGCGCGAAAATGTGACGTATCAGCGCGTTGTATTAATACGACGCACCGGGGCCTATTAGGATGATAAGCGCACTAGACCTTTTAAAGTTTTTTTTTTTTTTTTGTATGTAAGATCATAATAAAATAATGATAATTATAAAGTACATGAATTTATTTTCATTATTTTCTAAACTTTATATATGTAAGATCATAATATAATAATGATAGTTATAAAGTACATGAATTTATTTTCATTATTTTCTAAACTTTATGTTACAAAAATTCGTATTATTCTAGATTTGTTATTTTAAAATTATTTGCAAATTTACAAATTTAAATATTTTAATAAAATCATTTCACATTAATACAATTAAAATTTTCATGCTAATAGAATTAAAATTTTACAAATTAAAATTTTACATACAATTACATTAATTAAAATTACAATTACAATTAAAATTTTACATTAATTTCACATACATGAATTACAATTACAATTTTAATTTTACATACAATTACATTTACAATTTTACATATAATTACATTTACAATTACAATTACAATTTTACAGACAATTAAATTAAAATTACAATTACAGTTACAAATTCAATTACATTTACAATTTTACATAGAATTACATAAACAAATACAATTACAATTTTACAAATAGTTTACATACAATTCAATTAAAATTACAATTACAAATACAATTACAATTTGTGAAATTTACATACAATTAGAATTACAATTACAATTTTACAATTTTTCATATATTACAATTACAATTAAAATTTTACATACAATTACAATTAAAATTACAATTAGTAGAAATACAAATACAATTTTACAATTTTACATAAAATTAAAATTTAGATTACAATTACATTCACGACATAATATTTAATAAATATCATGGTCATTTAATAATATTGAATTAATTAATAATCATCATCAAGATCATGATAACCATCGTACAAACATCATATTCGACTAATAAACACATTCAATTAACATCAAATTGACATTATATATTAACATCATCAGAACACAAACATCAAATATACATCTCAATATAATGTCAAATAACTGATGCACCTATCACATATACACATCTATCTACAAGCTAAACATTAAATGAACATATCTAACATGACTAATAATATGCTCCACACCATGATGATCATGAACATGAAAATTAAGTACAACTGCAACATGAACATAAAGTACATGGACCATATATATATATATATATATATATATATATATATATATATATATATATAATGCTAAAAATATACAACTGTAATATAAATCATGTCACGGAGCAGGTGCTGGTGGTAGTATAACAACACCAATAACGCTAGTACAAGTGGATGTGGCTTGCTCAGTAAAGCTTGGTGCAGCCTCGACAGTCAATGGTCGACTAGCGTGCTCATGATCATGATGATCACTAGTACTAATGGATGCATCCGCTGGTGGTAGTACAACATGATCAATATGAGGCACAGTAGTAGTGGAGGCAGCCTGCTCAGTCAATAGTAATGCAGCCTCGGCAATCAATGGTCCAGCCTGCTCATGATGACCATGACTAGTACTCATGATGGATGCTGCAGGCTGTTGACTGGACGTGGTCGATGGTCTAGCCTCATATCCATGATGACTAGTGTCAGATGCTGGCAGTGGATCCTCATGCTGATCATTATGCATGCCACGAGGTGAACGATCACGAGATGCATCTGAGTCATTGCTGATAGACTGTCCATCACGTGCTGTAGCTCGATTACACCTATAGCTACAGACAATCCTCCTCAATAGTGTAACAATTGTCGTAGCTCCTACGACATGCCACATCAGGACATACATGTCACGTGACATGCCTCTCCACATTCGTAAAAATCTATCATCGCCCTGTATCTCTCTGTAATGAGTGGGCCTGATACCCGCATCTGAAATCAATCCACAGAGTTGGCTGCCCAACTCCATCCAGTATCTAGTCTCAAGTCGACCACACCTAGAAAAAGGCGGTACCGGTGCACCATGAGGCACATGAGGATCATCACGTCTCTCTGCTGGACCACCGACCTCATCCTCCAATGGTGCATCAGCCATCTCCTGATCGTAAACATCAGGATCGACACCTGGATCATGTGGTGGATCTGGCATCTTATCGCCATCAAAAGAGCCAATGTTTGCAAAATATATACAAGTACACCACAATAATTTGATAATTTCATTACACAATTTAATAAAAACAAGTTAAAGAACATGTTAGAATAAATATAAATAAAACAGTAATATTACCTGTATCATCAAGCGGCTCATCAGGAGTGAAGAGGATGTTGGGACACCCTCTCCAATCTAGTCCAGCATAAGGACATGGGACCATAATGAAGGGATGCAGCCCGCCAACGTTGGATACTAAGTCCAGCGAATCATGTGATATCCTCACTGGAAACATAGTGTCTCCCCTCTTGGGCATCATCTGCCCCCACATGTGCATCTGAGCCTCGAACATCGACCTATGAGGCTATCGAAGAAAACTAGGTCTCATATCTGGAAACCTCTCAAAAGAAAACAAAACAACTCTGAAGCAAAAGAGAAGTTGACCCTCCCTTGTGCATGAGCGTGAAATCTATCTAAGGCCATACAAAACTATCGGAAAATAATGGCAGACCACCTGACAAGTCGTGGCTGTTGTACTGAAGAATCGACGTGATACAAAAACAAGCAACTAATGCGTTTCCTGTCACTCGTGTTGTGCGAAATGATTGAAGCGATAATAAAGAGGCACTGCATGTCCTGTCTACCAAAAGCACCTATACCTAACTGACCTCCAGGTACTTGAAACTCTGAAGGAGATAGTACATGTGCTCTAATGTATCTCTAGGAGTAAACTAACTGACTCCCTACTACACAACTAGGTGGCACATCTGGGAATGAGGGAAAATCCACCCCTCTCCTCGATAGTCCTGTAATAAAATAAATGTCCTTCTAAGTGGGTGTGTACCACAGGTCAGGACCAACCTGAAAATATTGTCGATGGGTATTCCACCTGCCGATAAGACGTCTCAAAAGAACACTATGGGCCTTTAGCTCAGAAAGAGCCTCCTCATAGAACTTGAGGAGGCTTACCTGTTTAAAGATCTCCTGGCTATCTGCAGTTATAGGGCGAGGGCAGTTATAGGGCGAGGGCATCCATCTCTCTCCCTCTCTCTTGCCTCCCATTGGCAAATCATGTCATATGTTTCTACTTGTTGTTGCTACTGTTTCTCCTGTTCTCTCAGAATCATTGCCATATTAAATATTTTTTTTTTTATTAAAACATAAATGTATTTATAAATATACATATATAATTTTTTTTGAAAAAAAAAGAAACATACAAGCTGGTGCTCCATAAACCAGTCACGTATCAGTGCCAGTGTGTCTTAATATTTTAGCGCACCATCCCCAAGGCCCCTAATGAAACATACCGCACCAGATTCGGTGCCGATGTCTATTTTTTAAGCACCAAGGACTGTATATACTTTAGAATAGCAGTGCGCTGACTAAAATATACGCCCTGGCGCGTATAGTCATGTCAGCACACCGACTTCATGATAATGACATAGTTGACGGTGTAGTCTTTTACCCGGCTACATTGTTGACCCTCTCAGAATGCAAAATGCGGTACACTGACATAAACTAGGGTAGAAAATGCAGTCAACGCACCGCACTATGATTGCCAGGGTCAACGGTGCACCTGGATAAATGAGCACACCACCTTTTTTATTTTTTATTTTTAGTTTAAAATTATTCAAGGCGCCTTCTAGCACCACCCCGGAAATGGTGTGGTTACCGTTTGGCACTGTCTACACCAGAAATTTTATAGCAGACCTATCTAAAAGTAGCCAAACAACTCGACAAGACCGTATGCATAATATATATATATATATATATTTTAATGGTATTTTTTAAGTTTATTTCAATTTCTAATCCACTAAAAGGCTTAATTATAGAAAAAATAGAAAAATCCCTGTACATTTCACCGTCGAGGAGGCATATTGGCTGTAAAATTTGGAAAATAAAATTTTCTCACTATTTTTCAAAATGCAAGCTGGAGATTGGTGGCCAACGCAGAGCAGCAGTGTGTGCAATGGGTGCAATGAGAGCACCGATGTTAGGGTGGCTCAGAAATAAGGAAATAGCACTGGGGCTTGAGAGCTCTTGAGCATTGAAGAAAGTGAATAATGAAGTTTTTTGGCCGTATTTTTTTTAATTAACCCTGTTTCGATGCGTGGGGTTTTCTAAGAGCACCGGTGCTATTAAATAAAACTGCACTGGGATGTTTCAGATTCGGCGTGAAAATTTGATGATGCACCGGGGCGGCGTAATGGTAAAGCACTAGTGCGTAATAGTCACAAAGCACCGGTTTTTTGGCCTTAATTTATATATATATATATATATATATATATATATATATATATATATATATATATATATATATATATATATAATATTATTTCAGTGCGTGTGGTTTCTGGCGCACCGCTACTGTTAGAGAAGAACACATCGACTCGTTCCTGTTTTGGCGCAATGTTTTATGATCCACCGGCGTGGAAGAATATTGATGCCCCAGTGCGATACAATAATTCGACGCCCTGGAAGTGTGTGTACTTCGCACACGTTGTCTTGTGTGCCAATGTTCGGTGCACTCCGGTAATTGATAGCTCAGGAGCACTGGAAAACTGAAAAATCCGAGTTTTTTGTCGTAAATATTCTTTTAATTTAACCCTTTACCAGTGCGCATTGTTTATAGGTGCACCGATACTGTTTGATAGAAACACACTGGTTGGATTGTGTTTTGGCAAGTCTTTTTATGATGCATAGGTATGGTTTCTGTCTACCGCACCGGGTGGTTTCAGTGTTGGCGTTGTGTTTTATAATGCACCGACACGGACGAGTTGTGAAGCACTGGTGCTCTATTATATTATGATGCACCAGGCGTGTGTGTACGGAGTGCACGGTGTCCTATGTGCCAATGATTTTGTCCACACCGGTGCGTTCTTGTTTTTAGAGCAATGGGGCAAGTTTTAACGATAAGAGGACCGATAGCAACACATCCACAAAACCCTCCACCCGCCAACCTCCTCTAGTAACCTCCACTAGAAACGGATGTATGGGGTATTTTAATTTTTGGTTCCTCAAAAAAATCTTCTAGAGGGTTTTTCCCTTGTAGTGTTATGCTCATCATCTGCAAAATTTGCAAAATTACCTGCATGTCTCTTGTATCTCTTCTAACCTTCATCACATTTCTTCTTACGGTCCAGTGATTAGCGATATGGCCAATTTTTCCACAATAAAAACATTTTAATGGGGGATAATTCCTATTTGGTGACACAGATGAATTTGACCTTTTCTGTGTTGTGCCTCCACCTCTTTGTCCTCCATTCAATTTTTCTTGGAATGAATTCTTCTTCACCATGAGATCTAGATCTGTATTCCGGGGTTTCAATTTCATTTGCCTTTCCTAATCTTGCACCAGGATCCTCATCAATTCTTCAAATTTCGGGTATTTTTCTCTAGCATTCAAGCGTATTATAAACATCTTGTAATTTCCAATCATACCATTCATATTAATATTTACTAGATCAGTATTACTTACAGCCTCTCCGATGTCAACATGCTTGTCTTTCATGTCCTTGATGTGTGAGATGAACGTTGCTAAGTAGGCGATCGAGAGAATATTGCTTTTTAGGAATTGTAGGCAATTCACATTTCTGATTTCGTACAAGTCTCTAGGAGCTGTCCAGATCTCATTCAAAAACTTGCACTCTCTGATGTGAGGGATGATGCAGTCTTTGACTACCATCATCAACATCATTCTTACCTTGTTCTCCCTCTTCTACAATTCATGTATTATCACAACTATCATGCATACTACAATTGTAGGTTTCACCTCATCTCCAGTTGCGAACACCCATGCATATGCCCTTCAAACATAGTCTATAAATCAAATTTTCAATTTGATTAATTGGAAACATCGAGCTTGTTGCTCTCATTCAAGTATAATTCCATCAAATTATTCATCTTGAAAATAAGAAAATGACCTCCATTAATTGACAGAAAACCAGATCCACAATCGGATCTACCCGAGATACAAAAAACAACAATCTTAAGAAGCATATCTACCTATTCTTCAACCTCTTTGCCTAGCTTCTCTACGCACTACACCATGGGCTCACTCTATCACAGATCACTGTTACAACAATCCTTCCATTACTGCTACCTCTAATGCCATGGATCTCCGACTCCTGTGACACGATCACACTGGATCTGTAGGAACACTAACTTCTCTGACACGATCTCACTGGATCTGTAGGCACCCTGACTCTTGTACACAACCTCACCGGATCTATAGGCACTATGACTCCTCTACACGGTCTCACTAGATCTGCAAGAACTCTGAATCTTCTACATGATCTCACCGGATCTACGGGAACTCTGACTCTTCTAGATGATCTTACTGGATATGCAGGCACTCTGACTCTTCTACACGATCTCATTGGATTTGCAAGCACGAGCTCTTTGTCTCCACAGGTAGAAGCTCTTTAGCTTCAATCGACAACTTGCATCACGAGTACTCTGACCACATGACGCTTCACAGCCTCGAGCTCTCTGGTTCCTTTAATATGAGTACAAAGGCTCCTTCCATGAGTTCTTCGGCTCAGGTGCTCTAAAAAACTTCTAGATCCTGCATTGGTCATTCTACGCAAAAGCCCTACAAGTACTAACAGACATTGACACATTTTCTTTGTGTAACTCCGCGCTAATTTCTGAAATCAATGCCTTTTTCAGGCACAAATTCATGTTAATCATCGCGTATCTATCTTAGATGAACGCGCTGATCAACTTTACTGCTCAGGAAAAAAAAATTTCTCACAACCTCACTCAGGCTACCCTTAGGTCATGAGGGGCTTCTCCTCTACCGCCTAGATCACTCCCAGAAATCAAAGCCCTTTGGCTTTGAGTCAGCCCTGTAGCTTTGATACAATGATAAAATATGGCAGAATCAAATTATTGAAAGATGTACTAGTTATACCTACTCTGAGAGACTACACCACAAGGCACTACATATGCAAGTCACTCTACATTCTCATTAGAAATTGAGCAATATATAGGTTACATGAAAATACGGAAGTTAGAAAAAAAACCTAAGAAATAACAACAAACTCCTAATCTAAGGTTCATGTGAACCAACTCTCTCTAATATCGTTTCTCCATTATCTGAACAACAACTGTAAACATAAATGAGGAAGTCAATTTTTTGAATTTCATCCAAAATAAAAAAAACATTAATGAAATCTAACTCACACGAGTTACTTTAAAATGTGGAAACAGAAATTTGTGCCTGGTACAACAAATGGTTATTCAAGGATAGAACAATAATTCATTGTAAAGTATTTATTTAATCCATCCCTCTATATTGGGTGTCCTTAGCCTAGATTCCGATTGGTTTTCTTCATAAAATCCATCAATTAGCTATCGATGTTTTTGGGCTAGGAAATATGAGAAGATAGTTCTCGCACTTTATTCGAAGAACACATTTGGAACCCTTAATTCTCTATGAGTTTGGGTGCTAAAATGTTTACTATTATTCTCTAATCCCATGTTGCGAAAGGGGTTTGGAAACAAATATAGGGGATTATTCTATGGGCTCACGAGATGTATCAAAAATATATAATTTATTTCACTATGATGGAGTGGACTGGAACTCCTCAAAGTTTCATAGAAAATGGGATAATCATGTGGAGTTATATCATAATAACTCATGTTAGAAATTGGAGAGCGCATCCATTAAACACAGATACACACACAAATAAATTATTTTCTATATCAAATCACAGGAATACATTACAATATTTATAGTGCTGCTGAGATCCAACTAATTCCACTCTTGGAGGGGAGAAGTTGAGAGAATCTCTCAACATCCTCCAACACACCAAACCAATCCCTAATCTGTAGTATGAATATTAAATGAGGCATTATCTCAAACACCCCCCCTTAATTCCTACATTACAGAAATGGAGAACACACTAATTTAATACAAACATTTGTCTGCCCTGGTCTTCATTAACATTTGTACCCACTCTGAGATCTCATAGACAACGCTCTTTTCTCCACCATTTTTGAGCTACCATTCAACCCATTTAAAATACATTTGTTTCTGACCAGCAATGTTGAATTTGTAAGATCAAATATTCTTGACACCCCCGAAGAAGAGTCTTGACACTGAACTATCCTATGGAAATATTTCCATCTGTGAAATAACCCCGAAGAATAAATTTCAACAGTCTATAGGAAAATATTCTGGATACAGAATATGATCAGTGATTAATCCTACAAAGTGACCTTTACACACAAGGATCTCATTGTATAACCTGTAACCGATGCTCTTGAAGCCCCGAGAAACAACAAGATCCATCAGCATGTAACAAATTCACACAATAAAATTAGCCAATTGTTCTCTCGGCACCGAAGAACGTCGAGAACAACTAATTTAAATTATGCGAAATTGTTCATAGTTGGTTCTGCACTACAAATCTCACCAATAAAAAATTCATAATTCTACATATTAACAAGCTACACAAAATTCTTCTCTGGAGTGTCGTAGATAGCAATCACTGCTAATCCTATCAACTAATGCACGGCTCTAATGCCTTTCATGTTTTCGATTTTCTTACTGTAACACTGCGACCCCAACGCATTTCAGGACAACACACAAAATAAGTTGGCGCACTATCAAGATTAGAGAATGACATGTGTATGCAATGCTCACATGATACCATTGACCATTATTATTATGATCATAACTATACGCTCGCATACCATAATAGCCACAAGTGCATGTCAACATCGATTGGCCCACTTGAATCTCAACCATGCGAGGCACGACACGGCACCATCCCTCCTTCCAAAGCTCCTTCTCTATATGTATATAAATGCTCGGTGCTTGCGTTGGATTGTTATTCACATTCGGGCAGCAGTTGAGCCAAGACGTCGAAGGAACATATACATAGTCACTTTTCACAGGTGATGGGATCACGGAAACTGCGATAAATCGCCCACTGGAATCACCAACATATTGGACCAGGAATGGAGAGAAGGCGGAGGTGAAGGACGACGACATAAATCCAATTCCGAATAGACCCTGCAGGTGCAGAGACAACGACTGTTTCGAAGAATTCTTCACTGTGCTGAAACGGATCACGGCGATGCATAGGTACTGCGTCTGGACTAGTAATAGTAATGACCTCAAATGCTAAGAGCCCGCATTAAAATGCGTCAAAAACATTTCATTCAACGCGTCTTGGCGCCTGTCTTTTGAGTGGGAGGATTTCTCAAACCCTGCGAAAACTGGCGACATCGAGCCTGGGTTGTCTGCCATGAAGGATGGAGATGGGCCACTCGAGTATAAAGAAGTAGTCTGTCACATGAGTAACAGTCTGAAACTGGATCAGGACAGTACGAATCCAAGCCTAGTTCTTAATCTCACACCAAAAAAAAATAACAAATTTAAAAAAGAACCTTTCACCCAGAAAATAAATTCACTAAACTATCCACTCTTCAGTAGCAACAATTTGATAATCATTGCTCTCACATCTTCCTGGGTATTCCCGTGAGGGATTAAGCCCAGCCAAGCTCCGATACCATGTTAGAAATTGGAGAGCGCATCCATTAAACACAGATACACACACAAATAAATTATTTTCTATATCAAATCACAGGAATACATTACAATATTTATAGTGCTGCTGAGATCCAACTAATTCCACTCTTGGAGGGGAGAAGTTGAAAGAATCTCTCAACATCCTCCAACACACCAAACTAATCCCTAATCCGTAGTATGACTATTAAATGAGGCATTATCTCAAACAAACTTTTCCTCTCATTGTTCAAAACCTGAATGGAAAGTGGGAAATGGAAATTCGATAAAAATAGGATTGGATATTTTGATAGGGTGTTAATGAGGCCAAATCCTCCCTTGTAAAATAGTAAAAAAAATAAATTATGATAGTTTCTTCACTCTAAATCAGATATCATATTTCTATTTTGTGTGGGGATAACAATATTGGTTGTCTTTTAAAAATTTGAACACATAGAAATTTCCAATAGCACGGAACCACTACAGAAAAACCATAAAACATTAACATATCTCCTATTGGACAGTAAAAACATTTATTGATATAGCCATTTGTTTCACATGGTGAATACTCTCCAAAATTTGGGTAGATTTTCATTGCAATGGAAGTTGGAAAAAAAACAACACCCATGGTGGAGAAAACAAAATCTAGAAAATAAAACGTGCTCCAATATATGTATGTGTCTTCTCTTTCTCTTTCGAAGAAAAACTCCGACGTAGGATAAATAACAAAAATAATCCTTCTACAACATTTGCGTTTTCTCACTATTGTTAATATAATCTAAATAAATAAGACACTTATTCATAATAATCCCCTTCACAGAAGATATATGGAATGAAATTTGATCGCTTGAAGGGGAAAAATATATTTTCAATTGTCCCTACATAGAAGAAAGACTTGCACAATCACTTTCAACAATTAATAAATAACAAGATAAATAACTTTCTATAATTGTGGCGTGGGGCATATCCCTTTGAACTAGTAGTACAAATTGACTTCTCTTGTTTCTCTTTTGTTGCAAATGGTCAAGGTTCCTTGGAGTGGCTGGAATCCTGCATTTTTATAATAATATTTATTTTTCCTTCTATGTAAACATTAGGAAAGCCTCAAATGATTATGCCAAAATATCTGCACTAAAATTTTTATTACAAGTGTCCATAAACTAGGAGATAAAATCCATACATGTATATGTGGAGATTATTAGGTCGTAATAAATTGGACGAAGGGAGCAATGACCATAAGAAATTACACACTTATACCCATATATGAAAAATCCGGACGACAAGGGCCACCTTTTTCACATATATATTTTGTTCATGTTTATAGGCATAGGGACACTCTTGCATACTTCGTGTCCAAAGCTAAAATAGATATGGAAATAAGCATATTTAAAATCTCAAAGTCTGAAGAGGCCAGTAGAAAGAACTTATTCTTGAGTCTTGACCCTTGGGACATTGATAAATCTATTTTATTCCACAATAAGAAAAACTTCTTTTTAGATATATATTAAAACAGTAGACATAACATCACTATACAGAAGGGATAAGATGTCATTATGAGACAAATAGCCATAAAAACATCATTCTACTCATGCAAAATCTAATTCTATCCCACAGATAAATAAAATTGTATACTTTTCTTCCTTAAAATATATTCATACATATATAAATCAGAAATAAATAAGAATAAATAAGTAAAATTAAATATTGGGGGTGGAAGAAATATGGTTTGCACCTTACGCACAAAATGAGCTGCCTTTTATCCCTCTTTTCTTTCTTAATTATCGATTGTTTACTGCTTTTTTATTATTATTATTATTAAATATATATAGTAATGTTTTTGAAAATTTAAATTTTTTTATTGAGATTTTGTAATTTTTTTAAAACATTTTAATCTTTATTTATTCTTTAATGTTTAATTTTTTCATTCTCTTTTAATTTTATATTTTAAATATTTGATTTAAAAAAATAAAGCGATTGGTTTTAATTAATTTTAATGTGTTGTAAGTTTAGAAAAAAAATCTATATTTTGTTTTATATTAAATTTGTTTTTAATCTTTTTCTTCTATATTTTATAATTATCATCTAAATATATTTAGAGTGAAATAAATTGTAAATTTTATTTTTCAATTAAACTTATTTAAATAATGTTTTCAATAGTGAATCGTCAAATGGAGAGCACATAGGTATCCTCATGAACTCTATATGATAAGGAGGAGCGGTCGGTGTCATAATCACACATAATGAGGTATAAAAGTAATTTTTGTGATAATGTGATTGATATGATTTTTGAGATGGATGTTATGGAGTCAACAAGTGGTAATCTTTGCCATTCAACAAAACCAATAGATTCCATGTATATCATTGTTGTCAATTCTAATTCTATGATGTGTATGGTTGATTTTACGTTAAGGAAATACGATGCCACTTCTAGGTTTTATATAATGGATAAGTTTCAGTATTTGAATGTCCATTTAAATGAGTTTTTCAACTCACTATTTAGTTATGATTATAATTACTATCCGTTAGGCTTTTCATTCGTATCTGAATATCCATCCTATTTACATGTTAGTCCTGTTTTTTTTTTAAAGCAATTTGCATCTACTATCTCTTAATTTGTCTCCATCTATTCTACTCAGTTATATATTGGGCCAACACCCCATATTCTATCTATGTAATGACTTTGCAGAGAGATGAATTACTATGAATTCCTAATTTAAGGAGGCTTGATTCCAGATTTGCAAGCTTCTTATTGAATTTGTGGAGGTATTATAGGGTTGATAAGAGATTGAGGAGGCCACACATGATGTATGGACATTCATGTGAGGGCAAAGGCTACAGAGTTAGGTTGAATGTATTATTAATACGCCATTTAACACATTTGGTTGAAAATGGAATCAATGAAAGAAGAAATTGAAGGAGAGTGGTGAAATTCACAATTTTGTTGAATTGATGCAAGAGCATCCAGCTTAGGGTGAGCGAAAATAAAAGTATTTTTTCTCACAGGTTTACAGGTCATTGCACTTGAGTTGGTTTAAATGATTTTTCTTTAAATTCTAGCATTTAGGACGTAAGAATAGATTATGTTTTTTTTATTTATTGCATTATAACTCCTTTTAGTTACTATTTTAATTAAGTCAGAATTCTGGTGAACGGAAGTGAACAGTTACCAAATGTAACTACTTGTAACTTTTAATAGTTTCAAGAAAAAAAAACAACTGTTCAACAAGTGTTATAAAAAGGACATGATAATATGTTTGGAGGGTTGGTGTCCCATCATAGCATAATAGAGAAAGCAATAAAAGAATTCTGAAGATTTAAAAAAAAAACCATCTGAGAAATATCTGCAGTCAAATACCATTTTGTTTTTTTTGCCGTTCTTTCCATCTCACATGATAAACTGAATATATGTACAAATATAGCAAATAATGGAAAAGTTAAATTGTTCATACAAGCATTGAAACGATTACATAAATTGACAAATCGAGACATTCATCTAACAGGAGAGTTCTACAAATTAAGGAACACAACGAGATTCATACTCCAGAATATGCATAAAACGTTCACAAGTTTTCATAAATTTGTAGCAACAGATTTTCCATTTTTCATTATTTATAAAATCAATTTTGTTTTACGAGTCTCAGAAGACTACAAAAATATATTTCATATCAAATTAAGGAACTCGATTCGAAACCCTACACAGATAGCATGCCATCAACAATGAATGTCTAGATAGTGAACCAGTGGAAAAGCAACAGAACCCGAAAGGAAAATTAACAGTGTAACTGCATATAGACCCTAGTCTTATTGCCATGAAAGAAACATCCGTAACGGACCAAAAATGGAGAAGTTCACAGTAAGATAACGAAGCAAGGGAGCCAAGACCCACTATCGAAATAAATTCCAAACCACCAGAGGTGAATAAAGGGAAGGACCCTACCCATTTGGGTTAAGAGATGTGAAGATGATGAACTACGTTTGGAGATCAGGAACCACCTGCAAGGAGAAAAAAAACCAAGATTTAAACTCTGTAGCAGAATAAACAGAGCATCTAAACTAGAAGAAGGGAAATAGAGAGGGTTTGCAAAACTCAACTTACCAAAAGAAAAATGTTGAACAGAGAAGGAGCTTCGGTCGCCAGCCGACAAGGGGTCTGCTCACGAGGAGCAAAAGCCTTTAGAAAACTGCGAAAGAAAGATGAGAAATTAAAACATGGATGGAAAACTTACCATCATGAAGCTGATGAGCTGAGGACGAATGCTAAAACCCTTAACGACTTCGACCTGAAAATGCAGACAAACAATCAGTTGATCAACAGATCATTTTAGAGTGAGGGGGTTAATTAATTCCGGAACGAAAAGCATACAAGAAGGTATAAACAAGAACATCACCCATAAATCTCCATGTTGTAGAAACCCTATTGAAAACGATGCAGAACCAGGCAAAACCATTGCCCTCAGAAATAGAGCGAGAAGGGAAAATAGAACTATCATATTGACGGAGTCCAAAGAGAAGTATAGAGCTACAGTGGAGGGCTGTGGAAAGCAATCGCAAGAGGCATACAAAGCTGAACCATTACCTCACAGAGAAACCCTCACAGTCACCAAACAACAACAAAAAGAATGCCAAGTTGAACAGTGCTAGGGTTAATGATTAGCGCGGGTGAACAGTTCTCAAGGACGGGACAGATGTCCTCTTCATTCCCTTTCACAAGGACGGGTTGTATTTAAAACACATATATTATGAGATCATAAAAAATATGAATCTTATCCTTATGATATAATCAAAAATTGAATTATTATTTGCACGTAGGTTTGAAGGAGGGTTGGGTCCCATTAATTTTTGGTATCAGAGCAGGTTGAGTGTTAGAAGAAATGGAAGTTGGAAGGCGAGGTCATGGGAGAGCTATTTAGAGAGTAGTAGATGAAGGATTGCGAGAAGAGATTCGAATATTGAACGCCCGTTTGGCGGTAGTAGAAGCAGGAAGAAGAAGGGATCCTGAAGGAGGATATGATAGTGATGAGGAAGCTGCAGAGACAACAGATGGATCAGATGGGGAAGGACTTGAAATTAGAATGTTGAGATCATTTTTAATATCAAATATTAAGCCAAAGCATAAGCTTTCGACTTATGATGAAAATTTATCAGTAGAGCTACTGCTGAACTTGCTCAGAGAGCTAAATAAGTATTTTGACTATGAGGAGATCAGCGAAGATAGAAGAGTTAAATTCACTGCCACCAAGTTGAAAGGACACGCGTCCTTATGGTGGGATAGTATACAAGAAGAGAGGAAGAGGTTGAACAAGCAACCTATAAAAAGATGGACCAGGATGGAAGCTAAATTGAAGGGTAAATTCTTACCCAAAGACTACCAGATTGCTATGTACAGGCAGGTACAAAATCTAAAACAAAAGGGGTTGACTGTAAAAGAATGCACTGAGGAATTCTATTGGGTAAACCTGAGAGTCGGTTACATAGAAGACACCCCCGAAAAAATAGTGAGGTTTGTGAATGGATTAAGGTGGGAAATATTAGATGAGATAAGTATTCTTTCACCTAGAACCATGGATGAGGCTTGTGAGAGTGCCTTAAAGGCAGAGGAGAAAATAAACAGGAAGCAGAATGCCAGAGGAGGAGGAGGATTTGGTAGAGGGAAAGGACGAGCCTATGGCAGAGGTAGAGCTACCAATCCCAGTGATGAAGGTAGTGGTTCAAAAACTCCAGGAACAAAAGAAAAGGAAAATAACACTAGATGAGGAAGGCCATACCAGAGTGGAAGAGGTAATGGCAGAGGAAGAGGAGCTGCCATCCAATGTTACTTGTGCCACAAGTGGGGGCACAAGTCTTTTGAATGTCCTGAGGGTGAACAGGTTGGAGCAAGAGGAACATATGTTGCTCATATGGAGGAAGTAGAGGCACCACTGCAAGAGGTAGAGAATGTGCCAGAAATAGGAGAAGCCTTATTTTTGAATAAATTATTGCTGAAACCAGCAAAAGAGATAGCTGACCCGACTCAAAGAAAATAATTATTCCAGAAAGTTTGCAAATCACATAGAAAATGTTGCAGACTGATTATTGACAGTGGAAGCACAGATAATCTAGTGGCCACAGAGATGGTGGAGAAATTGGGATTGAAGAGATTGAAGCACCACACTCCTTACAAGGTGTCGTGGTTACAGAAGGGACATCAACTATTACTTGATGAGCAATGTGAAGTTGAGTTCCATATTGGCAAATAAAAGGATAAAGTTGTTTGTGATATTATGCCTATGGACATGTGTCGCATGCCGCTAGGGAGACCATGGAAGTATGACAGAAAAGTAGTACACGATGGGAAGACAAAATGTTACAAGTTTATTAAGGATGGGATTAAGCATACGCTTGTACCTATCAAGGAGGAAGAGACAGCAGAGCCAGCGGAGTCAAAGTATTTTTGGTGGGAGGAAAGGAATTTTTTAAATAGATCGAGGACAACAAGATCAAATATGATGTTGTAAGGCGGCTAAAGATAGTGTTGTTACACACTAAAATTAAATATTTACCTAAATAAATCCAAGACATGTAGTAAGAATTCAGTGACATTATAGTGGATGAATTACCAGATGAATTACCTCCTAAGAGATGTATCATTCATCAGATAGACTTTATACCTAGACCTAGTTTACCAAACAAGGCAGCATACCGAATGAGTCCTAAGGAAAATTAGGAAATCAGGAAACAAGTGTAGGAATTGCTGGATAAAGGGTTGATAAGGGAAAGTTTGAGTCCTCGTGCAGTTCCAACATTTTTAGCACCTAAGAAAGGTAGAGAGTGGAGAATGTGTATAGATTCAAGAGCCATTGATAAAATTACTATTAGATGTACATTTCCATTGCCACGAATGGAAGACATGATGGACTTCTTAATTGGAGCAGCGTATTTCTCAAAGATCGATCTGAAGAGCGGGTACCACCAGATTCGAATCCGAGAGGGGGATGAATGGAAAAAAACTTTCAAATCAAATGAAGGACTGTATGAGTGGCTGGTGATGCCATTCGGATTAAGAAATGCCCCTAGTATTTTTATGCATCTGATGAATGAAATGCTGAAGGAGTTCATAGGGAAGTTTGTAATTATATATATGGATGATATATTGATTTTCATTAAGACTAGAGAAGAACATTTCCGACATGTTCGGAGTGTGTTGGAAAAATTGCAGCAAAACAAGTTGCTGATAAATTTTAAGAAATGGTCTTTTTTTCGGAATGAGTTAGTTTATTTGGGTTTTTTGATTGCAGAGAATCAGCTGAAGATGGACCCAGAAAAATTTTCAGCTATCGTTAGCTGGGCATCCCCAAAGAATCTATTTTAGGTTCATAGTTTTCATGGATTGGCAAGTTTTTATTGTAAATTCATAAGAATTTTTAGTGATATCTACGCACCTTTGTTAGACACCATAAAAAAGGCAAAACAACCTTTATGTTGGACTGAAGTGGCAGAGAGAAGTTTTTAGATTTTGAAAAAGAAGATCACTGAAAGGCCGATTTTGAGGTTGCCTGATTTTAACAAACTATTCCAGGTTCGTTGTGATGCTAGTGGTACAACCATTGGGGTCGTACTCAGCCAGGAAGACAAAATGGTCGCTTATTTCAGTGAAATGTTGAATGAAAGCAGACAAAAGTACTCAACCTATGATAAAGAATTTTATGTTGTAGTCCAAGCACTGAAGCATTGGAGACACTATTTATTAGGTAATGAGTTTGTTTTATTTTATGATAATTCTGCATTAAAGTATACTATGCAGTATCACAGACTAAACCACAAGCACGCAGAGTGGGTTGAGTACTTGCAGAGTTTCACCTTTGTATTGAATCATATTAGTGAACAGGCCAACAAGGTAGCAGATGCACTGAGTAGAAGAGCTTTGCTCTTATAGGAGAGTATGATACAAGTGTTGGGATTTGAACACCTGAAAGACTTGTATCAAACAGATGTAGATTTCAAGGAGGCCTATGAAGCCTGCCAGAATCCTTTGTTAAGAAATAATAGTCCATGGCTGGACTATAACTTATAGGATAAACTTCTATTTAAAGGAGGATAGTTATGTATTCCCGACTATTCAATGAGGGAGAACATCATCCGGGAAAATCACAGTGGTGATCTTGCCGAACATTTCAGAATTGATAAGATCCTCGATCATATCAGTCACTTTTATTACTAGCCGAAGATGCGAAGGGAGGTGCAGCAGTTTGTAACCATATGTAAGGTGTGCCAGTTGGCGAAAGGACACAGTCAGAATGTGGGACTCTACACACCACTACCTATTTCAAGTAGACCATGGGATTCAGTCAGCTTGGACTTTGTCTTAGGTCTACCCAGAACGTAGCGGGGCTATGATTCTGTGATGGTGGTAGTGGACCGATTTTCAAAAATGGTACATTTCATTCCTTGTAAAAAAAACTCGTGATGCCACTCATGTAGCACACTTGTTTTTCACAGAGATTGTTAGAATGCACGGGTTGCATAAGTTAATCGTTTCCGACAGGGACGTGAAATTCATAAGACATTTTTGGCATACCCTGTGGAAGAATTTGGACACACGGTTGAACTTTAGCTCTGCTTAACACCCACATACTGATGGGCAGAAAAAGGTAGTAAACAGAAGCTTGGGAAACCTATTACAGAGTCTGATTGGAGAAAATTCACGAATATGGGATCGTGTACTTGCCCAAGCAGAATTCGCTTATAATGATTCACCAAATTGAAGCACAGGATATAGCCCTTTTCATATCTTATATGGCATGCATCCTCGTGGCATGCATGAGTTACGAGATCTGGAACAGTTGGAAAAAGGGTGTACTGACGGGGAGGATTTCACCAAAGCAATGAATGACCTACATGAACAAGTAAAATCTAAGTTGTAGGACAACAGTCAGAAGTATAAACAACAAGCATATCTAAAATGGTAGGAGGTACATTTTTAGGTGGGAGACGATGTTCTTGCACATTTACACAAAGAAAGGTTCTCTAAGGGTGAATACAACAAGTTGAAATTTTAAAAAATTGGCCCTTGCAAAATTTTGCGTAAATTTTCTACAAATGCCTATGAATTACAGTTACCCCCAGGAATAGGCATATCACCTATCTTCAATGTAGCAGATATGTTTCCATACACTTCCAGTCCTAAAGAGGACAGTTTGGCACGACCAGAGCGAGACACCCAGACAGGAAGTGGATCTTGGATGAGGCAAATGCCTTTGGCTCAACGCCTTGAGATCGAGATGATTCTTGACACACAGGTGGCCAAGCGGACTCATAGAAAAGAGTACCTCCAATACCTTTTCAAGTGGAAGAATCGTCCCATTGAGGACAGTTCGTGGCTTGATGCGGCCCAGATAGAGCGTGCATGAAATTCAGTGGACGAATTCATGGAACGGAGCCATGAATTTTTGTTACCTCGGGAGCCTGATGCAGGAGCATCTAGCTCAGGGTGAACAAAAATAAAATTATTTTGTCTCCCAGGTTTACAGGTCATTGCACCTGAGTTGGTTTAAATTATTTTTCTTTAAATTATAGCATTTAGGACTTAAGAACAGATTATGTTTTTTTATTTATTGCATTATAACTCCTTTTAGTTACTATTTTAATTAAGTCATAATTCTGGTGAATGAAAGTGAACAGTTACCAAATGTAACTACTTGTAACTGTTAACAGTTTCAAGAAAACAAAACAACTATTCAATAAGTGTTATAAAAAGGACACGATAATATCTTTGGAGGGTTGGTCTTCTATCATAGCAAAAAAGAGAAAGCAATGAAAGCATTCAGGAGATTTAAAAAAAAAAAACCATCTGAGAAATATTTGCAGTCAAATACCATTTTGTTTTTTTTTGTTGTTCTTTCCATCTTACATGATAAACTAAATATATGCATGAATATAGCAAATACTGGAGAAGTTAAATTTTTTATACAAGCATTGGAATGATTACATAAGTTGAAAAATGGAGACATTCATCTACCAGAAGAGTTCTTCAAATTAAGGAACACACCAAGATTCATACTCCAGAAGACGCACAAAACGTGCACAGGTATTCATAAATTTTCAGCAACAGATTTTCCATTTCTCATTACTTATAAAATCAATTATGTTTTACGAGTCTGAGAAGACTACAAAAATATATTGCATATCAAATTAAGGAACTGGGTTCGAAACCCTACACGGACAACATGCCATCAACAGTGAATGTCTAGACAGTGAACCAGTGGAAAAGCAACAGAACCCGAAAGGAAATTAACTGTGTAACTGCATATAGACCCTAGTCTATTTGCCAAGAAAGAAACATCTGTAACGAACAAAAAATGGAGAAGTTCACAGCAAGATAACGAAGCAAGCGAGCCGAGACCCATTATCGAAATAAATTCCAAACCACCAGAGGTGAATAAAGGGAAAGACCCTACTCATTTGGGTTAATAGCTATGAAGACGTTGAACTACATTTGGAGATCAGGAACCACCTACAAGGAGAAAAAAAACCAAGAGTTAAACTCTGCAGTGGAATAAATAGGGCATCTAAACCAGAAGAAGAGAAATAGAGAGGGTTTGCAAAACTCAACTTACCAAAAGAAAAATGCTGAACGGAGAAGGAGCTTCGGTTGCCAGCCGACAAGGGGTCTTCTCAGCAGGAGCAACAGCCTTTAGAAAACTGAGAAAGAAATCCGAGGAATTAAAACATGGATGGACAAATTACCATCACGAAGATGATAAGTTGAAGACAAACACTGAAACCCTTGACGGCTTCGACCTAAAAATGCAGACAAACAATCAGTTAATCAACATATCATTTTAGAGAGAAGGGGTTAAGTAATGCCGAAATGAAAAGCATACAAAAAGGTATAAAAAATAACAACACCCATAAATCTCCATGCTGTTGAAACCCTATTGAATACCACGCAGAACAAGGCGAAACCCTTGCCCTTAGAAACATAGCGAGAAGGGAAGATAGAGTTGTCACATCGACGGAGTCCAAAGAGCAGTATAGAGCCATAGTGGAAGGCTGTGGAAAGCAATCGCAAGAGGCATACAGAGATGAACCATTACCTCACAGAGAAACCCTCACAGTCACCAAAAAACAATGAAAAGTACGCCAAGATGAAAAGTGTTAGGGTTAGCGATTAGCGCGGGTGAACAGTTCTCGAGGACAGGACATATGTCCTCTTCATTCCATTTCACAAGGATGAGTTGTATTTAAAACAAATCTATTATGAGATCATAAAAAATTTGAATCTTATCCTTATGATATAATAAAAAAATGAATTATTATTTGTGCGCAAGTTTAGAGGGCTGGGTCCCATCATGAATCTACTAGAATGCTAAGATAAAAAGTTGATGATCTAGAGACAACAAAAACTGGAGAACTCTAGACCTTTACTAGAAAATAAAAACCTTGGTTGGTATGTCTCTTCTTGAAAGATATTGAGCCATGAAAGAAATATGTATCCAATTGGATGAATTACAGTATTAACTCCGTGATATTAGTGCAATATTGATAGTTTCAACTGAAGTAAGACCCCATCATCGCTCTGTAATGTTTTTTACTTGGTATTCAAACTTTGGAGGACCTTCTCTTGCACTAGATTCCACACTTCATCACATAGAGTAGTTTATCACGCTCATATCTACAACTTTTTTTATCCTAATTTGGAGGATTAGTTTTATGCATTTCAATATGGAAATAAATTTTAGCATATTGATAGAAACTTTAAGCAACTTTTTTCGTGTGAAGGATATTATTTAAACAAGTTAGAAAAGGAAACGTTTTCATTACTTGTAGTTTTGTTTCCTAATAGGTATTCCATGGATCTAAAGTTTTGTATGCCACTTTTCTTTAATAAATAGAAAAATATATAACTTGGAAAAATTCTTAATCTTATTATTTTTTGAATATGATTAAAAATATATATATTTTTCAATGGGGTTTCAGAAGTAATTTTTTTCAAATATAATAAAAATACTTCTTTTTTATCATTATAAAATTGAAACTTATAACTTTAATCATTCATTAATGAAAATTGCATAAAGAAATTATGTTTGAGTATATCTATATGGAGACCTATAATTATGTCATCCAAAATTATTGTTGGAGCTTAAAACAATGTTGGCCAACAAACGTATGATAATATTGGTCAAGATCCATCAATAAACCTCTTGAATGAAGTGAAAAATGGCAGATAATGGAAATCGTTACCCGAGGATAACAAAATTGAGCATTTATGGTATGTGTAAAACATAAAAGGAAATGATATAGAACAAATGAATTTGTATTGGGCTAAGTTTTCACATGTTCAACGAAATTACTATGTACTTGGCTTGGTATGAGATACATGTTTGCTTCTAGATATATATTATTTAAACTCTTATAAATAATATAATAAATATAAGAAGATTATATATTCCTTTGCAAAGAGCAATTATAACATGCAAGGAATTTGGTAGAAAATATGCATTTATCATGATAAACACAGGAGAAGGAAATGCAAGTTTTTTTATTCTTATTTCTATTATCTATTATTGCATGTATTGTTTTTTTTTTTAAAACACTATTATGATAGAAATGTTATATTTTATTTTTATAGGATTTTATATGTGAATTTTGAGTTATGTGGGAGGGGATTTTTTCTATGGATTAATATATCATAGAAGTTATTATAAAATTCTCTAGTGATATTGAAAATGAATTAAGGAAAACTAATTGAAGAGAAATGGAAGTTGAAGCTACAAGAGTAGATACACATGATGAAGAAAAAAAATATATTTGTCTAATAAGGTTAGAGAGCTAACATTTGAGAATGTGAAAACTAAAAATGAGGGTAATGTTCACATTGGTGACAATGTGATGACAACGGTGGTTGAAAATGTAAAAAGATGAAAAAAAAAACAAAATAAATATGTTGAAATAACTAAGAAATTCCATGAGCTTCTTTTCCCATCAAAATATGAGTTCATCCTTTATTAGATCACAAGCAGGCCAAAGAAAAAGAAAAAATGATGGAAAATGTTAGGATTTATGATAGAAATACTTGCAAAAGTTATATTCATGACATAATCAATATGAATTTAAAATTAGTTATGTACAACAAATCTTATGTCTAATGTGAATGAGGAGTGCACATTTGATTTTATTTTTGAGATAAGTTAATATTATTATCAAATATTTTCTAAATCTATAAGATAGAGAGAAAATTATGCATTTTTTAGAGGAAATCTCTAGATTAATTGGAACTCAATTATATAGTTTATTAGAGATAATAAAAGGATCATGAAGCTATAAGAGAAAAAGAAAAACCACAAAATGAAGGAAGACATATCCAAGATATCAATAAATAGGACATACCACATGACTCATTGCTAGGAATATAAATTACTAATATTTGAAAAAAATGTGTATGCTACAATAATAGATGCACAAAGAGAGGGAAATGTTAATTCTACAACACAATAAATAAGACATGATTCATTTTGCTAGGAGAATAAACTACTAATATTTGAAAAAAATGTGTATGCTACCATAATAGATGCATAAAGGAAGGGAAATGTTAATTCTACAACACAATAAATAGGACATGATTCATTGCTAAGAGAATGAATTACTAATATTTGAAAAAAATGTGTATGCTACCCTAATAGATGCATAAAGGGAGGGAAATGTTAATTCTACAACACAAATAATTCAACAAGAAACCATATTGGAGAAACCTACGATACCTAGTGGATTTAAGAAATATAAAAAGGCTCTAAGAAACCTATAAACATACCCACTAATTTTGATAAAATTGAACTAAATTGAGGGGCTAAATAAACAATTTTTTTTATTGAGAGAAATCTCCACAGCCTGTAGTTATCAATCAAAAACTCTTATGAAAAATTATAATGTTCCTTCACAAATCATTATCGCAAATAGTATAATTAATTAATTAAGAAAAATATTATTAATTAATTAAACACAAATGTTTATTTTTCAAGAAAAAATATATATTTTCTTACTTTAAGAGAGATTTTATCTAATCTTTTAAACCGACACAAATCAATACCTATTGAAAAAATGGTCCATTTTACGAGATTGATCCATTTCAATTCATTTTAGGGGTATAGAATACCTACATTCCTATAGTTTGATAATGTGATATTGTAATACAAACAATGCCCAGATTCACGTTTATAGGGTCGACGCTACTTTTCAAAACCTGTAGGCTCTCTCTCTCTCTCTCTCTCTCTCTACCTATTGAAAAAATTGAAAAACCTACACAAATCAATACCTATTGAAAAAATTGTCCATTTTACGAGATTGATCCATTTCAATTCATTTTAGGGGTATAGAATACCTACATTCCTATAGTTTGATAATGTGATATTGTAACACAAATAATGCCCAGATTCACGTTTATACCCTACTTTTCAAAACCTGTAGGCTCTCTCTCTCTCTCTCTCTCTCTCTCTCTCTCACACAATGCCCAGATTCACGTTTATACCCTACTTTTCAAAACCTGTAGCCTCTCTCTCTCTCTCTCTCTCTCTCTCTCTCTCTCTCTCTCTCTCCACAACATACTATTATGCAAAGAACGACTCTACAACCACCTATATTTCATATGTCTCACCTGTTTTGTAGCCAAATACAACATTACGCAATTATTATTAGACCATATTGGATGACTGCGACTCATAAGAGAGTAAATACTTCTCTCTCTCTCTCTCTCTCTCTCTCTCTCTCTCTCTCTACCTATTGAAAAAATTGAAAAACCTACACAAATCAATACCTATTGAAAAAATTGTCCATTTTACGAGATTGATCCATTTCAATTCATTTTAGGGGTATAGAATACCTACATTCCTATAGTTTGATAATGTGATATTGTAACACAAACAATGCCCAGATTCACGTTTATACCCTACTTTTCAAAACCTGTAGGCTCTCTCTCTCTCTCTCTCTCTCTCTCTCTCTCTCTCTCACAATGCCCAGATTCACGTTTATACCCTACTTTTCAAAACCTGTAGGCTCTCTCTCTCTCTCTCCACAACATACTATTATGCAAAGAACGACTCTACAACCACCTATATTTCATATGTCTCGCCTGTTTTGTAGCCAAATACAACATTACGCAATTATTATTAGACCATATTGGATGACTGCGACTACAATAGTAAATACTCTCTCTCTCTCTCTCCAACATACTATTATGCAAAGAACTTAATTTTACAACCACCTATATTTCATATGTCCGTCTCTCTCTCTCTCTCCACAACATACTATTATGCACACAACTGCATCATTAACCACTTATTTATTATGTTCACTGCTGTAGGTAGCCAAATACAACATTACGCAATTATTATTAAATTATTAGGACTACATTGGATGACCGCGAATTCATAAAGAGAGAGTAAATACTTCTCTCTCTCTCTCTCTCTCTCCACAACATACTATTATGCAAAGAACGACTCTACAACCACCTATATTTCATATGTCTCGTCTCTCTCTCTCTCCACAACATACTATTATGCAAAGAACGACTCTACAACCACCTATATTTCATATGTCTCGCCTGTTTTGTAGCAAAATACAACATTACGCAATTATTATTAGACCATATTGGATGACTGCGACTCATAAGAGAGTAAATACTTCTCTCTCTCTCTCTCTCTCTCTCTCTCTCTCTCTCTCCCTCTCTCTCACAATGCCCAGATTCACGTTTATACCCTACTTTTCAAAACCTGTAGGCTCTCTCTCTCTCTCTCTCTCTCTCTCTCTCTCTCTCTCCACAACATACTATTATGCAAAGAACGACTCACAACCACCTATATTTCATATGTCTCGCTTGTTTTGTAGCCAAATACAACATTACGCAATTATTAGACCATATCGATGGACTGCGACTCACATGGTGATAAATTATTTTCTCTCTCTCTCTCTCTCTCTCTCTCTACCTATTGAAAAAATTAAAAAACCTACACAAATCAATACCTATTGAAAAAATTGTCCATTTTACGAGATTGATCCATTTCAATTCATTTTAGGGGTATAGAATACCTACATTCCTATAGTTTGATAATGTGATATTGTAACACAAACAATGCCCAGATTCACGTTTATACCCTACTTTTCAAAACCTGTAGGCTCTCTCTCTCTCTCTCTCTCACACACACACAATGCCCAGATTCACGTTTATACCCTACTTTTCAAAACCTGTAGGCTCTCTCTCTCTCTCTCTCTCTCTCTCTCTCTCTCTCTCCACAACATACTATTATGCAAAGAACGACTCTACAACCACCTATATTTCATATGTCTCGCCTGTTTTGTAGCCAAATACAAAATTACGCAATTATTATTAGACCATATTGGATGACTGCGACTCATAAGAGAGTAAATACTTCTCTCTCTCTCTCTCTCTCTCTCTCTCTCCACAACATACTATTATGCAAAGAACGACTCTACAACCACCTATATTTCATATGTCTCGTCTCTCTCTCTCTCCACAACATACTATTATGCAAAGAACGACTCTACAACCACCTATATTTCATATGTCTCGCCTGTTTTGTAGCCAAATACAACATTACGCAATTATTATTAGACCATATTGGATGACTGCGACTCATAAGAGAGTAAATACTTCTCTCTCTCTCTCTCTCTCTCTCTCTCTCTCTTATTGGATGACTGCGACTCATAAGAGAGTAAATACTTTAGTGGCTAGGCGGGAAGACTTCGTGAAGTAACGGGGTTCAGACGCAGATCAGCGAGAGCAAGTGCATGGATTACTTTACCTAAATTTGCTAACAGACAGGCATGATCGAACGTCGTTACTGGCTGAATAATTTTCAACATTGTTCTTACCTCCCTCTACCTAATGCATTGAACTCAACAGTTTGTTCTGCTCTCTTCTATTATATATTTGCAAGGGGGGAACTGGGACTTATCTTCCGGGAGAGCGATTCAACAGCGATGACAAAAACGAAATGCAAAATGATTTTTTCAATATTGTGGCCAAGATAGTCCCACTGGATATTTTCCTTGATGACGGCGATCACGATGAAGAAATGCAAGGAGGATGAAGGAAGTTTTATTGTGCAAGTTAATCTCGCAGCTAAGAGATTTTTTTTTCAAAAAGGAGAGGTAGAAATTTCAAATGTATGACAAGAAATAGGTAAAAATTCCAAATATATGATAAGAATTTAATATATCATGCTCACAGAGAATAAACCATCGCTTTTTTTTTAATTATCCAAATACATAAAATACATAAATTGTTATAAAAAATTCTTAGATCACTATTATAAAATCATGTTCCCAACCAAAAAAACAATAGTTGGCCCAAAAAAAATAAAAAAACAAAACAAGGTATTTATTTAAAAAAAACATATCTACATTATATACGTTTTTATTTTTTTACATTCGTAATTTGTATTTTTGAATTTGGTATAGTTTTTCTATTTTCTATTTATCAAAAATGAAGTTGCTATATCAAAAATGAAGTTGCTATACAGTTAGTTATGCTTGAAATAGCCTCAAGGAAACCAAGTTTGTTGGCCACCTGAGGGAATTAAATGCCAACCAATATTGGTATTGTTTTTTCCTTCTACTTGCCACTAGAACTACTTTACTATCTCCATAATAACTACATTTTAAACAACAACTATTGAAACTTTCCACAAAAATCATTAAAAACTAGTAAACATAAATTTCACCCATCAAAAGAATCTATTGGAGTTGGGCCCTTGGCAGTGGATCCCGGCATCTCAACTTGTTGCATCCCTTGGAGTTGATGTTTGATCCTCCCAATCCTTGCTGCAGTATGGTACTGAGACCTCACAATTTCTTGAATATCCTTCTTAATCTACTGAAATTTTGACAACACTGATTGATTACCTACAATTTTCTGCATGCCTGCCATGGCCTTTACCAAGGCACATTTAATTTTCCAGTAAGTGTTCAGAGATTGATTGAACAGTGATACCCTTATTCTAGTACTCGCTGGGTCACAAAGGAAATCCAAGGTGGCCTCCTGTTGTTTGACGTCTTCATCATCATAGGAACTTTCCCTTTCCCATCCATGAATATTATTACGGATTTGAGCAAAGTTGCCAGCTTCATAGAGATCATCAATATTTTCCAGAACTTCTTTATGGGTTTTCCTCCCACGCTTTCATGGGCCCTCATACTGGATTGTTTGTTTCTATTGACCTCTTGTCATGATAACTTGACAGAGTGATATCCCTGTAATAATATAAGATACTCCTGTATATGGTAGAATAAAATTAATACAATAGTTCTGGCAATCAAGGGTGGACTCCTTTACTCCAATAATGTTAGGTGGAGACTCATTATTTGTCGAGCTACTAGAATGGTGTTTGGTGAGAGTGACGGTTACAGAGTCTTTGATAGAGACCTTTTTCTAGATAAGAAATTGTAGTTTTCCAATATAACAAAAGCCTGATATTAAATACAAATTACGACTACCACAAAACTGCAAGAAGAGAAAGTCTCGACAGCGGCAACCCGGATTACAAGTGGACCTATTTTGACAGTGAGGGAAGAGGTTTAATTTTCGCTTAACAGTGAAGGTGTCCCTAGTTTCTAACTCCACGAGATGTGTTCTCATGCATTTTAAACAGATGAAAATTATACGCAAACCTACCAGCTTGCCAAAGAGAATTTCCGCATATCCCTTCTTAAAATTATTACAGAGGATTACTAAGCTCTTCTTCAAGAAACACAGATAGTTCCCCATACTGAGACCATACAAATTGACCACATTGCCAAATTGAAAACCGTTGTAGAGATGGAAACCAATTAGAATTTGAAATTTAGACTTAACACAAAACCGAGGGTAATTTCCTATGGAGGGGCTGCGAAAACAAGGCTCAATTTTCTTACCATGCGGAATGCTCAACCCTTCATTGAATTTTAAGCCAGAAGAAATATGGAGACGACCCTACTGACAGAATACCCCATTATAAAAATAAACCAGTTTACTACATTCAATGTTACCATGACCTGCATCTTCAATGATTATGGCAGAGAATTGATAAACGAAGGTAACAAAGGCCATCACATACCACTTTTCCGAATGACTACATTGCTCCAAAACCTCCTCCTCTTCGTCTGGCAAGTCTTCAAACTAGAAACTGAATGTCTCCCTTCTATGCCTTGTTATCCTTCTTCGCTCTCGGCGTGGTTCCCCAACCCTTTCTGACATGCATTGTTGGCCAGCTGTTGTTTCCTTAACTACCATTACCTTGAAGCATGTCGAATACCTTACATGCTACGCATCATTTATTAACTATGATGGATGGTCAGGTGCACGCCTCTGCGTGGCACTGACCTCCTATCATTTGTTCCACCGTGGCACCTCGATCGGGTTTTTTTTTTTTTACATTCATAGATGAGTTTGAGCACTTAATTTTTTTCACCTATGTGGATAGAGTTTAAATTTGAAATTTTGGTTTCTTCATATTGTAATAAATATATACATGATAATAAATTATAAATATAATTTTTTAAATTAATATATATTTTAAATTATTTTTATTATTAAAATTTTTTAAATATCGTATATCAATTTTATATTTCTATATTTATTAATGTAAATATTTGAGAAATAGTTTGATTCATAAATTGTGAATAATTTTTTTTTGTTTATGTAAAGGATTTACATAATATGCTCCTTTGGCTTATGTAAAGAATATGCTTCCTCTGAGAGTTAAACCAACGATTCACATCTCATCTAGGGTAGCACCAAGGGTTGCCATAAGCAGTGTGAAGGGGGTTATATATGTTACAAATATTTATAACTGAAATTTAAACCAACATCCACACGTTGGTTAGCATCGTCCTGCTCCTCTGGCCGTACCAATTAACCTAACGCCCACCTCCTCCAACGAATTGATCGACCTCCTCTTGCGCGTGGTTGAGCACAACCGTTTCAATTCTTTTAATGGCGTCTATTATGTTTCAATGAGTGCAGATACAAAACAATTGTCTGTCATCGTTTTGTAGTATTAGCAGTGGTGATGAGCAAAGCTCTCTTGCGAGGAAACTTGGAGTTCAATTACGTGCAAGTGAGTTGTCTAGTCAAGTAAGTTGTCTAGTCGATATTGTTACCATATGTAGTAAATTAATAAATTTGATGGCAAGTATTTAATTATTTTTATCTTTATTAAATATTGATACAAATAAAGTATATGATAAGAGAGACTTAAACAAATATGATGTATAAGTATATTATAAAAAGGGCATGGGATTTATGCTATATATAAAAGACGTAATTATATCGGCAGGGACTGCTGCTAAGTAGTTGCCTTTGTTTATAACTTGAACTTCACTTTTGATACATTCCTTATGGATTTTATCTTAACAAATGTATTTTTATGGAATTTTTATTGAAGTGTGAAGCAATACATATTTTGAGTCCTAGGGTGGTAATTGAATTATGTATTTTTTCAATTCCTATCCTCGGATTTTACTTTTTCATATGTAGTTTGAAATATTATATTTCAATTAATGTGATTATCAAATACTCGATCTTTTTTTATAATTACTTATAAAAAAACAATAGTATTGTTTCGGTGGATTAAATGATTTTGCATAAATGAAGTTTTTCTTAATTTATGATGAATCATTTATTTCGTATTTGATATGATTTAATATTTGATCGTGATAAATATAGGTAGTTAAACATAATAACTACATGGAATTTTGTCAATCTATATTAGGTAATATATTTTATTTTTTCATTTTCATTTCATTGGTTTCCGTTTTAGTCAATCCTAGCTTCTGATTACGAATTTGGCTCTCATACTAGTAAATATTGCAAATCCAAACGAATATAGGCTTAATTGTGGGGTTGCATAGGTGATATTCCTTGTCATTTGTGGTGGAATTATTCCAACGATCATGACGTACTAGATATCCTTCCAGAAGAAATCTCAATAAGATTTTATATCTATTTATTCCTTCATTCCCAAGCAATTTTGTCAATTTTAACTCTGGAATCGTAGCTCTATTGTCCAGTATTGCGAGTTACTTATGTTAACTTTTGCAGTACTTTATGGTTTCTTCCTTTGTCCATTCAGAGAAGTAGAATTTGATTAATGTAAAAATGATTCATATAAATAACAAAGTGAGTTGTAATGTCATAAAAGTATCTGTCACTGTACGGGATTCTAGGCATAAAGCATAAGTATTTAATATGTAGTAGCACTTCATGCATTTAATTTTATATTATTGGAATGAGGATGGGTTTTAGAAATATTAGGATGCAAATAAAGTTAATGAGAGTAATATTATTAATGTGGACAAGTAATGCGTAGGCCAAAAGAGTGCATAACCATTTTAACAATTCGCTTCGTTCTTTATCGTGCAATTATTAGTGGAAAATATAAAATCGTTTATGTGAATATAGGTTGATACATGTGAAACAAGAATTTCTTGAATCAATTCTATTACCATCTAAATAACATCCTCTATTCTTATGTTTTCTGGTTGCACTCCTAGTATCCATTTCTTATTTTTCTTTGCAACATACATTCTTTCTAAACTTTTAAGTTCTATTGTTACTACTTTCTGCATTACCATATTCTTCTTAAAATATAGCAAAAGGTTCTTCATGAAATTATGGAAATTCAGTGTAGATCAGTTTTATGGAGATTAATTAAAAAACAAATGCATGTATTCAGAATGTTCGGCACAATCTCCAACCAAGAAAGGGTGAGAGCTGCAAAAATAGATGATTTCATGATGAACTAGATGAAGAAACAAAGAGGATATTTTACGAAGTTAATCACGCCTAGAAAGGAACAAAGATACACCAGTGACCTTGTATTTCTACTTGCAAATTCTATTATAGGCAAAGTGTTGAAAAGATTGAAATATCCAACACCATGTTTAGTGTGTACTTCATGGGGACGAGGATACTCATGTCGCACTGAAAAATCAAGTGGGTTGTACTCGATAGCCTTTTAATAGAATTGTTATTCATCTTAAGCTAACTTGGAAATTGAGCCTAATCCTAAATTTACGAGCTAGCAAAATTGGAACATTTAACCACACCATATTCTATATTTTGGAATTCATATATGTACCATGTAGTATCTATGATCCCTACAAAATGTTTAAAAAACTTCAAATTATATTTTTCAAATAGCTAAATGTTGTTGTATTTCAATTATCACATGTTTAGTTGAGGGTCAAAATGTGAAGTTGAGTTACACTTTTTGCATTTTTTTGAGAAAAAACTTTCATTTTTTTCTATTTTTCAACTTTCTACAAGCCAAAACAATTTTTTTTTGTTTAGAATTTCATTTTGCGATAAAAATAAAAGTTCGAAGAAATTTTATTAGCTTTCTATTACTTAGTTTTTGGAATTTTTTTATACACATTTGATATGTCAACTTAGCGTTTCTTTCAGTGTTTGTTTTTTAACAATCAAAGGATTCATAAGAAGTCATTAATACACACTGTTGTATTTTTTAAAACTTTGTGTTTTTGAGAAACAAAATGTGCTACAACAATCTAGACAGAGTCTAGTTCGGTTTCGTCATATTTACAAAGCCAACAGATGCATATCATAATCACTAGAATTTTTTGAACTGGTCCAATATGAGAAAACTGCATATTTTAAATATGTTTCGCAACGCAAGAAATTTCTTAACATATAGGTTATAAACTAAAAATCTAAAAACTACCCATTACAGATGATGGATCAATGTAATGCATCACAATTTTTTCAATTTTTGTTACAGTGTATTTTGGAAGATACAAAATTATGATTTCACTGAATCATAATGACCTTCAAAAATTGTTTGCACCCGTTTTATTACAAAATTAATTAAAATTAGTAAATATTTATGAAATTCCATAAAAGTTATATTTCTTGAAAGTAGATTGAATTTTGAAAATGCTTGTCTTAGTTCTAATAATTAATTCAGAATGTTTCATGGAGTTTAATCAGTCCAAAGTTGAATATATGTATTGAGATCTTGGCTCTATGTAATTGTTGACGTGTTAGTTTGGCTGAATTCCTAAAAAAAGTTCGGCTGAATTTTTTATAAAAGTTCAAGCGAAGTTTTACTTGACTTTCCATCAGCCAGAAAATACCACGAAGCCCCTCTAGAAAAACATTTTGTGGCAGTATAAATTACCGCGGAAGCATTCATTATTTTCACATATTTTCCCACATTTGGTCTGATTTTACAAAGATCTTGGTCTAGGTTTAAGGACTTTTCTTGGAGGTACATTCAAAGGAATTTTTTGCAAATGATTGTTTTGTGTTTAAGGACTTTATTGGAGGTACATTCAAAGGACATTTCTTGGAGGTATGTGATAAATTTTTTGGATGTTTTTGGGCTTCATTTTTTTAGAAAGTATGGATTTCGGCTTAATTTTCATTGCTTTTGAAGATATGTATTTGGGCTTAATTTTCATCGTTTTTAGAGGTTTTGGGCTTAATTTTCAAAGGAAAATTTTTAGGCTTAATCTCGAAAGGACTCTTTTTAGACTTAATATTCAAAGGACATTTTTTGGAAGTATTTTTTAAGGTGATATTTTTTAGAGGATTTTTTGAAGTATTTTTTAAAGTGGCATTTTTTAAGAAGTAGGAATTAATTAATGGACACTTTTTGGAGGTTTTTTTTTAAGTGACATTTTTTTAGAGTACGTGTTTTGGGTTGAAGTAAATCTTTTATAATGATTTTTTAAAATGAGTTTTTGTCTAACTTTTTAAACGAACTTTTTTTTGTAGGACTTGGAAGGAAATATTTTGAGCTTCGTTTCATTTTTATAAGACATTTTTTTCTCGGACTTTTTAGATTAAGTGTTTTGGATTGAAGTATGTATTTTTTTCAAAATTTTTAAAATGAGTTTTTTTTAAAATTAAATATTTTGTGATGTTTTTTTTAATTGAGCTTTTGTTTAAATTTTTGAAGGAATTTTTTTAAACTTCATACTCTATTATCATGGAAAATCGAAGGAATTGTACGAGAAAATATGATTGAAAAAGAGACCTTGAGGGACGTAGAGAAGACACAAGAGAACCTTGCAAAATAAAGAGAGAAGCACTCTCAAATATTGAAAGGGAAAATCAACCTCAACTAGAAGTTAAAGCATGTATGTAAATGTAAATATTATGAATTTGATATATTTGAAATTTTCCTAGTGTAAAATCTGAAGCTTAATTTTTATTTGATGAGCTAATTTGTAAAATATTTTTCAATGTAAATAGAGAGAGATATTCCTCAAAACATTGATGATGAGATACAAAAATTTGAAAGAGAAAGTGAAAGAGATATTGAACCAATGATTGAAAATGGTGAAAATGTTGAAAGAAATTCAAGTGAAGAAATTGAATCACAAGTTATATGTATATGTGTGTGTGTGTGTGTGTGTGTGTTGAACACACACACGTATTATTGAAATTATACATATTCATTAATTTAGTTATTTATTGAATATGTAAACTTATTATGTACTATTCACTCGAATATGTACAGATGAAATCAATGTCGGTGATGAGATGTTAGAAAATGTTGACACTCACACATATGGTGATAAAAGAGATGACCATATTATATGATATCATGTTAACCGCATTTTTTATATGTACTTCATAAATGAAAATGTGACAGTTCAAGCACAAATGTTGAAAGGTATCCCATCATTAAGGAAATTAAAAGAAGCTACGACTTTATTGGGTATTCGAAAATGAACCAAAGATAAAATAATAAAAGAAAATGTGATACAAAATAGAAAAAATGCTATAAATTCAATTAGAAGATCTAGACAGAAAAATGTTTCAGTTGTACATAGAAGAATACATATGGTAGTGGTTACATTAAGTACTAAAGAGAATCGCTTGGTAAAATCTATGGCACAAGCATTAGGAACCTCACGAAATTTTTTTGCACAAACATCGAAAATTTCGGTTGCAAATAGATGTAAATAATGAACTTGCTTTTTGGAGAGCTATTTGTAGGCAACCATACAAAGATAGACTTGGATAAAATGTTAAAAAAAAATATATGAATATTGCAATAAAAAATGACATGTTTCGCCAAATGCAAGGGATGTGATGCAAAGAAAAATAACACGAAATCAATACGAAGAACATGAAAAAAATTTCTTGGAAACCAATCGGATAGAGTTTTTCAACAAGTTAAAAGAAGAGAATTATGAAATTCATGTCTCAATTAGTGCTTTTGTTCAACAAAATCCATGGTATGTAAAACCAATCACCTTACACGACACTTGTTGTTGTCATTATCATGTGGAATTTGAGTTATATTATAACACATTCTTTAATTTTGGTAGAACATTTTGGAAATATTCACCTCCTCCTTCAACTATCCATGATTTCATAGCTCAAATTCTATGTGAAATATAAAGCATTGAACTATTTTATGAAAAGAAATGTGTTGGTGGTAAAATATGCGGTGATTGTGGAAATTTGATTAAATTTGAAAACAAATATCGTACTGATATAAATGATCAATCATTTTCCAACATGAAAGTGAAATGGAAGAGATATGAATATATCGATACATCGATTCAAGGTGCAAATAGTGCTAAAATAATTGAATTACGAGAAGAAGAAATCTTTTTTATAGACCTTTTGAGAAAGTTTGAGGCAGAAATTTATAAATACACCAAGAATTCCCATAGAGCTTGATGGAAAGACTTGTAATTCAAAAAATCGCGTGAATTTTTTCCACTAGGGACCATTTTTTCAGTAATTGATTTTGCAGAAAACTACACATTTGTTCCACAAAAAGAAATTCAAAATGAATACTTTGATTCTAAAAAAGTCTACATGCTTGTTCATATTCTATATAGACATGCTGAACAAAATGTCGATCATATAGAAAGCACTAGTGAAAATCAACATGTTATTAAAGAATATCACTTTTATATGAGTGACGATCATACACATGGTACATATTTTGTACAACCTTTTTTTGGAAATATTTATGACTCATTAAAAATTCATGGAATAACATTCAATGAACATGGGATATGGTCAGATGGATGCACAGGTCAATTCAAATCTACACGATCATTCTTTTGGTTGTGTTGTCTTCATAATAAAACCTGCATTAAATATTGTTGGAATTTCTTTGAGACTGGCCATGGAAAAGGAGAACATGATGGTGTAGGGGCATGCATAAAATGACCACTTTGAAGATATCAAATGAACCCCTTTGCAAGCCGAATTATGGATGCTAAAGAAGTTGTTCAATGGTTGATCACTGCTCTAAGCCACGAGACTAACCGATCAAGGAAAGTGCGAAGGTACATTCCATTTAATTTTTAGTGGATATCTAACTTTAAACAGTGTACATTTATCACAATGATTATCTTTGATGGTATTTTGATATCATATTTACATTCTTTGAATATTCCATAAAAAGGTTTTTTTGGTATATTGAGATCGAAGATGTAGATAGAACAATTAGAAATGACATTTAAACAATAAAAGGGACTCGAAAATTGCATTCAATTAAAACAAAGTTGTCCAAAAATGTGTTTTCATTGGATAAAAGAAAATATTATTGTTTTTTTCATGTTTGCATAGACAACACATAATACAATGACGTTTGTGAAAACAAAATGTATATAAAAGTTTGGAAACATACGGAGCTAAATACAAAGGGAAAAATGTTCATTGCAATGTTTGAAAGAATGCAATCAGAGGAGACTACAATATCATCTGATGGTGATCGAGTTTCTTATCTTGTTAGAGAAGGTAACATTTGAATTTATTTCAAATGATAAATATCTAGAAATAAATTTAAATACATAAGTTTGCTAAAAGTCTGTTTTATTGTGCAGGAGATGTTTTTGTTGTAATTGCACCTACTGACAATGATGAAAATATGAAGTATTATTTGATGCGTTGCACTAAATGAAAAATGAAATTATTAGAAAACTATAATGACCACGGGTTTCCATATGAAAGAGGATGTATTATACTGAAAGGTTATTTTTTCAGACAAAATAATCAAAGTGGGGATTGTGTTTACTTTGAAGACTATGAACCTGATGTCATAAGTTGTCAATATAGTAACTTGGTGTCTACAGCACGCATAAAATTGATAGAGGTTCAATCAAAGAAAAAAACGAAAATTAAGAAATGGAAAATGTCAGAATTTGATCATGAACGGATCATTGAAGATGACATTCCATCGGAATTTTTTTTGATTGAACTGCCCAAAAATTTCTTATCTTTGGATTCATGTTTTAGAACTTCTAGAACTCAACTACAAATTGAGATACCTTGTTATTTTATATGTGCAAGTGTTTGCACATGTACAAATTGTTTTGATACATGCACACTAGTATCATGTGAAAGTAGCTTTTCTATAATTGCATTCATGAAAAATGTTTCATGTATTGGATATATATATATATATATATATATATATATATATATATATATATATGTTCTAGAATTCAATTAGTTGTTCAAGTAGTTTTTCTATGTGCATTGATGAAAAATGTCTCACGTACTGAATATATATGTTCTAGAATGAAATTAACTGAAAGTAGTTTTTCTATGTGCATTGATGAGAAAAGTTGCATGTGCTGGATATATACACGGACTGAATGTGACCAGTTTTTCTCGTGGGCCTTTCTAGTAAAAAATATCCACAATGGAAATAAATCATCCACAATATAGTTTTTTATGAAGAATCCTTTCAGACAAGAGACTCAGAGCACTTCTCCAACTTTTGGTGGGATTTGACCCACATCTCTATTCCTGATAGAAAATAGTACAAAATTTGTTTGTCCAATGGTCAAATATGTTTTAGGAAATTAACTGAAAGTAGCATTTATATGTGCATTGATGAAAAATATTGCTCTTATTGGATAATATATGTTCTAGAATACAATTAATTGTTCAAGTAGTTTTACCATGTGCATTGATGAAGAATGTTTCACGTACTGAATATATATGTTCTAGAATGCAATTAATTGAAAGCAGCGAAATTCTATTGGCATTGATGAAAAATGTTGAAGTACTGGATATATATGTTCTAGAAATAAATTAACTATTCAAATAGCTTTTCTATGTGAATTGAGGAAAAATGTCGCATGTACTGAATATATATACATTATAGATTACATTTTTAAAATTTGATGATTGTTTTCAACACATCTAACAAGACCTAGAATCTTATGATTGTTTATATATATATGTATGTATGTATTTGTATGTATGTATTTTACTTCAATTGTTTTAAAATATATATTCAAACATGTGTAAAATCATTTCTACATGTACATATATTCATGTGAATTTTTTGTTTGTTTGCAAAATGACAAATTGAATTTTAAAAACAAAACATAATATCATAATCGCATGACAAATGTAGTTCAACCATCCAAAACTTGATTTTTAAAAACTTTTTGATTATATCACAACATTACTTCACATGCCATGCGAATTGTAGTTCAAATATCCAATCTAAATATTTAACATTATATCACATGCCAAATGTAGATCAACCATCAGTAACTTAGGTTTTAATTTAACAAAAAATTATAGATCACAACATTACTTCACATGCGAAATTTAGTTCAAAAGAAAAACATTAAGATAGATCACAAAAAATTACTTCACATGCCAAATGTAGTTCAACCATCCAAAACTTAAGTTTTAAAAACAAAACAAATTACAACACAACATTACTTCACATGCGAAATGTAGTTCAAAAGAAAAACATTAATATAGATCACAACATTACTTCACATGCAAAATGTAGTTCATGACCATCCCATGGAAAATTTTAGGGGCTAATATTCGCAGGTGGGCTAATTTTCCATGATTTTTCCCAAAAAATGATTCACCAATTTCCATTTATTATAAAAATAATTCGCCAAAATTTTGCAATATAAATTTATTTTCCCTTAAAAATCGCCAAAGTTATATAGAGAGAATATATAAAATCATTATAAATTTGAATAATTTTACAAATACATCAATAAACATTTTATAATTTTCATTTTAGGGACCAGTGAGATTCGCCAATGTTTTAAACTTCAAGATAATTTTCCATCCTTAAAATATTCCCTGGACCATCCAAAACATAAGTTTTAAAAACAAAAAAAATTATAACACTACTTTACTTCTCATGCCAAATGTAGTTCAACCATCCAAAACTTAAGTTTTAAAAACATTATATATCACATTCACATGTACCAAATGTAGTTCACATAAAATATGTCCAAAATTTGTAGATCTCACAAGTATCAAGTATCAAGTTATCTATGATTGCATCTAGATAATATATAAAAAAGTAAATTTAAGACTATAAATATATTGAAAATATAGTGTTGCACGTGTGCATGTGCATCATCCATCAAATACAGATGGATGTAGTGTCCTTCCCAGCAAAGACTCAATTTGCGATCTATCCTACGAAGCATGGGGAACCCGTACACAACGTGTACAAAAATTAAAATTTTATGTTTTAAAATTGAGTGAGAATATATAGAAATTCATGTAAAAAACAAAATATAAAAAAAATTCATGCAATACCTCATGAGGTTCCCTGTCCATTTGTTGCTCGTCTACTACAACTTCCCCCATGGGAACATCTCCAACAGTAAACTGTACAATATACACGTACAGTCATATCTATATATATATATATATATATATTTGTAGATCATTTTCATATCCTTTTAATTTTATATTAAAAATACAAAAAAAATCTAAAATTGAAATAAAAGCGAATATATTAAAGTCTTATAGTTTTATACATTGGCATAAAAAGAAATTTTTTTTAATCTCATGTATTAAAGTTTAATTGTTTCAAACTTTGTACAAGTGGGTTTTATATCCAAAGATTAAAGGCCAATCAATTCAAAAGGCAGAGTGTGCTGACATTAAAAGTATAAACTGGATGACCCAACCTGCGGGCACTAACAACACGAGAGTTAATGGAAAGGGTGTCTCCGTAGTGGACTGGGTTGACTGCGAAGGCAATAGAGATCAACAGTGGATATCGATTGAGGGGGCACCAACCGAAGTTCTCAGCCGTACCCCGAGACTCCCCGCAGTGACGTCATATGCCAAATGGAAAACAATTGTTATTCATTTCAAATCAATCCAACGGTTCAGTGACACGTTGTGTATGGCATTTAATATGAAAGTGACGCCACCTATTTGGTGGTATTTTTCATTTTGTTTTCAAAATACTTTGCAGTTTGTTACGTTTCGATGTATTGAATTCTACCGTCACCTTTCTGTTTTCAGTCATCTTATAAGAGTATCCCTTCAGCTCCTTTTCTAAATTATGGCAAAAAGGTCTTCTTTGTCTGGGTCATCGAGCCACATTCCTCTCATGGATAATGAGAGAGACATTCAAGATACTGTTTCTTTAGTAACGCATCTTCCATTTTATCAACAAGTTGTATTAAATAAGGATAATTCCCCTGTCTATTCCGCCATGATAAAAGCTGGAATCCTTTCTGCATGCATCCCGAAGACCCATTTATTCCCAGAGTTCATCTATTGGTTGGTTTCCTCAATGTATCCTGGAAAATGTTTCAGAATGAATTCCCAAGGAGAAAATGTTTTGTAGGTGTCTACTCAATTAATCCGCTAAGCTCTGTGTTTTCCTGAGTCCGAATCATCAATTCAATTTTCAGAAGATTCACTAATTAATTACTATGAAAGCCTTGCAGGAGAAGAATTCAATCAGTTTATGTTCCATTTGAAGCCTAATATGAAGCAGTTTCAGCTAGAGTGTGGAAAATTTACTATGGGAGTTTTTGAGGAAGAAAATCGGCCTGTATTGAGCAGTATTACTAAAATATTGGGAAAAGAAGACGATGTCACAGTGGAGAAGTTAGTCCTAGGAATGTTCTCCATAATGATGAAGCCAGGAACAGTCCTGGATATTCCATCCTTTTTGCAAGAAGTAGTCAACTCACAGTTGATGAGTCTTTCACTAACAGTTTCTTTTAAATTTCCCTCACTGATGGTCTACTTTTTTTTATATCAGAATGTTGAGGAATTCATGCAGTTAGGTCTAAATATAATGGATGTAAACAAGCATAGACGGTCAGTTATATTCTGGATAGATATAATCAGAAGGGAGCAAAATGAAGTGGGGTTATTTGATTTTTCTATTCAATATATGCCCATTGCATATAAAATATTGAATGGAGTTCATCCTCCTTGTTTCTTACCTAAAGCCTAGGAGTTTCTACATTTAGGAACTAGCTATAAATTTGGGGACTGGTTTGTATTTGAAGAATATTATGAAATAAGGTTGTATGGAGAAAATGTTGAACCTTGCAGGCTCCCAACGTTTGTACTAATGAGGCTCTTCCCCTTAGAATTTATCAGATACAGCCTGAATTTTGATCATGTGCACTTTGTTCCTATGAAGAAAGGTCATATGTATAGATTGCCTATGAGTGTGGGACCTTTCATAGTTAATATGAGGTAGGCGTTTCAGGAAGTAACAAATTTTTTGGAGGAAACACATATGTTACTAGGAGAAAAATGGGCTTATGATCCCCATGGTGTAATTTCACAGAGAAGAATTGAGAATGGATACTCAGATTTCATTCATGAAAGTAGACTTGAGCAAGAAAAGGTAGCGAACAAAGGTGAAATAAGTTCAATGAATATAAGAATTCAAACTCCTGTTATAACTGAGAAAACAAATAAAAGAGGTAAAGAAGTTGTTATTGGCTTGGATGATGAGGCATCAAGAGGTGAGAAAAGGACAAAATTTGCTGAGGATCATTCCTCTAATTCACCAGATTTTTCCTTGCATTTGGGTGAAGATAAGAATGCTCCCTCTTCCCCTGGAGGTCTTGAATCCTCTCATGAACAAGTACCCTTAATCAAATAGGTGTTTTCAAAAATTGAAGAGAGAAATCCAAAATGAAGGCCAGCATGGAGGCCCAAGAAGAACATCAGGTTGCTAGTGATCAGACAAGGTTGTTGACTGTAATGGATCTTGAAAAAAATCAATTTAGGATTTCTCTATCACATCCAACGGGAATGAAAATTGGGTCTTCAAACAGTTTTAATACTTTAAATGTGACTATGGATGTTAAAAATATTCCACTAATGTAAAAAATGAATTTTCATATGCAGATACGACAATTGATTGTTAACGACCTCACAAAGACAAATGCAATGACAGTTAAAGCTGAAAACATGTTAGGGAAATTTATTAGGGAGCTGAAGTTAGAAAAGGCTAATTCAAGAGCCTTGACAGTTCAAAATGAAGATTTGAAGAAGATTATTATTAATATTGGTGTATACGCTTGTCACAAGTCTGTTATGCAGAAATTCATGCAAAGTTCTGAGGCAGATATTTCTACATTAAGGAAGAAATTGAAGTTGCCTTCTGGTGAACATTCAATGGCTTCAGAATTTGGAGAGGTAGAGAAAGAAAAAGAAGATTTGTTTCAACAACCCATGAAGAAGGATGAAGAACTTTCCAAAGTGAAGTAGACTGCAATTTCATTACAAAATCATATTGATAATCATAACTGTACCTTTGTTTTTCCTACAGGTGATGAAGAACCACAAACACAAATTATTCAATTAAATATTGAGCTACATATGGCTAAAAGGGATAGAAATGAAGCTCAGATAGATATAGAGACTGCAGTAAAATGAAGGTCCTAGAAAATGAAGCAGATAAATACAGAATGGATTTCTGAAATGATGAAGCTAAGATCAAGAATCTCAAAGAAAGAATGAAAGGCAATTTGTCACTGATACAAGCTAAAGATATCATTTGGACTGATATCATTTCAAAAATGAAATAAAATTGGTGTTTCATGATGATAATTGCAAAAGAAAAAGCTCTTATTGTGGAGTGCGAATATCCAATTATGTCTGATAAGCAAAAATGGATTAACAGAGCCATTTGGGCAAAAATATTTATTGATTTTATTAATTCTAAATCAGATCAGGAGTTAGAGGAGAATGATATGCAAGACAAAATTTTATATATAGTGGAAATTAACAAAATCATTATCAGGAATGATCTTAGAAAGGCTGCAGAAAAGAAACTTATAGAAATCAAAGAAGAATTAAGTCAATTTGCTAAAGAAATTGATAAAATAACAAGGGTAGGCTTTCCATCATGTTGGGGAGCTGAAGGAAATCTTTTGCCATGGAGCTCTTATGATAATTCACTGGTGATGACAGAAAGCAATGTTGATAACAGGTATGAAAAGACTCAGGGTCTCAAGGGAGAGACAATGGTAAACTTTTTGCAGAGGCATTTTCAACTCTTATAGATGGTAAAAACCCTTTTCTCTAAAAGGCCTTCTTATGACCGAATTACTGCATTCAGATTGGAATATAAAAATCTGACACATTCATCCAGAACGAAGGTAGAAATATGGAAAAAGTGCATAGCTTGGAAAATTGACCTACCAAAGGGATCAGCAGCAAAGAAAGACAAATCAGTCGATCAAGGAAAAGAAGCCACATCATCAGCAATTCCTATAGATTAGGATATTTACTTTATGTTATTGTCTGAAGTCAATGTAATTGTAAAAATACATTTTCAAGGCATGTAATAGACAACCTTCGAAGTCATGAAGTAGTTTTGGTAGTTATAATTGGTTATAGTAGTTACAAGCTTATTTTTACTGTATTTAATGTATTTTTCAAGGGCAAGGAGGGTTCTGAGTTTTGGACCTCCTGGAAAAATATTTTTGTACTCAAAGATTCAAATATTAATTAATGAGTAAGAAATATTCTAGTATTTTTTTTATGTTGAAATGTATCAAGTTTTCATCAGGTATTTCCTTCTATGAATGAAACAAGGTTATGAGCAGTAGGTCTCTTCTTAAATCTGTGTATAAGAGTTAAAAACCTTAACTGGTGCTCCTTTTTTTAAACCATTTCTTTCACATGTTTCTTCCAGAGTTTGCAATGGTATTTTCTGTATAAAGTAGCATATCAATTTGGAATTCTTCCTACATTTTCTTCCAGTCATTTCATTCAACATTAACTGATGGTAGCATTGTGATGAATTCATAATATTTGATATTTAAGGGTGTGATTATAAATACTTGAGGGTTAATAAAACAGAGACAAAAAATTGTGACATAATTATAAAATGTCTTAAGCACTGATTCCTTATCACAGCTAAGGGATTGTCTCTTAAGGTACAACATTAATTGGGGTCGTTGGCGAGGACTGAAGATTCGAAGGTTTTCCCTGGGCTTTGTTCATATTTCCTCTGGTTGTTCAAGGAGGAGGAAATAATAATCTATGCTTCTTTAAAATAATTCTGGCTCCTAAGAGGCCCCACACGAGGTCAGATACCTCTCAGCAACAAGCTCTCGTTTTGTCTAATCCAGAAAATTTAGTTTCAAAGAAGGGCCAGAAATGACAAATATTTTCTACACCTGATGCCACACTGCTTGCACCTAGCAGCATTTATCATATTTTTCCATCCAAAGAAGTTTCCTGGAAACTCACTTTCCAGAAGAATAATCCTCATCATCACCCATCCATTTTCAAGAACCAACATTAGAAGAACTATCTTTTGAGTCTGTATCATTTCCATTCAGAGAATCTAAACCTAATTTAGTTTCCAGTTCTTCTTCTATCTTTCATATACCCCTTCCCATATCATTTGTTCCACCCCTTTTAACCCCACCTACAATTGGTATTCATTTTACCCCCGCTCAAGGAGCGGTCAATCAGGTCTTAAACATGGCAGACCTTTCTTTCTTGATGAATAGATATGAACCTTTAAATCTACCTCAACCAATGAATGCAATGCCTTAGGAGTACCTTAAGTTACTCCCTAGATTTACTGGTGAAGATGAAATAACTAGAGAACAACACTTGCCTTTGTTTTGCACTTTTTCTAAGAACTTTAATGTAGAACATCTGGATGTTGTAATGAGACTTTTTGTACAGTCTCTAAGTGGAGAGGCAAGAAAATGGTTCAAAGGATTACCTAATGGCTCAATCAATGATTAGGATGAATTAGAAAGACAATTCACCTAGATATGCGGTGAAAAAAGAGACCATAGGTATTATTTAACATAATTTAATGCTATAAAGAAAAAATCAAATGAAAGTATGCGTGATTTTGTAAAATGATTTAATAAGTTGTACAATAGTTTTCCTGTGGAAATGAAACCTCCTCTAGTTGGAGCAAGGGTTGTTTTTGCTGGTGCATTTGCATCATATTTCATTTTTACCTTGAGAGAGAGGAGAGCCACTACTCTTGAACAAATTCAAACTGATGCCTTTGAAATTGAGGCAAACATGATTGTTTCTATAAAGGTTCAAGACAAGGGAAAGGCTAAAGAATAAGATTCATTACGGGATCAAAGGATAGATGATATGAAAAAGGTCATTAAATTTTTTTCAAATAAATTGGTAAAGATGGAAATAAATAACAAGAAACCTGCACAACAAAAGAGAGGGGTTTTCAATCCCCAATTCAGAAAACAACCCCTACAAATTTTACAGAGAGAAAGAAAATATCAAGATCAAGTCCAAGCACCTTTATATATAGAAGCAATCCCATCACATTCTACTGATAATAATCAGTAAGAAGATGAAGATCAAATTTCCGCTGTATATATGCAAGGTGATCAAACAGAAGAAGAGAGTGACAAAGAATATGCAGAATAATGTAACAAATTTGATATTTCATTTGATCAGGAAAAAATGGATGACTATTACAAACAATTTACTGATTTTATGCAGGCAGAGTTGTATAAGAAATGTGATTTGAGGTCAAAAAAGAGGTTGATAACTCAGGATGATGAAGGAGAAGAATCAGAATCAATACCTACTCGAATGGCGACTCCACTACAGAAGAACCAAATTAAAAAATCAGACAAGGGTAAAAATCCCATGAATCAAGAAAAATAAAAAGAAAAATAGGAAGCTAAAACTCCTCAAATAAAATCTAATGACCCTAATATTTTGGAGAAATTTTTTATTTTTCCTGATCAACATGCAAATTCAAATAAAAATCAAGAAGAACCTGAGAAACTTAAAAAACAAAATCAAATATTCAGTTTGTCTAAAGAATTAGAAAAGGTAAAAGTTCAAGTGCCACTTCTTGAGTTGGTCAAAACACCTGGTTATAAGAAGGAAACTGTATAATTTATTAATTTATCTCAATCTGACGAAGTGGGTGATATAGTGAATCTGCAAGAAGAGAAACCAGTGGTTACTTTTGGACCTCATGTTGAAGAGGCAGATTATTCGGTTCCACCTTTTTGTATATCAATTCTGTTGCATGATTTCATTTTAAATAATTGTATGCTGGATTCTAGAGCATCACATAGAATTGAATTTTCAAGTCACCAAACCATATAGAGACCTTTATTCCTTTGATTCAAAAAGGGTAAAGTGTGTGGGTCTTATCAAATATATGGTTTTTTCCTTAGCTCAAATTCCAGCTAAGAGTATTATGATGGATGTGGTAGTAGTAGATATTCTAGCCAAATTTGGTATGTGGTTGTCTAGATCTTGGGGGGCAAAGCTTGGAAGAGGTTTGAAATTAGATTTCACATATGCCATTATTCCTATTTTTAATGGGGAGGAAAGGAGGTTATACAAAGAAACTAGATTTTTGAAAACTACTACCAAGAAAGATGCAGGTAATTCCCCCATTTATGGTTAGGAGAAGGAGGATCTCTCTTGCTTCATGTTGCATGAAGATGCAGAATTTTCTGAAGATTCACAAAATCAGCTCACTTCAGACAATGTACATAAAGAATTAAATTGAAATAAAATTTTGAAGTGTTATTTTGATGGTGCATTCTCTAAGGAGGGCACCGAAGCTGGATTCATATTTGTATCTCCTAAAGGTAACCTTGTACCTTTTTCTTTCAAACTGGAATTTGAATCCAATAATAATGTAGCTGAGTACAAAGCATTGATTTTATGTCTGCAAGCAGCTAAAGAGATGGGAATTCAGCCTTTATCTATTTTTGGTGTCTCTGAACTAATCATAAGACAAATTAAGAATTGGTGCCAGACTAAACATCCCAGGTTGAGGTCTCATAGAAATGAGGTGTGGGATATAGTTGAGAACTATTTTGAGGCTTTTAATTTACAGTTTATTCCCAGAGAAGAGAACATAATGGCAGATTCATTGGGAGCTGCAGGCAGTACATTCAAACCACCAATCAATCCAAGGTTGATATATGAGATTGAGATGAGACACAGGCCTTCAATTGCTGATAATGTAAAGCATTGGCAGGTATTTGAGGATGATGAGAATATTAATCAGTTCTTGATGATGATTGGAAATTTTGAAGATAGTCAAATTGATTTAGAAGTGGATGAAAATGATCAAGGTGAAATGCCTAAATTCTGAAGCAGAAAATTGGAGACCAGAAGATAATTCAGTTGAAATATAATATTTTTCCCAAAGGTTTGATACCTCTATAAAGATTGTTTGATTTTAATGATGTGGCAGTAAACCAGAAAAACATAGCCCAAGATAGAGAAATGGAGGGTTGTAATTTAGGAACTCAACATGAGCCTAAAATAGTCAAATTGTTCAAAGGAGTTCCAAAGGAATACAAAGAGAGGTATGTAGATATTTTCAAGCAGTTTACAAATGTATTTGCGTGGTCATATGAAGATCTGAAAACTTATGATAAAAGTATTATTCAGCATAAAATTTCATTGAAAGATGGGATTAAGCCTCATAGACAGAAGCTCAGAAAAATTAACCAATTATTGTTGGGTCCAATTGAAAAAGAGGTAAAGAAAATTTTGCAAGAAAAGATTATAGTTCCTTTAAGATATTCAGATTGGGTTTCCAATCTTGTATCGGTCAGGAAGAAAAATGGAGAGATAAGATTATGTGTGGATTTTAGAAACTTGAACAGAGCTTCACTAAAGGATAATTATCCTTTGCCAAAGATGGACTTTGTCTTGCAGAAAGTAACTGGACCATACATGTTATCCATGGTTGATGGTTTTTCCGGGTATAATTAGGTTGTTGTGGAGAACGGAGATCAAAAGAAAACTGATTTCACTAAACCCGAGGGAACATTCACGTATGCCAGGATGCCATTCGGCCTCATGAATGCAGGAGATAATTTTCAAAGGGCAATGGATATTGCGTTTGTAGGGGACAAATTTGTAGTTATTTATCTTGATGATGTTACAATTTTTTCAAGTTCTCATGATGAACACCTACAACATTTGCAGAAAGCCTTTTTAAAATGCAGGAAATATGGATTATCATTGAATCCTAAAAAATCCTTGTTTTCTCTAGAAGAAGGAAAATTGCTGGGCCAAATAGTTTCAAAGAAAGGAGTGGAGATTGATCCAAAAAGGTTTGAAGCCATACAAAAAATTCCACTTCGTCAAAGTAAGAAGGATATTCAAATATTTCTTGGAAAAATCGATTTTTCTGAGAATATTTGTTCCAAATTATGCTGAGATTGTTAGGAAAATAACAGATATGTTGAAAAAGGATGCAGAAGTAATGTGGGACAAAGATGCAAGGGAATATTTTGGAAGAGTTAAATAATATCTCCAAGAAGCTCCTATTTTAATCAGTCTGGATTACTTGAAGCCATTTCAAATTTTCTCATTTTCATCTTCCTCTACAATTGCTGCTCTGCTACTACAAAAAAATGAGGAAGCAAGTGAGCAGCTTGTAGCATTTTTTAGCAAAGTGCTTCAAGATGCAGAACTGAAGTATAATATCTTGGAGAAACGAGTATATGCTCTTGTTAAATCATTGAAGGTTTTCAGAAATTATATACTTCATTCTCAAATTGTAGCATATGTGCCTAATTATGCTATAAAGGATGTATTAATACAGAGTGATGTTGAAGGGAAAAGAGGTAAATGGATTACTAAAATCCAAGAATATGTTTTGGATATCAAACCAACAAAGCTATTCAAAGGATTTGGACTGGCCAAATTGTTAACAGAATCTAATTTCCAAGCTTTGGGAATCAGTTTACTTTCACCTATAGAAGAAGTCACTGAAGAAGAAAATCACATTCCGGTAAAAGAAACAATTAAATATAAATTCCTCTATTCAAAATGGTACAAATATATTATTAATTAAATGTTTTTCCTTTCTTGTCCACCTTCAATTAACAGAGCTAGGTACAGAGCCTTGAAAATTAAAGCTCAACCTTATGTTATAATTAAAGCTAAGTTGTATTTGAAAGATCCTGCTGGTGTGTTGTTGTTATGTCTAACAGAAGAGGAAACTATAGAAGTGATTAAAGAGTATCATGAGTGCTTGTGTGGAGGTCATTATAGTTGGAAAGTACCTGCTCATAAGATTCTTCAAATAGGTTTTTATTGGCCCTCTTTATTTGCGGATGTATACAAAACTGTTAGAAGTTGTCAAAAATGCCAGTTGTTTGCAGAAAAGAAAAGGTTGGCTCCTTTACCTCTTCTTCCTGTCTTTGTTGAAGAACCGTTCAGACAATGGGGATTAGATTTCATTGGAGAAATCAATCCACCATCAAGTGGGTAATTTAAATGGATTTTGACTGCAACTGATTATTTTACAAAATGGGTAGATGCAGTCCCTTCCAGAAGAGAAAATGATTTGGTTGTAATGAAATTTTTGGAGGATAATATTTTTAGCAGATTTCGATGTCCAATGAAGATTGTGACAGAAAACACCCAAGTTTTCAACTCAGTCAGGTTTATAAACTTCTGTCAAACTTATAATGTGATTTTATACCATTCTATAGCATATCACCCCCAAGGAAATGGATTAGCAGAATCCTCTAATAAAACATTGGTGAAAATATTGAAGAAGACAATAAATGAGAACTAGAATAATTGGGATTCAAAGTTGGTCTTTGCTTTATGGGCAGTGAGTATGACTACTAGGAGATCCACTGGTAAGTCACCTTATGAATTAGTATATGGTACCCAAGCATTGTTTTCCACTCAGTTAGTAAGGCTAGTAATATATTTCCTTCAAGATGCTCAAGAGGAACCTAATGCCTTGATTAGAAGAATGAATAAAGTGATGGAATTGAGTGAAAGAATAAATAATGTTAGAGACAATTTGGTCACTTATCAAGAGAAAATGAAGTCCATTTTCAACAGAAAAGAAAGAGAAATCATGTTTCAAAATGGAGATCTGGTACTGAGATGGGATAGAAGAAAAGAGGATAAAGGGAAGCATGGAAAATTTGATCCTTTATGGTATGGTCCATATAAAATCATTGAAGCTAGAAAAAATAACACTTTCATGCTGGAAATTCTTGACAGAGAAGCAATAGAACTTCCTGTTAATGCAAAATATTTGAAACACTATTTCCAACACTAGAACCAGTCATTTCATCATTGTACATATCCGGTTTTCTATCATTGTATATTTCTCAACAAGCAATTTTTGACTCCATGCCCGAAGTGAAGGAACTGATCTGTAGGTTCTTAGTGTTTCGTGGCAAAAAACACTATCCCCAGGTGGAGCCAGATGTTGTGGATCATCTGCATATCCTCTTAATTTTATATTAAAAATACAAAAAAAATTGAAATTGAAATAAAAGAAAATATTTTAAAGTATTATAGTTTTATACTTTGGCATAAAAAGAAAATGTTTCTAGTCTGATGTATTAAAGTTTAATTGTTTGAAACTTTGTACAAGTGGGTTTTATATCCAAAGATTAAAGTTCGATCAATTCAAAAGGTGGAGAGTGTTGATATTAAAAGTATAAACCGGATGACCCAACCCGCAGGCACTAACAGCATGAGAGTTAATAGAAAGGGTTCCTCCATAGTTGACTGGGTTAACTGCGGAGGCAATAGAGATCAGTGGTGCATATCGACTGCGGGGGAACTATCTGGAGTTCTCAGCCATAACCCGAGACCCCTCGCAGTGACGTTATATGCCGAATGGAAAATAGTTGTTATTCATGTCAAATCAATCCAATGGTTAAGTGACACGTTGTGTATGGCATTTAATGCAAAAGCTGCACCACCTATTTGGGGGTATTTTTCATTTTGCTTTCAAAATACTTTGCAATTTTTTGCGTTTCTCCCGTCACCTTTCTATTTTCAGTCACCTTGCAAGAGTATCCCTTCAGCTCCTTTTCTAAATTATGGTTAAAAGGTCTTCTTTGTCTGGGTCATCGAGCCACATTCCTCTCATGGATAATGACAGAGACATTCAAGATATTGTGTCTTCAGTAACGCATCTTCCATTTTATCAACAATTTTTATTAAATAAGGATAATTCCCCTATCTATTCCACCATGATAAAAGATAGAATCCTTTCTTCATGCATCCCAAAGACCCATTTATTCCTAGAGTTCATCTATTGGTTGGTTTCCTCAATGTATCCCTGAAAATGTTTCGTAATGAATTCCCAAGGAGAAAATGTTTTACAGGTGTCTACCCAATTGATCCGCCAAGCCCTGTGTTTTCCCGAGTCTGAATCATCAGTTCAATTTTCAGAAGATTCGCTGATTAAATACTATGAAAGCCTTGCAGGAGAAGAATTCAATCATTTTATGTTCCATTTGAAGCCTAATATGAAGTAGTTTCAGCTAGAGTGTGGAGAATTTACTATGGGAGTTTTCGATGAAGAAACCCAACCTGTATTGAGTAGTATTGCTAAAATCTTGCGAAAATAAGATGACGTCAGAGTGGAAAAGTTAGTCCTGGGAATGTTCGCCATGATGATTAAGCCAAGAACGGTCCTGGATATTCCATCCTTTTTGCAAGAAGTAGTCAACTCACAGTTGATGAGTCTTTCATTAAAAGTTTCTTTTAAATTTCCCTCACTGATTGTCTACTTATTTTTATATCAGAATGTTGAGGAATTCATGTAGTTAGGTATAAATATAATGGATGTAAACAAGCATAGACAATCAATTATATTCTAGACAGATATAATCGGAAGGGAGCAAAATGAAGTGGGGTTATTTGATTTTTCTAGTCAGTATATGCCCATTTCATATAAAATATTGAATGGAGTTCATCCTCCTTGTTTCTTACCTAAAGCCCAGGAGTTTCTACATTTAGGAACTAGTTGTAAATTCGGGGACTAGTTTGTATTTGAAGAATATTCTGAAATAAGGTTGTACGGAGCAAATGTTGAACCTTACAGGCTCCCAACATTTGTACCAATGAGGCTCTTCACCTTAGAATTTACCAGACAGAGCCTGAATGTTGATCATGTGCACTTTGTTCCTATGAAGAAAGGTCATATGTATAAATTACCTATGAGTGTGGGACCTTTCATAGTTAATATGAGGCAGGGGTTTGAGGAAGTAACAAAATTGTTGGAGGAAATAGATATGTTACTAGGAGAAAAATGGGCTTATGATCCCCATGGTGTAATTTCACAGAGAAGAATTGAGAATGGATACTCAGTTTTCATTCATGAAAGTAGACCTAAGGAAGAAAAGGTAGCAAACAAAGGTGAAATAAGTTCAGTGAATACAAGCATTCAAACTACTGTTATAACTGAGAAAACAAATTAAAGAGGTAAAGAAGTTGTTATTGACTTGGATGATGAGGCACTGAGAGGTCATAAAAAGGCAAAATTTGCTGAGGATCATTCCTCTAATTCACCTGGTTTTTCCTTGCATTTGGGTGAAGATCAGAATTCTCCCTCTTCCCTTGGAGGTCATGAATCCTCTCATGAACAAGTACCCTTAATAAAATATGTGTTTTTTCAAATTGAAGAGAGAAATCAGAAAATGAACGCTAGCATGGAGGCCCAAACAGAACATCAGGTTACTACTGATCAGACAAGGTTGTTGACTATAATGGATCTTTAAAAAGATCAATTTAGGATTGCTCTATCACATCCCACAGGAATTTAAATTGGGTCTTCAAACAGTTTTAATACTATAAATGTGACTATGGATGTTAAAAAGATTCCAGTAATGGACAAAATGAATTTGCATATGCAGACAGGACAATTAATTGTTAAATACCTCGCAAAGACAAATGTAACGGCAGTTAAAGCTGAAAACATGTTAGGGAAATTAATTAAGAAGCTGAAGTTAGAAAATACTAATTCAAGAGCCTTGACAGTTCAAAATGAAGAGTCGAAGAAGATTATTATTAATATTGATGTAGACCCTAGTGACAAGTCTGGTATGCAGAAATTCATGCAAAGTGCTGAGGCAGATATTTATACACTAAGGAAGAAATTGAAGTTGCCTTCTGGTGAACATTCAATGACTTCAGAAGTTGCAGAGCTAGAGAAAGAAAAATAGGAGTTTTTGCAACAACTCATGAAGAAGGATGAAGAACTTTCCAAAGTAAAGCATACTGCAATTTCATTACAAAATCATGTTGAAAATCATAACTGTACCTTTGTTTTTCCTACAGGTGATGAAGACTCACAAACACAAATTATTCAATTAAATATTGAGTTGTAGATGGATGAAATGGATAGAAAGAAAGCTCAAACAGATCTAGAGACTGCATCAAAATGAAGGTCCTAGAAACTGAAGCAGATAAATATAGAATGGATTTCCAAAATTCTGAAGCCGAGATCAAGAATCTCAAATAAATAATGAAAGGAAACCTGTCACTGATACAAGCTAAATATATCATTTGGACTGATATAATTTCAGAAAATAAATCCAATTGGTGTTTCATGATGATAATTGCAAAAGAAAAAGCTCTTATTGTGGAGTGTGAAGAGCCAATTATGTTTGATAAGAAAAAAAGGGATTAACAAAGCCATTTGGGCCAAAAGATTTATTGATTTTATCAATTCTAAATCAGATCAGGAGTTAGAGGAGAATGATATCCAGGACATAATGTTATATGCAGTGGAAATTAACAAAATGATTATTAGGAATGATCTCAGAAAGGCTACAGAAAAGAAACTTATAGAAATCAAAGAAGCAGTAAGTCAATTTGATAAATCATTTGATAAAATAATAAGGGTAGGCTTGCCATCATGTTGGGGAGCTGAAGGAAATATTTTTCCATGGAGCTCTTATGAGAATTCACTAGTGATGACAAAAAAAAATATTGATAATAGGTATGAAAAGACTCGGGTGCTCAACGGAGAGACAATGGTCAACTTTTTGCAGAGAAATTTTCAACTCTTATGGATGGTAAAAACCCTTTTCTCTGAAAGGCCTTCTTATGACCAAATTGCTACATTCAGATTGGAATATCACAATCTGACAAATTCATCCAGAACGAAGGTAGAAATATGGAAAAAGTGCAGAGCTTGGACAATTGACCTACCAAATGGATCGGCAGCAAAGAAAGACAAATCAGTCGATCAAGGAAAAGAAGCCACGTCATCAGAAATTCCTATATATTAGGATATTTTCTTTAAGTTATTTTTTGAGGTCAATGTAATTGTAAAAAGACATTTTCAAGGCATGTAATAGACAGCCTTTGAAGTCATGAAGTAGTTTTGGTAGTTAGAATTGGTTACAGTAGTTCCAAGCTGCTTTTTACTATATTTAATGTAATTTTCAAGGGGAAGGAAGGTTTCGAGTTTTGGACCTCCTAGACAAATATTTTTTTACTCAAAGATTCAAATATTAATGAATGAGTAAGCAAATTTCTGTTATTTTTTTTATGTTGAAATGTATCGAGTTTTCATTATGTATTTCCTTCTATTAATGAAACAAGGTTACGCGCAGTGGGTCTGTTCTTACTTCTGTGTATATGAGTTAAAAACCTTAATTGGCGCTCCTTTGTTTTAACTATTTCTTTCACATGTTTCTTTCGGAGTTTGGAATGTTATTTTCTGTATACAGAAGCATATTAGTTTGGACTTCTTCCTACATTTTCTTCCAGTCATTTCATTCAAAATTAACAAATGGTAGCATTATGATGCATTCATAATATTTTATATTTAAGTGTGTGATTATAAATACTTGAGGGTTAATAAAACAGAGACATAAAAATTTGTGACATAATTATAAAATGTCTTAAGCATTGATTCCTTATCACAGCTAAGGGATTGTCTCTTAAGGTACAACATATATATTAAAAATTTTCAAATGAGAATGCATATATATATGAACTTATTTTCAATAATATTAAAAAAAAAGTTATACAACTTGTTCAAATGGTTGAAATGGTGTGGGTGCTCCTATCTCCATCGCTAGAGTCTGTGGAGAAAAAAAATCCTCTATAGAAACCTAAAATTCAAAAAAATTAAAAGTATAAAATAACTCAAGATCAAGATCTCAATTTATAATAAACCTTTTAAACTTCAATTTATAAATTATAACTTAAAAACATATATATTTAAGTGAAAAATTGAATACTTCTGCACGTGGATCTGGCACATCTCCTAAGAGAGGCTCCAAAAGAAAATCTCCAAAAACCTAAAATTCAAAAAAAATTAAAATAACTCAAAATCTCCAGATCTCAATTTATAATAAAAATTTTAAGCTTCAATTTATAACTTTATAACTTAAAAATTGAATACTTGTGCTGTCAAATTTGGAAGATCTCCTAAGAGTGGTTCAAAAAGAAAATCTCCAAAAACCTAAAATTCAAAAAATTTAAAATAACTCAAGAGATAGATATATCTCATTTTTTAATGTAATTTTTTGAGGTGGAAGATATAACTTAAAAACATAAATTTTGAATGTGAAAATTTTTCCATACTTGTTGTTGTGAATCTGGCACATCTCCTAAGGAAGTAGAAGGTACATCTCCAAAGAAATAAGAAGGTACTACCATCCCAAAAACATCGAGTGGAATCAGAATCTATTAATACATTTTATTATATATACATGTGTACATGTATATGTGTGCACAATTATTTATTTTAAAAATGTCAAGTTTAAAAAACACTAAAATTTGCCAACATACCTTGATGATGAGACTCATCTTGATTGTTTGAACCGGTGGCTTCGAACGTGATATTAACATTTTCGTCATTCATCAAGTGTGACAACTGCAAATGGTGTTAACATATAATGATACATTTTTTTAGATTAATGGATACAAATAAATGTATGTATATATGTATTTATTACAAATTGTATGTATGAGTTAAAATAATTGAACCCTAACTATTAACTCATACCGTTCCCATGCCCTCTTCCTCATGAACAATTAGGTCATACCAACCATTGCGACAATTATTTGCATATGTTTTAAGATCTTCAACACTCATGTTGTCAATCTCTTCATCTGTATAATACACAAAATTAATGTGTGCATTCTCACGTGCTCTTTGTCGATTCAAACAAACATTGACTCGACCCAATGCAGTGTGAACATTGTTGATGATGGCATCCCTTGCTTCTTGACTAATTTGAGAAGTGGCTTCGATCTCTAACCGCAAAGTTTCGACACAAATAGGTTGATTAACCAATGGTGGCTTAGGATGAGGCAACTCAGCATCACGCCTAGCACCCCTACGGTCACACAATCAACCTTTCCTAGGACTAAAAAATTCAGAGGGAAGGACATTGTAATTGGGTTTTATTTGAAAAAATAATTTTGCATAAAATAAGTTTGCAAAATAAAGCTAAACCTCATCGTTCCATGGGAGTATTCCATAGGCCGCAAGGTGTCTATCATACAAATAGTGAGCTATATTAGGGTGCTTGAAATATTTCACCTTCAGCATCTTTCTTTTTGACCCTTCCTGGAAATTAAACATAGACTTTGCCATTGTTGTTGTAACTCTTTCTTTAACAACATCACATTTATCGGGACCCATCACTGTTTCGTTTATTTTTCTCATGACTTCCACAAAACTATGAGTGGTTGGCCTAAGCTTTCGATACACATCTACTAGTTGGCCTAAAGAGTGTGTAACTATTTCCAAGATTTGTTGACTCTCAGCAGCTAGAGACAAAGCCACGATCTCTCTGCAAGTTTGCATGAATATGTTGACACCTTTCTAAGGTGTATTTCTACATGTTTCTTTCCCAACGTATATCGAAAATGTCGGTTGGATAAGTCGTGGTGGGTAGAAAACCTTCTTCTCAAATTACGCATTCTTCCCTATTTCTTTTTTTACCAACATTTGGAGAATTTTCAGCCTCTGCATCAATATATAAATTTTTTTAAATTAGAAAAATACATGTAAACAAATTTGTACAAATTAAATGAAAAAAATATTCAAATTGATGGTCACCTCGATGTGGTTGGCTAGAATCTTTCCCACCCTGAGATTGTTGAGAACCAAAATGACCCTGTTGAGAACCAACATGACCATCCGTTGATTGGCCTGGGGAATAAATATCACCAACTTCACGCAACCTGCTAGCACTTATTGATGGCCCTCTAAGGGGATTTGAACCACCACCAACCTCTCGAGACGAGACAGAAGCTTCATAAACAAATATGACTTTATAATCAATTGAAAATTACATTTACTCATATAAATACATGTACATATTCATTGATTAAATTGCGTAAACCATACCATGACTAGGTGAACCATGGGCATGCTCCATTGGTGGAGTAGAGACCATTCTCCTCTTAGCTCCTCAAAAATAAAAAATGAAACTTATTAACAACTAATTTAACTCACAAAGTTGACAAAAAAATGAATTCCATATCTACACACATGTATGTATATGTATGGATATTTAAGATTATATTTAAATACCATGGACATCCCTCGATCCCTGATCCCCCTCCCTCGTAGAGATATGGCATTATATTAATCTTATTCATGCATCCTCCATGATATATATATCTATGGCGGATATTTACAATTATGTTTTTAAATGACTAATTTAAAATAAATTCAAAATCAATTTCAAAAAATTGATGTAATTTAGTATACACAAATGATGTAAAACACAACTTTCAAAGCACTAATTGAACATGTGTGAAACTTAGTTTAAGAATTTTTTTTTATAAAAATGTTAATTTCACCAAATTGTTCTTTACATGCTGGGCGTACACTTGGTATAAAATTGAAAAAAACACATTGTCATTAAAAAAGAAGTGAAACTCCATTTAAACAATTTTTTTTTTTTAATTCCCCACATTTTAATTTTATAAAAATGTGAAGTTCACAACTTGTTGCAAATGTGAAGTCCACCAAGTTGTGCTTTACATTGTGTGGTGGGAGCACACTTGGTATATAATTGAAAAAATCACATGGTCATTAAAAATGACTCATTTATAAGTACAAAACACACACAGATCCAAGATATGTTACAATGTCCATCAATAAATTTTGAAGGAGAGCGTCTCAACACTAATTCATCTTTTAGAGATGAATCTTGAATTTTTGAAGAAGAGCGTCTCAAAACTAATTCATCTTTGAGAGATGAATCTTGAATTTTTGAAGAAGAGCGTCTCAAAACTAATTCATCTTTGAGAGATAAATCTTGCATTGGAATTTCCCTGCATAATTCTAATTCATCTATTAATTCATCTTTAATAGATGAATCCTGAATTGGAATTCCCCCACGCAATATATCAGCAAACATCTTATTCACATTTGTACAATGTATTATACTAAAAATTTGAAATTGGCTAACAATATTGTTTGCTATTCCATGCAGTTCTTTTAGCCTCTCCTTGTGGGAGAAATGAATTTTACGCACTTACTAAAACAACTAGTTATGTCAAAAGTCACACCTTTATGAGTTTGTGGGAGAAATGAAATAGAAATGACACATGCCTTAAAGTTTGCCTAAAATTTTATGGGAGAAGGAAGAAATGACATGTGTACAAGGTTTGCCTTAGAGTGGTAGTGGATTAAGAATATGAAAATGAAGAACTTCTATTTAGATATGTTACAAAGATTGACTGTAGGGGCATTTACTGGATATGTCACCTTTGAGAAAAGACGAGATCCAGAGGCTACCTGGCCCTTTACAAAATCTTCCTTTAGAACTTGTAGAAGTTAACACTCAATAGACAGACTAAAATCCTATGGAAGTTCAAAATCCTATGAGAGATCAACCACTTTAGGTTCAATTTTTAGGCCTTAAAGTTCGAGAGAAATGACATTTACATGGCTTGCAAAATTATTTTATGCACTTACAAAAATCATGCTTTAAAGTTAATGGGAGAAATCCAACATGACATGTATGCTTCAAAAAAATTTCCTAAGAATTTATGGGAGAAATGACACATGTACATGGTTTTCCTTAAAGTGGTTGAGGTTTATGGATATTAAAATGAATAACTTCAATTTAGATCTATTACAGAGATTGATTGTAGGGACATTTACTAGATATCTCACCTTTGAGAAAATATGAGATCCAAAGGCTACCTGGCCCTTTACAGACTCTGCCTTTAGCACTTGTAGAAGTTGGCACTCAACATATACACTTAAATCCTATGGAATTTCAAAGTTCTAAGAGAGTTCAACTACTTTAGGTTCAATTTTTAGGCCTTAAAGCTTGAGAGAAATGACACTTACATGGTTTGCAAAATTATTTTATGCACTTATCAAAACATTCTTTAAAGTTAATGGGAGAAAGCCAACATGACATGTATGCTTTAAAAGCTTTGGCTAAGAATTTATGGGAGAAATGACACATGTACACAGTTTTCCTTAAAGTGGTTGAGGTTAATGGATATTAAAATGAAGAACTTCTATTTAGATTTTTTACAGAGATTGACTGTAGGGGCATTTACTGGATATGTCACCTTTGAGAAAAGGTGAGATCAAGAGGCAACCTAGCCCTTTATAGACTCTGCCTTTAGAACTTGTAGAAGTTAACACTCAACACACAGGATAAAATCCAATGGAAGTTAAAAATTCTATGAGAGTTCAACTACTTTAGGTTCAATTTTTAGGCCTTAAATCTTGAGAGAAATGACATTTACATGGTTTGAAAAATTATTTTATGCACTTACCAAAATCATGCTTTAAAGTTAATGGGAGAAAGCCAACATGACATGTATGCTTCAAAAAATTTTCCTACGAATTTATGGGAGAAATGAAACATGTACACAGTTTGCCTTAAAGTGGTTGAGGTTTATGGATATTAAAATGAAGAACTTCAATTTAGATCTGTTACATATATTGACTGTAGGTACATTTACCGGATATGTCACCTGTGAGAAAATATGAGATCCAAAGGCTACCTGGCCCTTTACAGACTCTGCCTTTAGCACTTGTAGAAGTTGATAGTCAATAGATAGACTTAAATCCCATGGAAGTTCAAAGTTCTAAGAGATTTCAACTACTTTAGGTTCAATTTTTAGGCCTTAAAGCTTGAGAGAAATGACACTTACATCGTTTGCAAAATTATTTTATGCACTTATGAAAAACATGCTTTAAAGTTAATGCGAGAAAGCCAACATGACATGTATGCTTTAAAAACTTTGCCTAAGAATTTATGGGAGAAATGACACATGTACACAATGTTCCTTAAAGTGCTTGAGGTTGATGGATATTAAAATGAAGAACTTCCATTTAGATTTGTTACAGAGATTGACTGTAGGGGCATTTACTGGATATGTCACCTTTGAGAAAAGGTGAGATCCAAAGGCAACCTGGCCCTTTACAGACTCTGCCTTTAGAACTTGTAGAAGTTAACACTCAACAGACAGGCTAAAATCAAATGGAAGTTCAAAATTATATGAGAGTTAAACTACTTTAGGTTCAATTTTTAGGCCTTAAAGCTTGAGAGAAATGACATTTACATGGTTTGCAAAATTATTTTATGCACTTACAAAAAACATTCTTTAAAGTTAATGGGAGAAAGCCAAAATGACATCTATGCTTTAAAAACTTTGTCTAAGAATTTATGGGAGAAATGACACATGTACACAGTTTTCCTTAAAGTGGTTTTGTTTTATGGATATTAAAATGAAGAACATCTACTTAGATCTATTCCATAAATTGACTATAAGGGAATTTACTAGATATGACACCTTTCATAAAAGATGAGATCCAGAGGCTACCTGGCGATTTACAGACTCTGCCTATAAAAATTGTGGAAGTTAACACTACCTCTCCCAATTATACCCAATCAAGTGTGTAGAGTACCCATGGAATCACTCAAACTACTTTGCGTAGACAAAAGGGTGTATAAGAGTGTACTAAGTTCAAAAATATGGTAATATTATTGGATATCTTTCCCAAGAGCCCAAATTTACTCCTTAAGTATATGTGGGGTCTATATAACCATCTACAAAAACAAGTGATTCTTTCCAAGCTAAGGATAATGCATTCCATGTGTATACTCACATTATCTTGAAACCATCTATGCCACAATAAATTGTACTTCAATGGTTTGAAGAAAAAATAGCACCAAGAAGCTTTGAAGTAGGGGAATAAGAACTGGAAATAGAAGGATAAGAATAAAATAGCCACTACACATCCATGCAAGGGTAGTAGAAATAGTTCTAACCACTACAACATTGATGGTCACATTAAGGAGAATTATTGGATGTTTGGTATGTGTTATATTCTTTATGTGAATACCCCCATGCACTATATATTTTTCTAAGCATAGTGGTTGGAATAAAATGGGAGGAACGGACCCCCACTTTAGGGTTTCATATAGACGAAAAATTCCCCACACACAGGTGTTCAAGGGTAGTGCCCCAAAAAAACGTTTTTGGGAAAAATGAGCATAGTTTTGAGATATATAAGTCCAAAATGGAATCTAGTTGTTGGTGAAAAAATATCAGTGGATCACTATGGATATATCTGTTTCATTAAAAATGATTTTTCTAGAAGGATGTCCACTAAGTTAGAAATAAGGGAAAATATCACAATTATATACATTAATGCATGTCTTTTACATTGAATGTTTTTCATTTTATTAAGAATCTATTTGAAACAATTAACTATATAAGGTTAAAACCTATGTTTTGTATCAAATCACTTTTGGTTTCAATGGGAAACTTTTATGTCTAATGTGTTTTTCTCGAAATGTGTTAGACCCCATTAAAATGGGAGATATATCGAAATGATTCCTATGTAGAAATAAAATAGTTGCATACTTTAAAGATATAGATGCATAAGTTCAATGAGCATAGTTTTGAGATATACAAGTCCAAAATAAAATAGTTGTTGGTGAACAAATATCAGTGGATCACTATGGATATACCTACTTCATTAAAAGGGATTTTTCTAGAAGGATATCCACTAAGTTAGAAAGAAGGGAAAATAGCACAATTATATGTTAATGTGCATGTGATTTACCTTGAATATTTTTCATTTTATTAAAATTCTATTTGAAACAATTAACTATATAAGGTTAAAACCTATGTTATGTATTAAATTTATTTTGGTTTCAATGGGAAACTTTTATGGTTAATGTGTGTTTCTCGAAATGTGATAGACCCCATTAAAATGGGAGATATATCGAAATGATTCCTATGGTGTAATAAAATAGTTTCAAGTAGTTTAAAAATATAGATGCATAAATTCAATGAGCATAGTTTTGAGATATAAAAGTACAAAATGGAAGAGTTGTTTGTGAACAAATATTAGTGGATCACTATGGATATATCTGCTTCATTAAAAGGGATTTTTCTAGAAGAATGTCTAGTAAGTTTTACATTGAATATTTCTCATTTTATTAAAAATCTATTTGAAACAATTAACTATATAAGGTTAAAACCTATGTTTTGTATCAAATTACTTTTGGTATCAATGGGAAACTTTTATGGCTAACATTGTTTTCTCAAAATGTGATAGACCTAATTAAAATGGGAGATATATCAAAATGATTCCTATGATGTAATAAAATAGTTTCAAGTAGTTTAAAAATATAGATGCATAAATTCAATGAGCATAATTTTTAGATATAAAAGTCCAAAATGGAAGATTTATTTGTGAACAAATATCAGTGGATCACTATGGATATATCTGTTTCATTAAAAGGGATTTTTCTAGAAGTATGTCCACTAAGTTTGGAAGAAGGGAAAGTATCACAATTATATGTTAATGCATGTGCTTTACATTGAATATTTTTCATTTTAAGTTAAGAATCTATTTGAAACAATTACCTATATAAGGCTAAAACCTATGTTTTGTATCAAATCACTTTTGGTTTCAATGGGATACTTTTATGGCTAATGCGTTTTTTCTTGAAATGTGATATACCCCATTCAAATGGAAGATATATTGAAATGATTCCTATGGTGAAATAAAATAGTTGAGTAGTTTAAAGATATAGATGCATAAACTAGATGAGCGTAGTTTTTAGATATGTAAGTCCAAAATGAAATATTTTTTGGTGAACAAATATCAGTGGATCACTATCGATATATCTGCTTCATTAAAATGGATTTTCTAGAAGTATGTCCACTAAGCTAGAAAGAAGGGAAAATATCACAATTATATACATTAATGCATGTGTTTTACATTGAATGTTTTTCATTTTATTGAGAATCTATTTGAAACAACTAACTATATAAGGTTAAAACCTATGTTTTGTATCAAATCACTTTTGGTTTCAGTGGGAAACTTTTATTTCTAATGTGTTTTTATCGAAATGTGTTAGACCCCATTAAAATGGGAGATATATCGAAATGATTCCTATGTAGAAATAAAATAGTTGCGTAGTTTAAAGATATAGATGCATAAATTCAATGAGCATAGTTTTGAGATATATAGGTCCAAAATAAAATAGATGTTGGTGAAAAAATATCAGTGGACACTATGGATATACCTACTTCATTAAAAGGGATTTTTCTAGAAGGATGTCCACTAAGTTAGAAAGAAGGGAAAATAGCACAATTATATGTTAATGTGCATGTGATTTACCTTGAATATTTTTCATTTTATTAAAATTATATTTGAAACAATTAACTATATAAGGTTAAAACCTATGTTATGTATTAAATTTATTTTGGTTTCAATGGGAAAATTTTATGGTTAATGTGTGTTTCTCGAAATGTGATAGACCCCATTAAAATGGGAGATATATCGAAATGATTCCTATAGTGTAATAAAATAGTTTCAAGTAGTTTAAAATTATAGATGCATAAATTCAATGAGCATAGTCTTGAGATATAAAAGTACAAAATGGAAGAGTTGTTTGTGCAAAAATATTAGTGGATCACTATGGATATATCTGCTTCATTAAAAGGGATTTTTCTAGAAGGATGTCCAGTAAGTTGGAAAGAAGGGAAAATATCACAATTATATGTTAATGTGCATGTGTTTTACATTGAATATTTCTCATTTTATTAAAAATATATTTGAAACAATTAACTATATAAGGTTAAAACCTATGTTTTGTATCAAATTACTTTTGGTTTCAATGGGAAACTTTTATGGCTAACGTGTTTTTCTCAAAATGTGATAGACCTAATTAAAATGGGAGATATATCAAAATGATTCCTATGATGTAATAAAATAGTTTCAAGTAGTTTAAAAATATAGATGCATAAATTCAATGAGCATAATTTTTAGATATAAAAGTCCAAAATGGAATATTTATTTGTGAACAAATATCAGTGGCTCACTATGGATATATCTGTTTCATTAAAAGGGATTTTTCTAGAAGGATGTCCACTAAGTTTGGAAGAAGGGAAAGTATCACAATTATATGTTAATGCATGTGCTTTACATTGAATATTTTTCATTTTAAGTTAAGAATCTATTTGAAACAATTACCGATATAAGGTTAAAACCTATGTTTTGTATCAAATCACTTTTGGTTTCAATGGGATACTTTTATGGCTAATGATTTTTTTCTCGAAATGTGATATACCCCATTAAAATGGTAGATATATTGAAATGATTCCTATGGTGAAATAAAATAGTTGAGTAGTTTAAAGATATAGATGCATAAACTAGATGAGCGTAGTTTTTAGAATTGTAAGTCCAAAATGAAATAGTTGTTGGTGAACAAATATCAGTGGATCACTATGGATATATCTGCTTCATTAAAAAGGATTTTTCTAGAAGTATGTCCACTAAGTTAGAAAGAAGGGAAAATATCACAATTATATACATTAATGAATGTGTTTTACATTGAATGTTTTTCATTTTATTAAGAATCTATTTGAAACAATTAACTATATAAGGTTAAAACCTATGTTTTGTATCAAATTAGTTATGGTTTTAATGGGAAACTTTTATGGCTAATGTGGTTTTATCGAAATGTGATAGTCCCCATTAAAATGCGAGATATATCGAAATGATTCCTATGGTGTAATAAAATAGTTGAGTACTTTAAAGGTATAGATGCATAAATTCAATGATCATAGTTTTGAGATATATAAGTCCAAAATGGAATAGTTTTTGGTGAACAAATATCAGTGGATCACTATGGATATATTTGCTTCATTAAAAGTGATATTTCTAGAAGGATGGACTAAGTTGGAAATAAGGGAAAATATCACAATTATATGTTAATGTGAATGTGTTTTACATTGAATATTTTTCATTTTATTAAGAATCTATTTTCAAAACAATTAACTATATAAGGTTAAAACCTATGTTTTGTATCAAATTAATTTTTTTTCGATGGGAAACTTTTATGCCTAATTTTCTTTTCTCTAAATGTGATAGACCCCATTAAAATGGGAGATATATCGAAAGTATGTGTTTTTCTGGATATTTTGATGGGGCTGCACAACACTCCAAGTGTGGGTGTGGTGCTTGGCTCATGTTATCCCCTAGCTACCACTATAAGATTTATTGACACAGAGGATCTAGAAAAAACATGAGGGGTGAAGTCCTAGCTCTGTGGGGCTTGATGTGGTTTTCCAATCAACTCTTTATTGAGAAAATTTGGGTTTACATAGATTCAAAATTAATGATTGATCACCTCAACAAGGGCATCACACTGATCTTGGGAAACCTACAGTCATGGATAGATCGTATCAACAACTTAAGGTCTAGTTTCACCTCCTTACATTTGAAACATATCTCTCGTGAAAAAAACTGCCAAGTGGACAGTTTATCTAAGAAGGGTCTTCGTGGATTTTTTGGGGTTATGTAATACGAGTTGTCTGACTAAAATGGTGTGGGAGCATCCAGGATGGTAAGTTTTAACTGAAGATACATTTTTTTTCATACAGTACCACAATTTTTGGGTGCTTGGAATCAATTTTATGTTATATTTATGTTATATTTTTCCAGAAATTTTATCCCATGTTTACAAAGTCTTTTAATGAAATATCTGTAACTAGTAGGAATAGAGTGACTCTTGGAGGTAGCATGCAGACATATGCCTATGTTCCTGGATTCCTCTGGGGAAGATGTCGATATTTTTTTCCACACAATAAAAAATTTACTTGGTGTCTAGTTATATAATTTATGCAGTCATAGAAGTTTCCGTAGGGAAGGCAAAATCTGATATTCTCTTTTTACAAGGATTGTATGACATTATAAGTATAACTATTTGATCTGGTACATTTATATAAACCAGAGTATTTTTCAAAAAAACCGAGGCACAATTGACAATATATCAAGGGATTTTTACTATATGTTAAAAAATAACAAACTCTAAATATTCATAAATATATATATATCAGTATATACAAGGCTGGACTGGTAAGTAAGGACCTTAAGAAGACTCAGGTAAGGCAAGCTTAAGAGTTCTAAATACTATGTGCATATATATAAATACATACATTAGCTATAAATTGAATTTATATTGCAATTACAGAATACAGGAAACCCGGTATATCATTACATTGAGCAGAAATTTGCAGAAATTCAAATGCTTATGATACATACGTCAAAAGTCATAGAAATTCTGAGACGAATGCGGACGATCCCTGAAGACGACATGGAAGACAACCAAATTTCTTGTGAACAAAAAAAATAAATTAAAATCAAATTAAAAAAAAATAGCAAAAAACAATTACAAAAAATAAAAGAAATTGCAACTGCAAAATCAAACAAAATCAACAAAATTTACCTCAGCGTCGGGGCGCAACTGGTGGAATAGATTTTGTATTGTGCATGAATTCAAATAGTGTTTGATCAGGAGAATCTTGGAAATATGCATGCTTAGTGCATATAATTTCCACATGGTATCGAAGAAGTTGATCATTGGAGCATATTCCAATTTTTGAAGCGGTTGAGTTTTGTGCTGGTGGAATTCGAATTTGCTGCATTGTTTTCTTGGTGTTGAAGTTGAGCATTCATTGAAATGTCTTTCAACAGATTGTGATTGGAGTATGCCCTTAAGGGCAGCTCGAATTATATTGCATGGAAGGATAGGATGGAGGCGGTGTTGGAGGAGAATGGGTTGAAGGAGTTCATAGGTGTTGATATTCCTATACCGGGTTCTAGCGATGCAGCCACACTTGATGCATGGCAAAAGAAGGTAGCAAGGTGTCGAAGGATTCTATTGGAAGGTGTGAAAGATCACATTGTGTTCAGCCTTCACGGTAAATCCAATCCATTCTTGATGTGGAAGGCTTTGATAGAATTGTTCCAAAGAAGAAGTGACCAGAGGAAGTTGGCACTTAAAGACAAGCTCAGGAAAATAAAAATGGAGAAGAATGACACTATTCTAGTATACTTGACAAAGTTTGTCCACTGAGGGGATGAGCTTGGGTGTGTAGGAGTTAGTGTGGATGAAGAAGAATTAGTGATCTTGGCTCTCCTTGGGCTTCCGAAGAGTTGGCATAGCTACGAGGACTCTGTCAATGGACAGGAGAAACTGTGAGGATGGGAGCAACTTTGGTTGGATCTTCTGTAGGAGGAGATAAAGCCGAGAACCAGGGATGGCTCTTCATCAAAGAATGATGATGAAGAGGACTGCGCTTTGGCTGCCAAAGAAAGGAAAGGGAAGGGGAAGAAAAATCCTTCTCAATCCAGTGCAGATGGTAAAGAGCGTGACATGTCCAAAGTGAAGTGTTTTCACTGTCACAAGCATGGGAATTTCGCCACACATTGTCCATAGAAGAAAAAGAACAAGTAGGCTATTGGAGCTACAGCTGGTGAGGCTCTTGCCTCACAATTTGAGTTGGACTTCTCATTGATCACATGCATGGTGTCTAGTGCATTGGGATCGGGGTGGTATTTTGATAGTGGTGCTTCCTTTCACATGACATGAGATGTGAACCTTTTTTAAAGCGACTTGGTGGAGAAAGATCTCTAGTTGCATGTTGAGTTGGGAGAAAATGGATGATACAATGCGATCGGCATTGGTACCATTACCTTTCAGAGGGAGTCAGGTAAACTCATTCTTTTACAATATGTAGTGCATGTTCCAGGTTTAAAGAAGAATTTAATCTCAGTCACAATGTTAGAGGATAAAGGGTATGATGTTTTCTTTAGTGAAGGAAAAGTTTTCCTTCGGTACAAAGAAACAGGACAAGTCAAGAAGGTTGGGATTCGAGCAAAGAATCCTTATAGACTTGAAGTAGATGGGATTTCTACAGAGCTTCCTACTGTTGGGAAGTGCAAGAAAGCCATGCAATTGAAGCTTGAGAGGGAGCAGGATTTGCATGCAGGTAAGAGTGAACCTCGGGATGTGAAGCAACCACAAGATGAGGATCATGTAGTGGGAGAAACCACTCATGCAGAGAAATTTCGTGCCAGATGGGCAGAGGGAGTGCATGCAGCTATACGACCAGGTGAGAGCTGTGGCAACATGCATGAGTAATCCCAAGAGGAGATTTTCTAGGTAGGATTCATTGATATGGTGTGGATCTCATGAATTGAACCTGGATACGAGGTTCCCACATAGCAGTAGTAGCATGATCAGTTGGATTGATGCGGGCAGATCAAAGTGACAGTGTCAAATACTAGAGCACGGTTCAGAGTTGACAGCAAGTGCAAAGTGCATGGGTGCAGAGTTCAACAACGCAGTGGTTATTGAAGACATGTGCAGTTGGTACCAGTAGAAGTCGAAGACTTTGATGATAGATGCATTATACTGATTAATTTTTTTGGTTCCTTTCAATTTCAGAAGAGTTTCAGAGCAGATGCATGGAGTTGCATGGCGCTTGCAAAGGTTGCAGGGCGAATGCATGGAGTTGCATGTCGAATGCAAAGGCAGTCCTTTCTTGTTGAGAGGGAGTGTTGAAGATTGCAACAAGAAACAATGAAGGAGGCATCCTGAAACATCATTCCTGATCCTAGTTGGAAAATGATCACCTAAACTAGGTGGGGCCCACACAGGTGATTTTTGTCGCAAAGTCTATTTTTAGACATGTCGATCATATTCTATGAGTTGCAGGATGTTATTTGTGGATGGTTGGTCAAGTTTGAAAAATAGATGGACTTATATTTTTACACATATTGGGCATAATCTATTTTTATATTGCCAGTCTAAAAATAGATATGTCGAATATTATTAGCTCTTAATAATATTTGGACTCTAAACATTATCTTATTCTCTTGGAGAACTTTAGTTAAGTGCATAGATGTGGCACAGGAGCTAACAGAAGGAATTACGCTATTCCTGAGGGTTAAGTGGAGCTATTGCATGGAGGAATTTAGTTAGAACTCATGTGACATAGTTTGGTGGAGTTGTAGAAGTAGTTCATGGAGTTGTATTCAGTTTAACTCAGTTAGACACAGATGAGCTAGTTGTATCTAGTCTAACTGATTGATACACTAGCGAGAGTGGTGTGAATTAATTATTAATTAATTCACTAAATATTAACTCATTAATAAACTGAAGAATACATCAGTTAACTATAGTGCATGGACAGTTTTAGTGGAGACCAGTGGAGAGGTAGGTGAAAGAGCAAGTGTGACTATCAGTTGTGACTATAGTGTTGCATTGTTTGCACCAGAAATTTGGTGGAGATGCCTTTAAACATTGCGTGAGCAAGGCTGGAGCAATTCAAGTTCATCCAGAGCCATTCTTCAACAGGGATTGCACAGTAGAGGCAGGCTAAAGGCTGGCAAAGATTGGTGCATGGATTTGCTAGATCAGACCTGATTAGTGTGTAGCGATTGTATTGTACTGAGAGCTTGAAATGCTTAGATTTGTATGAGTATTGTTACGTGATCTCTATGAAATATATTATATACAGATAGTTGGGGTTTTTAGCTTTAGGCTTTCCCGTTAAATCACTGTGTTAATGTGTGTGAATTTTTATGGTTTCATGTGTGCATTTCAATTGATTTAATTTTCACATGTGATAATCAATGGTGGAATAGATTCTGTATTGTGCATGAAGTCAAATAGTGTGTGATGAGGAGAATCTTGGACATATGCATGCTTAGTGCATATAATTTCTACAAATTCAAGAAGCCATATTGAAAGTAGATTGTATGTGGATGAGAATATCTTCTTTATCTTAGTGTAGAAGGGGGTGAATCTAAGTAGCCTTCAATAATGAGAAGAGAAATAAGTGGAAAAACTCTTCCACTTAAAGATACATGTCGAGAAAAAATATTTAGATTTTGTTACCCAAATAGTAGATACTGTTGAAATTTATGTATAGGTTGATTTAATATACAATTTTGAAACCTCTATACCGAATGATTTAATAGATACTGCTGAAGTCCCTATAGAGACAGATCTAATGGACAATGCTGAAGCCTCTGTACAGACTGATTTAATAGATACTGCTGAAGTCCCTGTATAGACGGATCTAATGGAAAATGTTGAAGCCTCTGTACAGACCAATTTAAAAGATACCACTAAAGTTTCTGTACAGACTGAGTTAATGAATAAGGTTGAAGCCTCTATAAAAACAAAGTTGATACAAAGTTATAAAGCCTTTGTGCAGACTAATCTGGAGCTTACAGAAGATAAGGGGACTCAAACAGAGGTGACACCTTCCTACACTCTCCTAGTAGAAAAGGTTGCCAATCAGAAGTTGCGCAACAAATTAATTCAATTCCAGCATGAATTGGCCCAATGCAGAAAGGATGTAGTACCCTTATAGGAACATCAGGCACTACTAAAGAGATTCAAATACACTTCTGCCATTGAGGACGAAACCTTTTCCCAACTCAGGGAAGAAAGGACCAAAGCGAAGAAAGCATAGGATCAAGTGAAACAAGCTAAAGAGAAAACGAATATGGTTTTCTCTCTTTACTCATATGTATTGACGTGTAGGGCACCAAACTCTAATTATGATTTATTCTTAGTAGAATGGTATTTATCATTGAAAATCAAGGCTGTCAGGGCAGGGAGGCCCACTAATTTTAAAACCATTGAGGAATTTGTCCAGTGTTGCAATGAGCAGGATGAGCAGGTCCAACATCTTTTGTGTGAATTATATTTACACAATTTCTTTCTAGAGGAAGATAGGGATAGTAAACCCAACCCCTTCATAGGGGAAATTCATTTCTAGGATTTTTCCTTTTGCCAAGAACCAAACTAGGTGGGCTAAGGCCTACAACACCTTTCAGACAAGAGAGCATGCCCTAGACCTATGGGTCAGAGGTGAACCTACTAAACCCCTGTACATGTTTACTAAACATAATAAATTCATGCAACGGGAGTGAGTGATATCCAAATTGAGACCTATTCACAGAAATATTGTGCAGAATGGGCAGACATACTTCCATGAAGTTCAGGAAGAAGCATTGGCAGAAGTGAAACAGATATGGCTAGCCTCTACAAATAATGTGAAGAATAGAGAGCCATTTGAGCAGAGGAACTTCAAATTTTCTACTTCCAGGTTCCTTCTATACAACAACCTAATTCTGAACATGGGTCCTGCATGGATAGGGTGCAAATACAGATGCCCCATCATCTGGTACCCCCTGAAGACTATCATCATAAGTATGAGTTACCATAGGGGCACAAAAACTCAGCATTTGCAAAGATTAAAGAGACATAGCTTTGGACTTTACAAAGAAGAGGTATGCCCTGCATATTCTTTAACCCAGCTACACCTCAACCATTTGTTTGCATGAGGACCTAAAAAAGGTAAGTAGGGAAGTATGTTGGGCCAACAAGAGGTATGTTTCACCCCCATATTTACCACGATTTGTCATGTACTTTTATATATTTTCCCTTCATCTTAGCAAAAGGTAAAGGAAAATAATGCAAAAATAAGGCAGAGTTGACTAATGATAACAACAGTGTTTAATAATGTAACAACAAATTTTTCACTGTCTTTATTGATAGGGAAACAAAACATCCAAAATGTTGACTGGATGACCAAAACACAACAGAACAAGAAGGAAAACGGAATAATATCGGCTCCTATGGATCAGCGAAAGATGTAGAGGCACACCCACTCTTCGAGTGCTCAGTTGATGGCCACGAAGCAGTAGGGTCCCATAATGAGAAAGATTTGTTACTACTTTTGAATTCACCTTTAGACTATAAAAGGCTGAATATGAACATGACTGAGGAATTGTAATATAATCTTCCTGTAATAAGCGTATTCAGACAGAATCGTCAAGCTTTTACTAATGTATTTCTCTGTGGATTAATGAAGAATTTGGCATTTTTGGAATAAACAACCTCTGAATATTCCTTAGCAGTAGGCTTCTAGTGGCTTTGGGCCCAGCCCTGGGTTCTCCTACTACTTCAGTGCTATATGTTTATTTACAGAATTTTTGTTTCCAATTATCTATTGCATGGTTAATTGAGAGCGTGAGATGTTATTGCTTCCTCTTCACTAGACTAGTTTACCATTCATGTCTTCTTATCTGAAATCAATACTTTTACAATTGTTAGACTAGTTTCAGCCATTTCAACACGGTTTTACAATGGTTAGACTAGTTTCAATGATTTCAGCACGGTTGTTGTTCAATTCTGCAATGTAAGAACTAGAGTTGAACTAAAACTAATTAAAGATAACTATGTACATGTACACTAACACAAAAAAATAAAAAATAAATAACACAATATTATGAAAAGAAAAACGAAACCGTCCATAATCCATAATTCACGTGGGATCTCCCAACGATTTTATATGTAGGGTAAACGTGGCAGATTCAAAATAGGTGAAACGATCCTAAGAATGAACTCTGCTATGATAACAATGTTAAATTCATGTAAACTGAACCCGAGAATTAGCTAAAAGTGAAATATATATATATATATATATATATATATATATATATCTGTGTGTGTGTGTGTGTGTCTTTTGTTTTTCCGGCTAATTTGAATTGTTTTTCGGGGTATTGGCATTTCGAGATTCCCACCCCAAAATCCGTCTGACATCGGCGGCGATATAGATTTATTGGCCCAAGGGTGGACGGTTGTCACATTTATTGACATCTTCGTTTATTGTACTCCTATTTATGATCCCCGGAGAGTGACCGTTCACCAACTCAACAGTGTTCGGGTTTTTGTTTCTGGGATTGTATCTTAATTAGATTTCGATCCGGGTGCCTCTATTTACGAGTTGCGGCATGTTTCAGCAATTAATCCTAAATACGAGATCTCCCATATCCAGAATCTGGGATTCTGACTTTCTTCTCCGTCGTTATCTGTACTAGCTTTGGGATCGTGGTTTATTGTTCTTCGGGCATCCTGCATTATTGATCTCTGGATTTACGACCTGACTGCCACTAATTCCTTCTCCGATGTTCCTTGTATCCACGATGGATCCTGGAGTTAATCAATTTTCTGATTTTTCGATTTCTGCTGCATCGGGTATAAGCAAGGACCAGGTGGCCGATGTGTTCATTATTCGTCAGGACATCTCATATCCATTCGATCCTGGATCTGAAGGGCATGCCGGTCTTGGTTGGATGAAGTAAGGTGTCGGATCTCCGGATCGAGTTGGGGAGCCGGATCTCCCCCAAACATGGGGATCAGTCTCATCGTTGTTCGGGTGCTATTTTGTTTTCATAATAGTTTATCTTTCATCAAGCGAGACTGTTTTGGTGTGCAGGGTTTTTGGTTTTGTCCAGGGCTACTTTTTCTTCTTCAAGCGAACCTGGCATATTCATCAAGCGAGTCGGATTTCCATATGTCATGCATGCATGATGAATTACAAGCGAGCCAGTTCTACTATACAAAGGTTTGCGCACTACAAATGTGATTTCAATGTCGCTCAAGTTTTCAAGTGAGCCTGATTTGGTGTTTGCACAAGCGAGACTGCCTCTTATCAGTCATGGAAGACACTATGGAACTCACCTTTTTGTTTGCCTTCTTTCATTTCAGTTATCTTTTATTTCCTTATTGTCATGAATATGATGCTGCTGTATTTTCTCTGAATGTTTTTTTCAATGTACACAGGGATGATCTCGTGGGTATGTTTTATACTACCCGTAATATTGTCGGCCATGAACATTGAATAACTTCTCTTCAGAAGTGTATTCTGGATGTATTTGGTATATGGGGTTTTCTCGCTGTTTTAAATAACAGTTTGAGAATGTATTGATGATCATGTACTGTCATATATTTCTTTTAATATATACAACGTTTTTTTCCTTCTAAAAAAAATGTGTGTGTAGACACTTCGTAATTGTTAGGTTTTCCTTTGAAAGTCAAGTTTACATTACGCACAAAATTATGTTTCCAACGGCAACAAATATAAAATGCATGTCCGAGCCATGAATAATTTGCGGAAAATAGTATTAGTGACATCACGATTGTATGTTTGGCCCTTACTAGTTAACCACTCAGGTTAATTTACATGGAGTTGTCTGTTTAATTAGATGTTTTCAACTTTTGCGTTGGAACATCAGAAAACAATTTATTTTAGTAAATTTATGATTTTATTTTTTTCGTTAATGATATATATAAATTTAGTATTTAAGATTTTGTAAAATAATTTGATTTAAAAAAAAATATAGTAGTCTTTAGTGAGATTTTTTGAAGGCTTTTACAGTAACTTTTTACGGTGTAATTTCTCTAAATTCTGGCAGGAATTTATATTTTTGAGGATGCTGAATCCATATATAAAGTCAAAAACCCAGTTTGAATAACAAAAATCAAGATTTTACCTCAAAAAATTTCACCGGATTCCGGCACTTAAAACTTCAAAAAGTCGCACTAAAAACAACTGCAAAAGAAATTACAACTTAAACTCTAATTCTAACCAATCTTTATTAAATTTTAAACAAATTCTTAAAAAAAATAATACCAAAAAAAACTCAAACATAGTAATCATCGGCATGAGTGCAGCCCACACTCACTTTAGAGCAGGATGTGGCTTATCAGTTATAGAACCTTGTGCAAGACGATAGTTACCAAATTAGCCTAAATTGGAACAAAAGATAGGGAAATTCACCAATTCGGTTCGAGTGCCAAACAATTTTCTGAAATTCGATCTGATTTGTAGCGTTTAATCTAATTGGTGAATTCTATGGCATTAGGTTAATCTATTAGATTATATTAATCGGAAATCTATGATTGATATCCAAAAAGATATGTATTCTCTGTTATAAGATATCTTTTTAACAAAATTAGATAAGAGGTTGGAGGCATATATAAAGAAAGAAAGAAAATGAAAGGGAAGAGAAGGAAAAAGAATAGAAGAAAAAAAGCTATTTTTTTTCAATTTTTTAAAATCAAGAAAAAAAAATATGTGAAAGTGGATTAATTTTAGGAGTGATTGATTTTTATATACAAAAAATTATAAAGAAACAAAATTTGAATATAAATTTTATAAATATATATTTATTATATAAATAAATTTTTAAATTAAAGAAAGATATTACATGTAAGTTTTAAAAAATATATAGAAATAAAAGAATTGTAATTTTTTTTGAAAAAAAAAATTTGAAAAAAAAAAGTTTGTAATTTTTTTCAAATGAATTTTATTTGGAAAATTATTATATTATTAAAAATTAATAAAAAATATTCAAAATATATATAAATGAAGGAAAAAAACTAGCCAAAAGCACAAATCTCTAAGATGTCTATTATCGATTTTTTTTTTTTCGAATTGAAATTTTGAGTTCCAATTTTTAAGCATATCCTATCAAACTTGGTAACTATGTGTAAGACGACCTATTGTCAATAGAATCCACGATCTCTGGATGATTTCCCTGGAATACAGAACAACGTGCTTAGAAACTTCTGGAGAACCAAAGTAATTTTCTTGCTCCATTCAATTCTGTACTAGGACAGAAGAATTCTGCCAGTTATATTTCATGGTTTTGGCAGTAGTCAAGGTTCTGTCACTATGAGTATGAATAGAGGAACCTTGGCAGAACCTTAAGGTTGGTGGATCTATGAACAATCTGTGTGTTATCTGATAACGGGTATGATAAAAAAAAATTGTATAATGGATTGGCATTTCAATTTAGTGATTAGGGGTTGGAGTATAATGAGGATATGATTTCATTTAGAAAATAATTGAAAATAAAGTTATGATTTTATTTAGAAAATAATTGAAAAATAATAGAAATTTTAGGAAGATTTTGAAAACAAATTACCCAAAGTTTTTGGAAATTTATTTTATGAGCTTCAAAATTTTGGGTGCGGTGATGATACAGAATCCATTTCAACTATTAAAAAACAATTCAAACACTATTAAATTTTATGAAAAAACCATTCAAACATTATTGAATTTTTTGAAAAAAATCAACATGATTGGCTAAAAAAATTATCACCATCCCGATAAAATTATTGCCTCGGTAGGCAATGCCAACAACTCTCCAAAATTTCATACAAATCTAGATACTCGCCACAATAAATTGTACCACTCTGCATGATTTCCCTGCAATATGAAACGACGAGTTTACGAGCGTGTGGATAACCAAAGTAATTTTGCCGCTGTATTCTATCCTTTGTTCGAAGGCAACCAATATTTTAGCTGCTATTGACCCATTAATGCCCCTTACCTACCAATGACCATGGCAACCCAACCCATGCCATGCACCCCATGGTCGTTGAAACCCTGTCTTATCATCCTGTACTTGTCTTTATCGCATACGTATGGGTTCAGAAAGTTTAATGGATGCCCATGCCCCTGCATCCGAATACGCTGCAATACAATGTACGCAGTTTGAATTGTAAAATTTGAATATGAAAAACCGCGAATTTGAAATTTGAAATTTTGAATTTTGGAATTGTCTGCCCCCAATATCTTCAGCTCCGCTCTCTAACTTCCCTCAATCATATTTCTCTCCTCTGCAAATCTGTTGAGGATTCCATTAATTTCTACGAGAATGTGTTAGGATTTGTTCCTATTAACAGGCCCCGCTCCTTTGATTTTGATGGAGCCTGGAAAATATATTTCTTTTCAATTCTGCCCGTTAACCACAGTTTAAACCAGTGTGTTTGTTACAGATATCAAACAATCTGATAGTTTTGATGATTGTGCAGGCTGTTCAATTATGGAGTTGGCATACATTTGCTACAGATCAGTAAGAATCCAGACGATTTACCCAATAAATCTGAGATTAATCCAAGGGGTAATCACCTTTCCTTCCAGGTATAGATACACTGATGGTGAATGAATATCCATGTTAGTCATGGTTTTTGCATGAATTCTCTGATATGATTGAGATTATTGACTAATATAATTGATTATGGATTGCATTTGTGCAGTGTGACAACATGCAGGTGGTGGAGATGAAGCTGCAAAATATGAAAATAAAGTATGTAAAACGCAGAGTAGAGGAAGGGGGATTGTTCGTGGATCAGCTGTTCATTCATGACCCTGATGGCTTTATGATTGAAATGTGTAATTGTGAGAATCTCCCTGTGGTGCCATTGGCATCCACTTCTCATGCCTCCAGGTTTCCATCGGCCATTGATTCAAAGCTGCAAATGATGGATATGAGCCCACCAGAGAAATTAGCAGAGCCACCTCAGGAAATGCTCCTTATGTTCAGTAGTGGGAATCGAGGACATGAGGCTGAGCTTGGCATTGTCATATGATTGAGGAAGTTTATGTTTATTTTTTATAAAAGATATAGAGGGGCATGATAATGATTCATTGATGAGTTTGCAAAGTCTGTCACCACAACCTTGCTATGTGGACAGAATGCTACAGACTTATCACTATTGTTTGGATTGGTCTGATGACATAATAAATTAAACTAATTTAATAATACTGGCATTCCAATGGCTGTAGCTGCAGGGTAACCATCAAGTGTTCAGTTTTTGGAATTTATGTATGAAAACAAGCACAACAAATGGCATATGGCATTGTATTCCCAAATATTTTGTCCATCTCTGAAAATTCGCAGACAGAATTTGCACCGGAAACGACACTTAACGGGAACACGAAAGAAAGAACTCAGTAATAAATTTAGAAGTTGCAGGGGAACACGAAAGAAAGAACTGAGTAATAAATGTAGAAGTTGCAGTGCAGACGACAGTGGAAGGGTACACGAAACTTACAGAAAAGAATACAATAACAATGCAACCATGAAACAGCATTCATTTTATTTATTTAAAGTAGAGTCGAGTCATTTTGTTGTCGCCTATTTAAATTTTAAATATATCACACATTTACAGCTATCAATTTCAATGATCTAATAACGAGATCAGAAATAGTAAAATTTTATATTATTAGTGATGTTAGAGTATATATATATATATTTAATATTTAAAAAATATAAAATTGAGATAGAATAATGGTTTTTAGAGTCGTCTAATATATATATATATATATTTTTTAAATATCATTTTTTTCAAGTTTGATATAAAGATTTAAGATTTTCAATGTTTGATAAATATTTTTAAAGATTTTTGTTTCGTTTGCTCTAGGGGTATTTGGGGTATTTAAGAGAAGTGTTCTAGAGGTTTTCAATTTTTGATAGATAAAGAATTTCAAAGATTTTTGTTTCATTTACTCTAGAGGTATTTGGGATATTTAAGACTAGTGTTCTAGAGGTATTTAAGAGTAGTGTTCTAGAGGTGGGCATTTAAGAGTGTTTTAGGGGTATTTAAGAGTTGAGTTAGGGGTATTTAAGAGTAGTGTTCTAGAGGTGGGTGTTTAAAGGTGTTCTAGGGATATTTAAGAGTTTGGTAAGAGTATTGTTCTAGAGGTATTTAAGGGTGTTCTAGAGGTATTTAACAGGTGTTCTAGAGTAGTGTTTTAGAGGTATTTAAGAGTAGTGTTCTAGAGGTATTTAAGGGTGCATAGGGGAATTTTAGAGGTATTTAAGGGGTATCTAGGGGTATTTAAGAGTAGTGTTCTAGAGGTATTTAAGGGTGCTCTAGGATTATTTTAGAGGTATTTAAGGTGCTTTAGGGGTCTTTAAGAGTAGTGTTCTAGAGATATTTAAGGGTGCAAGTGCTTTAGTGCTCTAGGGGTATTTAAGAGTAGTGTTCTAAAGGTATTTAAGGATGTTTGAATCTATTTATGTATTTAAAAACACATTTTAAACAAAGAAAACACATAAATTCATCATAAATTATATGGATGAATTTTTGGAAAAAATATCATTTTGTTTATTAATTGGACTACCCATTTTTATATATATAGAAAAACAGAATATATATATATATATATATATATATATATATATATATCATAAAACTTATTATGTTATTCGAGAGAATTGAATTGGGTGGGAGGATAACAATCATTGTCCTAACCACTATGAACTAGGGGTATTTAAGAGTAGTGCTCTAGGGGTATTTAAGGGTGTTGAATCTATTTATGCATTCAAAAACACATTTTAAACAAAAAAAACTCATAAACTGATCATAAATTATATAAATGAATTTTTGGAAAAAATATCATTTTGTATATTAATTGGACTACCCATTTTTATATATATGGAAAGAACGAAATATATATATATATATATATATATAATAAAACTTATTATGTTATTTGAGAGAATTGAATTGGGTTGGAGGATAACAATCATTGTCTTAACCACTCTAAATAAAATCATAGATGCTCAAGATATAACTCGGGTTTCACTTTAAAATAGAATTATAGTTGATATAAATAATAATAGATAAATAAAAATAAATAATTTTCAAAAAGTACTATACAATTATAATCGTAACTTCTCATTAAGGAGAGGGATCAAATATGTCAACATGCAACTTTTTTTTTTCTTAATATACAAATTTAAGGAATATTTATACTTCAATGATAGTTTTTTATAATATTATTTATATTATATAAAAATTTAATATCTCTACCTATAAAAATATTCTTATTTTCAATTCTATCAAAATCCTCATTATATATATATGGAAAACAATTTTAGTTCACATGTTCTATGCTCTATTTAAATATAAGTATTATTTTTTTATAGAGTTATTAACTAAATTTAAACATGGAATGTACATTAACTTGGGATCAAGAAAGATCAAATCTCTAGAAATACAAACTTCTTTTTGAGTGTCAATTTAAAAAAAAAATTACATTTTTAAAAATTTGATCCCCTCAACACTTAATAATATACACTTTCTCAATGGCTTTTGGTTGTTTTGCTAGTTTACATGTTCTTTTCCTGTCTATCATTTGCTTGTAACTGTTTTAAAACCATCCTCATTATCCGGAGGAACTTCCCCTCCTTGTGGCTACTTGCCTTCAGGCTAATCAGGATTATTAAGAGGGCACATTTTAAACAGGTGGCCATATTCATGGCATATTCTACATCTAAGTGGAATATGTTCATAATCAACTAATTGCTGCCATACTTCTCCTTCATGCTCCAATTCGATTGACTCAGGGAGGGGCTTTGTAATATTCATACACACACAAATACGGGTGAAATAAGTATACCTGTCTCTTCTTGTCATTTTAGGTATCTTGACAAATCTCCCCAATGAGTTACCTATTCCTTCGAGAATCTTCGGGTCCCAAAAATCAATAGGTAGGGCAAATAAACACGCCAAAACTGGAGTGGAAAAGAACGGTTCTTGATCTTGATTGTAACATTCCTCCCGTGGTTGAAGAAACATGCCTGCATTATAATAGAAATAAGGCCCCCCTTCAAAAATCCTTTCTTTGTCAAGAAGGTTGGTGAATATGACTGTAAAGAACCCTCTTGCTCCAAACTTGATATCAATATGACCTTTCGGCTGCCACTTAAGTTGGATCCATTTTAGTAAATCTTTCTAAGTGGGCTAGATTCCAATAAATTTACAGATGAGAGCATGATCTTTCATATAGCCACTATAATGATCTAATTTATTTTCCGGTATAACAAAGTGGGTTTTTTTGGTGGCTCTCGGCAAACACTGCCCTCTGAGTTTTTCCTGCCATTACGCCCCCAACATTGTCCCTGAGTTAGGGTCGGCTCCCCCTGACACGCCTAGTTGTTTCCCACTACGATCTCCAGTTGTTACATTCCTGTAGGAGGGAATCTCACCCCGTCGGAGTTCGCTTCCATCTTGTCTTGCCAGACCGAACTTGTAGTCATTGTTCCCTCGGTCTAAACTGTCAAAAACCCTAAATCTAAACCCTAGCACGACTCCATTACCGAGAGCACCATATTTGTATCCGAGTTCCAAGTCTTTAGAAGACACTAAATGTTAATAACAAAAAAATAGTTCAATATCATTTATAAATTTAAAATTTTTAAGTTAAATTTAAATAAAAGACTTACGCTATTTATAAATATAAAATTTTAAAGTTAAATTAAAAAAAAAACTTATGCTATTTATAAATATAAAATTTTAAAGTTAAATTTAAATGAAAACTTACCCCATGTAACCTAGTTGAGAAAAATATGTAATTCTTATTGTTATTAACATAAACAAGAAATTCTATATAAATCACAAAAAATAATTTTATATCAATTACAAATAAAATAATTCAACATTATTTGTCTATATTTCAGAAAAAAGTTTCCAAACTAAAGTGTTTATATATACATTAAAAAAAATGTTAATAACAAAAAAATATTTCAATTTCATTTATAAAAAATAAAATTTAATAAACACTTACTCTATAAACCAATTAAGAAAAATATGTAATTCCACTTCTGATTAACATACATATGCACGAAATTCTATATTATGCTTTTAGTGAATCAAACTTCCTGAAGTGCAAATTTTTTTAATTACAAAATTTTAAAAAATATATAAACCTTACAAGATTTATCCACACCTTTATATAATGTTAAGAATAAATATGTATAATATTAACAATAAATCTATATTATTATAAAAAAATAAAATCCGTGGATCATAACCTATTTATTACATGTTAATCTAACTAAACTTTCCACCCGATTTAATTAAATAAAATTTCATCCAAAAATTTTCCGAAAATGCAGTTTCCATCTCCTAGCCACCTCAATAAAAAAAAATTGCATTTAGTGTGCTCTCTGCGTCACTAAAATAGATTTGTTCTACATCACTGAATGTGTTAGCCCGGCTAAAATAGATGTGTTGTACAACAGTAAACGCATTAGCGTAACTAAAATAGATGTGGTGCACCATCAAATTCTTGAATTGTACGTTATTTAATTACATATTTGATCCCTACAGCCTCATATAATGTTAAGAATAAATCTATATCATTGTTAAATCTATATTATTATATAAAAAATTAAAATCCCTATACTGTCTATTACATGTTTATCTAACTAAAATTTCCGCCCGGTCAATCTAAATAAATAAAATTTCATTCAATTTACTTGCTACCTCAATCACAAAATATTTGAGTGCTCTCTATACAGCTAAATGAGACACCTAGCTAAATTAGATGTGTTCTACATCACTAAATGAATTAGCCTAGCTAAGATAGATGTGTGCCACATCGCTAAATGAGGTATCTAGCTAAAATAGATATGTTCTACATCACTAAATGCGTTAGCTAGTTAAAAAGAGTTAATCGAAAAAAAAGAAAAAAATGGTTTATAAAAGAGTTGATCAAAATTACAAAGGATTTGATGAAGATCAGAAGTAGCGGAAGTATTGAAATTGTACAAATTGGCATTCACTAAAAGCGTAGCATAGTCGGTTCCGTCGTTACACTCTACGTTCGCCGGTCGACTTCGTCTTGGATTTGCGTTAGTTGCTTGACAGGAATCTAATAAGCAATCTTGTCGATCAGTAACCCCTCCCTGGATCTAAGGCAACTGATATCTCTTCTGACTATTGTAGATATGATCAGTATATTTCGGGATGCCAATGTTTACATCATAATTACTCTCATTTAGACGATCCCTGTAATCATTGTCAACTTGGTAATCGTAAGTGTTGGAAATTTCTGATAATTTTGAACACAAAGAGGAAATAATATTCTTCAACTCAAACACAGAGATTAAAAATGATAGAGATGTGGACAAAGAGATGGAGTAAAACTTTCTATTTCATTAAACTTGAAAACTATTACAAAATACAATATTTCATCAGAACTACAGTTCTGGATTCATCAAAATATTCCTCACTGTGTTTTTCATTTGCTGCTTTCACACAGTTTTTATGTTGCGGCAACACCCAGTCTTCAGTTGTGGCAACACACAGTCTCCTTTGCAGCAACACACAGTCCAGTTGCGGCAACACACAGAGCTTCCTGTAGCTGCTCCAAAACATAGCGCTCCTATTTTTCTTTGTTTTCTGCTCTGTCTCTCTGTCTTCTCTCTCTTTGTGCACTCTATCTGCTCTTACAAAATACTACTGTCTATTACATTATAAAAATCTATGACATAAAACTTTAAAATTCAAAATTCAAATTCTGTCCTTTCACACTCCTTTTTAAAATACAAGTAGGTGGGATGTAACATGGGGCAGACCATGATTTGATGGATCGGGAGATGGTTGTTGTCATGCTGCTGATGCAGGGATGCATGGACTTCGCTGCTCCTATCAAATCAAAAATTTGAATTTCTGTCTTTCTTTTGTTCTGTTTGCAGTTGGAATTAATTTCCAACACTCCCCCTTAATTACAACTGTTGTTCTCTTGTATACCCAGACATTCTCTGAGATAATTAAAACTTTTCTGCCCCAATGGTTTTTTCAAAATGTCAACAAATTACTCCTCTATTCTGCAATGTTTTAGTACAATTTCTCCATTGTTCACTAGCTCCATGATGTAGTGAAACTTGTCATCTATGTGTTTCGTTCTTTTGTGAAACACAAAATTCTTAGACAATGCTATGGCTGAGCTATTGTCACAATAAATCACTGTGCCTTTTACTGTTCTTGAGATAAACTTCTCAACATTCTTTTCATCCACGCTGCTTGACATGCTGCTGCTGTAGTTTCCACATACTCTGCCTCTGCTATAGATAATGCTACAATAGGTTTTTTCTTAGAAGCCCATGAAATGACTCCTCAACCCATATGAAAAATATAACTAGAAGTACTTTTCCGGTCATCAATACTTTCAGCTCAATCACTGTCTATATATCCAATCAACTCAGAATTTTCTGAAGTAGTATATAAAATCCCATACTTTTTAGTTCCTTTCACATACCTCAAAATTCTCTTTGCTGCCTGCCAATGTGCTTCTTTTGGCCTCTCCATGAATCTGGAAATCAAACTAACAGCATGCATGATATCCGACCTAGTTGGAGTCAAATACATGAGGCTACCAACTATGCTCTTGTATAAACTAGGATCAAAATCCTTGCTGCTGTCCTCTTTGCTGAGTTTCAATCCCATTACTGTGGGTGTTATTGCTGCTTTGCAATTCTGCATGTTAAATCTTTCGAAAACTTCATCAACATACTTTTCTTATGAGATAAAAATCCCATTTTCATTTTTTTCTACTTCTATTCCTAAGAAGTATCTCAGCAATCCCATATCAGTCATCTCAAATTCATCTTTCATGACTGTTTTAAAATTCTCAATGAGGTAATTATCATTACTTGTGAATATCACATCATCAACATATAAAACAACAATCAACATCTTACCATCTTTTCCTTTTATGTATAGTGTGGGTTCTCCTTCACACTTTTCAAAACCATTTTCCAGTAGATAGGAATCTATCCTACTGTAGCATGCTCTTGGTGCTTGTTTCAGCCCATAAAGAGTTTTCTTCAATCTGGAAACTTTGTGTTCTTGGCCATTTTTCTCATAGCTTAGAGGTTGTTCAATATAAACCTCTTCCATTAAAATTCCATTTAGGAATGTTGATTTTACATCCATTTGTGTTGTGCTGCTATAGACAAAACTTCTCTCACTATTTCCATTTTTGCAACCGGCGCAAAATTTTCTTCATAATCTCTTCCATGTTGTTGCTTATAGCCTTTGACAACAAGTATGGCCTTGTGTCTTTCTATCTTACCTTCAGCATTACTTTTGGTCGTGTAGACCCATTTTACTCCAATGACTTCTTTACCTTTTGGGAGTTCAACCAAATCCCATGTTTTATTTCTCTCTATGGCATTAAGTTCTTCATCCATAGCTTCTATCTATTTTCTATCTTTTATGGCTTCCTAAAATGAATAGGATCATCAACATGACAATACAAAGAAAATAAGGAGTTCATACTTTCATTTTTTGCTTCTTTTTCATAAATTTCATTTAAATTTATGAATTTAATTCCTCTTTCATTTGGTGTAGTTGTGCTTGAAGTAGCACTCAAATATGCTCCATTGTGGTGTGCTTGGAGAAGCACTCTCATTTCTTCTCAAGGGTGTTCTTACTCCTGCTTGAGGTGTCCCTTGCTGTCCTTGTGTTGGTGGAGGTTGTGCTACCAATGAGGTGTTATTTTCAGCCACATCTTCTTCATCTTCATCATGAGACAAACAACTTTTGACATTGGTTGTTTTCTCAATGCTTCCATCTCATCCTTCCTCTTTAATGAATTACACATCTCTGCTTATAACAAATTTCTTTTTGGATGGGTTATATAATATATATCCCTTGGATTCTTCACAATATCCGAGGAAGATGCACTTCTCCCCCTCACTATCCAACTTCTTTCTCCACTGATCTAGAATGTGTGCATAAGCCACACACCTAAAAACTCTCATGTGGGTGACTCCTTGTTTTCTGTCACTCCACGCTTCTTCTGGAACTCTGTTCATTACAAATTTTGTTGGGAATCTATTTAAAATATACACATCACAATTTGTAGCTTCTGCCCAATACTCATTTGGCAAATTACATTTACAAAAAATAAAGTAATGTTTTGGTTTCCTTGAAATATATATATGGGTAATGTTCGTATAATATTTGGAGAATAAGACATGTATTATTATGCTTTATTCCATTAGTCTTATGGAAAATAAACCATGTTTTTGCATGCCTATTATGTTATATTTCCTCTAAAAGGAAACATGTGTTTGCATGCTCTATTGTGTTAATTATTTCTTTTGGGGAAATTATTTTAGAAACTATATGCATTGAATGCATAGGCACAACATTCATCGTGTTATTTTTAGCACCAAAAGCAATAGCTGAAGGGCTAGTTCTTTTGTTAAAGTTTAAGTAACTCGAATGCACATTGTGTCATTTGCCATTAAAGGAATTCCTCAACAGTTATAGTGATTTGCCTTGTACGAATGTGAGCATGTGCGAGAAGTGTCATAATAATGTGGGGATTATTTAGACATGAATTGATAATTACTTGCTTACACTAAGGTAGAGATGTTAGAAGAAATCATGTCATGATATTGTATTCACATCTCATGTATGCATATGAATAAGTGTTAAAGGATCACTTAAATATTGATTATTTATTGATTGAGGCCTTATCTAATCATGATATAAAATCTTGTTGATGACATCAATGACAGGAAATGATGGTGACTTATGAAAAGGAAATATTATGCTTAATATGGTGGCAGGTAAATGGTTAATGGTTCATGCAGATGAGTGCGAGCTGCAGGATGGTCCAATGTACGATTTCCCATTGTAGGTACATTCATTCCACCAAGATATGAAGATATGAAGATTATTGGGTAAATGGTATCATAATTATATTAATGGCTTTATACTAGATATTTGTATATTTACTTGTAAAGATTTGTAACAACGTTTAAGCGATGGTCTCCCTTATAAGCCATTGAGTGAGGGGTGAAAACCCTCATGAGCATTTAATAATAAAATTAAACGTTTGCTGGTTTTCACCCAACGGGGTTTCTAGGGTATATTTTTGTTCAATGATGTGATTGATTATTGTGTTAGATTGATGATGTTGATTCCTTTCTTGTTGAGATGTTCATAATGTCAAGTATGTGATGACTACATGAATAATGAAATGAATATTTGTATATAATTGTATGCATGAAACTAAAATTATTTTGAAATTGAATATTTTTTTTTCACAATATATATTTATGATTAGTGTCGTTAATGAGACTAAGCATGGTTAGCTTAATGGCAATAAGAAAACCTCTGAAATTAAAATGTTGCAGTCAAAATTGCAATGGTAATTGATAAAGTATCATGTTATAATGTGCATGATTGTGTTATTTGGGAAATAATAATGTATAACACATGTATGTTATTTATGTTCCCTGTTAATCTAGATATCATGCGATCCATGTTGAGGGCCAAGTATGATGTATGATGTACATAAATTTTCTTTTGCCTTATGTATAAAGTGCATATGGTTCATTAAGTAAAATAATGTGGGAAAGAATGCTAAAAGAGAAATTTAACATGCCAAACAGTTGTGAACAATCGTGAAAGGCTAGAAGGCCTTGGATTGATGGTGGTTGCCTTCCTGAATGGGTTAATGGCACTTGCCTGATCGGATTTCCTCTCCCTAGAGATAGATGATCTCAGTAATGGAAAAGAGTTGGCCAAGATGGTGAAGAGGAAAAACCTGAGGCAACTCTATTGATTTTGGAGCCTGTTGGAGGTGGCCCAAAATTCCTCATAGACGGGATGTCGTTAGAGGAATAGGCATGATGTTGCCAAGAGGAATCCTATACTGGACCATGAGTGGTCATTGGAATTCTCGAGCTGGTTTGCCAGTGGAATTCCATACTGGACCTGGAATGGTTTTTTGTCAAATAATTGTCTGGATGTGAAAATTACACGATTTGGTTGTGGAAACCAACTCCCATAGGTTGGCAGGAGCATTTTGTTTACCATTGTGGTTCTCATAGCCGAACAAGTTAAGTAATCAGTTATGTGTTATATTAAAATGAATTTTTATATGAATATATAAATATCTTATGTAGATATTGAGAGGAAAGGATCCTAGCGTTTGAAAAGGAATCAATGAATGTATAATTTCCTTTATTTTATTACTATTTTTTTTAATGTCTTAGCAGGGGCTAGGACAATATGCACATGGTGCATCGATTGACCATTTGTACGATTAGAGAGCTAGGTGCTCTTTGAGTACATTTTTAAGTACTGTGTTGATGTCTTTAGCGGGAGCTAAGACAATGTGCAGATGGTGTAATGATTTATAAGTTTTATGATTTATCATGAATAGAGGGTTGGTGCTCTCTGAAGACTACGAAGAGTACTGTGACTAAAATATCACTTGAAATTGCATGAATGAATGATAGTTTAAAGTATTTAATTTGATTGGAAATGGTGTGACTAATGTGATTGAATTTCTTAGTCATACATTATAGGCTACTTTCCATGGAGAGTTGATGGGTTGTTCAACCATTCTCACAGAGCTTGTGTAAAAGTCATCATCTCTTCGAATAGTAATTGGTAAGTAATCGTAAGCTGGTATAGAGAATTATCTATATTTTTATGAATTTTAATAATGGATAAGTGGTTAAAAATTGAAATGGAATATTTTTTTGAGCTATACATTCTTATGACTATGAATAAAAAAATTATTGTTTCAATTAATGACATTTAAGGAAAATAGAGTGTTTCATTGTGAAGGAGAAGGACCCCCTTTGGGTTGTTTATATTATTCTATCATAAGTATAAGTTTAAGTTTCAGTGAAAGAAGCACACTGAGAATGGTGTTCTCTTTAAGGGGGTGAGTATGTAACATCCATATTGTACAAGCTCCAGTAAAATCTTAATATAATTACCACGTGAAGATATTTAAAATTTAATGAATGTCAAGAATCGGTTAATTAATATTCACACTTCTAATTCATCATAGACCTATGGTGTATATCTATATATATATATTTCCATTAAGTATTCATAGAAATATTAGTTTTACCCAGATTAATGTCTTGTAATTCCATGGTTACGATGTTGTTAGCATCAAGAATTAGTTAGAAGTTCAACGAATTCTTGATCCTTCCATATTAATGACCAATGTAAAAATTGCGAAAACATTATATATTATGGATTCGAAAAATTGAAGGGATGTTGGCGGAGGTTTCGGAAGTAGTTTCAGAGGTCTATTACACTTGTTCCCTTTTCCATCTAATACTTATGGACGTCATGGGCTATCGATAGAACTCTGAAAAACTAGGGACTCAAAGGTCCACATCCCTGATCTGTGATCAAAAATATGTAGTGGGTTACTAACTTGGAGTAGCACGAGATGTGCACAGAGCGTATTTTTTTGTGGAGCTCACGGGATCGTATCTGTAGGCAACGGGGTTAAATTTGACTAAAAATGACTTAACAGCTGAGATAACCTTAGGCTATAGTGATACGCATGAACTCAACTCTCAGGGGCTATAAGCGTAGAAGCTGGGTGACATATACTCCTTATTGGCCTCAGCCTCCTCTTCACACTCGGTCAAGCAAGAGCTACCAGTCGTAATTAAAAGTGTGAGGCCTTCGAAATTAGGGACTACTGAAAGGAATCTTGATTACATAAGGGATTGACGAGATACATTTTATTAAAGAGATAGGTAACTATATTTTTTTTTTAGAAGTATAGGTAGTTCTTCAGATTCTTTGAAGTATATCATGTTGTTGTGATTTGTTACATATTTCATTCTTGTATGGAAATATTAAGAGAATATGATATATTTGTGGAAATAAATATAGTTATATATAGATATAGTTGCATGCAGTAATGAAAATAGATATAAATGATATAGAATCCATGAAGTTTGATATGGAATCCATGAAATTGAATGCACGTGACCATTGCATTAAAAGAATAGAAAGAAAATATATGTATATGTAATAGATAAAAGATAACTTTATTTGTCTTTATAAAAAAGAATATAAGGAAAATCTATGTAATAGATAAAAGATAACTTTTCTTATCTTTATATATATATATATATATACATGCATCTTATGTAAGAAAAGATAAGATGCATGCTTTTTTTTTTAAAGGGATTTCATATTGGTGTATGAAATGATAAAAAATCCAAGTTATTTCATGAAATATTTGTATTATATTTTATTGGAAATAATATACATTTGTATTTGGGAAATGATAGCATCTTTCGTTATCCTACATTGGAAAAGGTTCCATTGGAAAGAAGATGAATTACATGTACAAAAAATAAAGTAATGTTTTGGTTTCCTTGAAATATATATATATGGGTAATGTTGGTATAATATTTGGAGAATAATACATGTATTTTTATGCTTTATTCCATTAGTTTTATGAAAAATAAATCATGTTTTTTCATGCCTATTATGTTATATTACCTCTAAAAGGAAACATGTGTTAGCATGCTCTATTGTGTTAAGTATTTCTTTTGGAGAAATTATTTTAGAAACTATATGCATTTCATGCATAGACACAACATTCATCATGTTAGTTTTAGCACCAAAAGAAATAGGTGAAGGGTTAGTTCTTTTGTTAAAATCAAAGCAACTCGAATGCACATTGTGTCATTTCCGTTAAAGGAATTACTCGATAGTAATAGTGATTTGTTTTGTACGAATATGAGCATGTGCAAGAAGTGTCATAATAATGTGGGAATTATTTAGACATGAATTGATAATTACTCGCTTACACTGAAGTAGAGATGTTAGAAGAAAGCATGTTGTGATATTGTATTCGTATCTCATGTATGCACATGAATAAGTGTTAAAGGATCACTTAAAGATTGATTATTTATTAATTGAGGCATTATCTAATCATGCTATAAAAGCTTGCCGATGACATCAATGACAGGAAATGATGGTGACTTGTGAAAAAGAAATATTATTCTTAATATGGTGGTATGTAGATGATTAATGGTTCATGTAGATGAGTGCGAGCTGTAGGATGGTCGATTGTAGGTACATCTATGCCACCAAGATATGAATATATGAAGATTAGTGGGTAAATCCTCTCATGATTATATTAATGGCTTTAAACTAGATATTTGTATATTTCCTTGTAAAGATCTATAATAATGGTTAAGGGATGGTCTCCCTTATAAGCCATTATGTGAGGGGTGAACACCCTCACGAGCGTTCAATAATAATATTAAATGTCTGCTCGTTTTTCACCCTAAGGGGTTTACATGATATATTGGTGTTCAATGATGTGATTGATTATTGTGTCAGATTGATGATGATGATTCCTTTCTTGTTGAGATGTTCATAATATCAAGTATGTGATGACTACATGAATAATGAAATCAATGCAAGGTTACATTATACAATTTTATGATAATGTACTACATTTTTAATGGTTAAGCAACTTACTATTCTTATACTAAGGTTACACTATTGACTGGTGAAAATTCTATCTAATGATTAGTAAAGAATATTTAATAATGATTTGGATAGTTACAAGTAGGTAACTTGTATAAAAAAATTTAACTCCTTACATTTCCATGTAAGATTATCCGTGTATGTTACATAAACCCTTTCCCGATTAAAAAATAGCATGTTGTCCATTATTTGAAAAAATTCCCATTGCCTTATACTATGTATTTAGTGTATCACACAGCTGAAAGAATAGATGTCTGTGTCTATATCCTTTTTCTCAAGGCCATTATAATAATATGTAATCATACAACTTATGAATCGAGGAAATGGTAATTACAAATATAATAAGAATGACCAACAGCATGGCCCAATAAAATACCTCAGGGCCCAGTTGAAATCTACAGAAGATTTGGCCAAATTAGAAGCTTTGTGATTTCATCAAAGTAATCCAATTTTACATATTTCATATTTTTCAAATTTTAGTAAAGGTTGTTTGAGATTTTTTTTTTTTTTTTTTTTTTTTTTAATATAACAAGAAATTCATTAGCACCGCTTTAATGAAATTTTAAAAAAATCAACAACTTTTTATATATACAATAATATAGAATAGACTATTGAGACAATTTGTAGAATAAAGAATGTATATGTTTACATGTAGTTTATAATTTTATTATATTAAAAAAATAATAATAATTAAATCAAAATATCATAATTTTTATTATAGTAGAATTTATTTTGAATAAATGTAAAATTATAAGGTTTATTATTTTGTATTTAGGTTATTATATGTTATGAATTAGAATTTTATTTCTCGTGAGTAATAACTAATTATAAATTAAGAATACAAATTTAATATATAACTTTATATTAAAGTTAATTTTTTTGATAATATGAATCCAAAAATTTTGACAAATTTTTCTATTCTAAATGTAAAACTATATACTTTGGTTTAATATATAGTTTTATTTGCAAAAGTTATAATTAAAAACAATGATAAAAGTGTTTATAGAAATTTCAATATTATAATTATCCATATTAATATTTTTAAATATTGAAAAAATAATATATTTCAATCAATATAAAAATAATACTTCCCAATTTTTTCTATATTGAATTTGAAGTCATCAAATTTTGTCAGTATCTAATCGAATTCGAATTACTAAAGAACATGATTGAAGAGTAGTATTCTCATAAAGACTCGCGAAATCATCCGCGACACTAATTCCAGTCTTATTAACGCTGAAGGCTTCCCGATTGACGACATGAGACCAACTATCTGCATTTCAATAAGAATGAGTAGTGGTCCATCCATCATACCCAACTTTTGATTTCGAGCTTTCGTTTTCCT